>MU968403.1:10514108-10884560 GCA_034641835.2 Pinus albicaulis
ATTAAAACATGCTATTTTTGATGAGTATACGAGATCCATCGTTAAAAGTTATGCATGAATATTATAGTTATATTTATGCAAATTATCATTATTTTCATATCAAGTTAAATTTTTTTTTTTATGTAACAAATAATGTCTAGTGATCCATATAATTTTAATTGATTGGAGAATAGCCACGGCATCTTTAATTAAATAAAATTATATATTATGATTGATTAGGATCACATAAAGAATATTTAGACATTAATTGTAATTAATTATACTAAATATAATAAATTTAATCCCACAGGAATTTTTGTTATATTTATATAATTAATTATGATAAAATATTCATAACTTACCCACAGGAGTTATGAATAAATAGTTTTATCATAAAGTTCAAAACTAAGATAGAATTTATATCAAATTATAATCATAATATACCCTTAGAATTATGAATTAAGTGAATAATTTGATAAATTCTATCATAAAGAATAACTGAATCTACTTGAATTGAAAATTTAGTCCACAGACAATTTTTATGTCATTAGATTCAATTTTAAAGCATGATTTACATTGGTAAAGCATGAAATTTTATTTATGCCTCAATTTTAACATAAGCATGTGATTTTTAATTTTATGCAGTTGTACAACCTGCAAATTTCTCTGAAATTTGTACTGATATCCCTGAACTTAAGGGAGATAACTATAAGCTCTGGAAGGAGAGAGTTCTCCTTCATTTGGGGTGGATGGACATAGACTATGCTATTAGGAAAGATGAACCACCGACACTCAATAATACCAGCACTGCAGTGGACATCACGCTTTATGAACGATGGGAACGATCTAATCGCCTAAGCATGATGTTCATTAAGACTAAAATTTCAGCTGGTATTCGTGGTTCCGTTGAACAACATGAAAAGGTCCAAGACTTGCTGAAAGCCATTGATGATCAATTCGTCACTTCAGACAAGGCACTAGCAAGCACCCTAATCATGAAGTTCTCATCCCTAAGGCTCACCAGTGTGAAAGGTGTGCGCGAGCACATCATGCAAATGAGGGACACTGTGGCTCAATTGAAGAAACTCGAGGTTGAAATATCATAGTCTTTCCTGGTGCACTACATCCTGAACACCCTTCCGCACCAATACAGACCCTTCAAAATCTCATACAACACACATAAGGATAAATGGTCAATTAATGAACTCATGACCATGTGTGTTCAAGAGGAAGAGAGACTGGTGATGGAAATGGGAGAAAGTGCAATGTTGGCAACGCGAGGAAAGGGCAAATCTCAAGCCAATCGGAAAGGGAAAGGTAAAATACCTCCCCATGCCGATATCAAGAAGGATTCCAAGTGTTTCTTCTATAAAAAGAAGGGACACATGAAGAAGGAATGCGCCAAATTTCAGAAATGGCTTGCAGACAAAGGTAATCCAATCTCGTTTGTTTGTTATGAATCTAATATGGTTAATGTCAATATTAACACATGGTGGATTGATTCTGGATCAACAATTCACATTTAGAATTCCTTGCAGGGTTTGCAAAACCGAAGGAAGCCGGTGGGAAGTGAGCAAAGCATCTTATCAGGAAACAAGATGGGCTCGCATGTGGAGGCTATAGGAACATGCTATTTAACTTTAAGTAGTGGCTTTGTTTTAGAATTAGAAAAGACCTTTTATGTACCAAGTTTTTCTAGAAACTTGATTTCAGTTTCAAGGCTTGTACCTTTTGGATATTCCTTTAACTTTTCAGAAACATCCTTCAGTTTATTTTATAAATTTGATTGTGTTGGGAATGGTATTTTGTCTAATGGTCTTTACTGCATTAATTTACAAAACAATGTCACTTATGATTCAATGCATGTTCACACTGGCACTAAAAGATGTGTTATTAATGAAAATTCCTCTAAATTATGGCACCGGAGACTAGGTCATATCTCCATAGAAAGAATTAAAATATTGGTAAATGAAGGGGTACTTAATACTCTGGATTTTACTGATTTTGAGACTTGTGTGGACTGCATAAAGGGAAAGCAGACCAACAAGTCAAAGAAAGGTGCCAATAGAAGTTCAAACATATTAGAGATCATACATACTGATATATGTAGTCCAGACATGGACTCACATGGTCAGAGATACTTCATCTCTTTTATAGATGATTACTCATGATATATGTATCTCTACATGCTTCATAAAAAGAGCGAAGCATTAGATGCCTTTAAGATTTTTAAGGCTGAAGTAGAGAAACAATGCGGCAAGCAAATTAAGATCGTGAGATCAGATAGAGGTGGAGAATATTATGGTAGATACACAGAAGATGGAAAAGCACCTGGGCCATTCGCAAAATTTCTTCAAGAGCATGGGATTGTTTCCCAATACACCATGCCTGGTTCACCCGACCAGAATGGTGTAGCAGAAAGAAGAAACCGAACATTATTGGACATGGTGCGAAGTATGCTTAGTGGCTCCAATCTTCCTAAATCCTTGTGGACTGAAGCACTTAAGACAGCAGTGTATATATTAAACCGAGTTCCAACCAAGGCTGTTCCTAAAACGCCATTTGAATTATGGAAAGGTTGGAAACCGAGTTTGCGACATATGCGCGTTTGGGGATGCCCGTCCGAAGTGAGAATATATAATCCACAAGAGAAGAAACTGGACCCAAGGACCATTAGTGGGTATTTCATTGGATATGCTGAAAGGTCTAAAGGTTACAGATTTTATTGTCCATCTCGCAGCACTAGGATTGTGGAATCAAGAAATGCAAAGTTTCTTGAAAATGACTTGATAAGTGGGAGCGATCAGACCATGAACATAGTTTCTGAGAAGGATCATTCAGAATATCAACCTTCCACCTCAAGTGATAGATTGGTTATTGTTCACAACACCCCTCAAGTACAAACTAGTGTTGAACAACCAATTGTTGAAGTTCCACAAGCTGCTGACAACATTCCAGTAGATCAGATAGTTCAAGAATTGCCAAGAATTTTTGAACAACGAGTTGAACCACATACTTCTCAGGAAGATGGTGGTACAACATTAAGAATATCTACTAGACCAAAGAGATTAGCAATTCCTGATGATTATGTTGTGTATCTACAAGAATCTGACTACAACATTGGAGCCGAAAATGATCCCGAGTCTTTTTCACAAGCCATGAGTTGCAAAGAATTAGAATTATGGTACGATGCCATGAAGGAAGAGATGAATTCTATAAAGAGTAACGAAGTCTGGGATCTTGTTGAGTTGCCTAATGGTGCAAAAGCCATTGGATGTAAATGGGTCTTTAAGACAAAGAAAGACTCATTGGGCAACATTGAGAGATACAAGGCAAGACTCGTTGCAAAGGGATTCACTCAGAAAGAAGGAATCGATTACATAGAGACTTTCTCTCATGTATCTAAGAAATATTCCTTGCGCATTATTATGGAATTAGTAGCCCATTTTGACTTGGAGTTGCACCAAATGGATGTGAAAACAGAATTTCTCAATGGAGATCTAGAGGAGGAGGTTTACATGAAACAACCTGAAGGATTCTCCTCTAGTGATGGTGAGAAATTGGTTTGCAAGCTCAAGAAATCATTATATGGATTAAAACAAGCATCCCGCCAATGGTATTTGAAATTTCATAATGTAATTTCTTCTTTCAGTTTTGTAGAAAACATTATGGATGAATGTATATACCTGAAAGTCAGTGGGAGTAAAATCTGTTTTCTTGTTTTATATGTGGATGACATTTTGCTAGCAACCAATGATAAGGGTTTGTTGCATGAGGTGAAACAATTCCTCTCTAAAAATTTCGATATGAAGGATATGGGTGAGGCATATTATGTCATTGGCATTAAGATCCATAGAGACAGATTTTGAGGCATCTTGGGTCTGTCTCAGGAAACCTATATTAATAAAATTTTAGAGAGATTTCGGATGAAGGATTGTTCACCAAGTGTTGCTCCCATTGTGAAGGGTGATAGGTTCAGTTTGAATCAATGCCCGAAGAATGACTTTGAAAGGGAACAAATGAAGAACATTCCATATGCTTCTGCTGTCGGAAGCCTAATGTATGCTCAAGTTTGCACAAGACCTGACATTGCATTTGCTGTGGGAATGTTAGGATGATATCAGAGTAATCCAGGTTTAGACCACTGGAGAGCTGCAAAGAAAGTAATGAGGTACCTTCAAGGAACCAAAAACTACATGCTTATGTATAGACGGACGGACAATTTGGAAGTAATTGGCTACTCAGATTCTGACTTTGTTGGATGTGTTGATTCACGCAAATCAACATCAAGATACATTTTTATGATGGTCGGTGGAGTTGTATCATGGAGGAGTGCCAAGCATACCTTGATTACCACTTCCACTATGGAAGCCGAGTTCGTCTCCTGTTTTGAGGCTACTTTACATGGTGTATGGCTTAAGAGTTTCATTTATGGGCTTAGAATTATGGATTCTATCTCTAAGCCATTGAGAATATATTGCGACAATTTAGCTGCTGTTTTTATGGCTAAGAACAACAAAAGTGGGAGTCGAAATAAACACATCGACATTAAGTATTTAGCTATAAGGGAACATGTTAAAGAAAAGAAAGTGGTCATTGAGCACGTTAGCACTGAGTTGATGATCACTGATCCTTTGACTAAGGGCATGCCACCGTTTAAATTCAAGGATCATGTAATGAATATGGGACTTGGTTCCATTATGTAGTTTCTCATTGTATGAACAATGTTATTTTTAATGAAATTATTAATTATTGTGATGTTTTTCTCATATTTATGTGCACCTTAATTTGATTTGAGAGAATTCATCTGTGTAGGACCAAGAATAAACATAGGGTTTATTCATTAAGAAATTTTTGCCACATAAATTTTAATAGAAATAAATACATAGTAATACATGGAAGATAATACTCGTCATTAGAGGACTTATCGCCATGATTCATGTATCTATTACTTAATACAGATTATCAATGGGTTTTAAGATGAGACATTAAGTTTGGAAGTATGGACCAAGTGGGAGAATGTTACGCTCCCTCTCCCAATGGCCAGTTATTTCTGGAAATAACTGCAGTTAATTATTTCTGGAAACCAACTACAGTCATTTCCTTAAATTATGGAAACCAACTACAGATGTTTCCTTAAATTACGAAAATCAACTGTAGTTATTTCCTTAAATTACGGAAATCAACTACAGTTAATTAATTTCTTGTTGGGAGCTTCTGAAGTGGTCCATTACTCCCACTGGAGTTCTCTACCATGATCTGTGGAACACTTGACACATAGCCAATAGAAGCTTGATGGAAGCTTGGCTATAAATACTTATGTTTGGTCCCCAAGCTCAACTAATAAAAAAAGTCATTATGTTGTTCAAAAATGTGTAGAGGTTGACTTAAGTTGATGCCTACAATAAAATAGTTCCTAAATGATCATTAATTGGAGGGTAATTTTAGTTTAATTTTAAAAACAAACAACATCTCGGAACATACATAATATAATGAATTTTTGTTGGTGTTTTGAGTGTAATTTGATATTCTTTCTTTCATTACGCGGGTTCAAATCTCGGCAACAACATAGATTGTTATTCCATTCTTTTGCTACCCATATTCAAATCTCGGCGATGTAGATTGTTGTTAACCATTATTTTGTTGTAGATTATTGTTATTCATTCTGTTATAATAATATTTTATTGAATTGATAATAAAAAATAATTTGAAGTTTTTTTTTGAAATTGGAGATGGTGATCGTCAACATTTATTGAGTTTGAATTTAGGTTTTTTTTTTAGCTTTAAAAAAGGTAAAGAATTATTTGATTTATGTAATGTGTTTTTAATTGAAAAAATTTGGAGAAAAAAATTCTCAAATTGCCATAATTTTGAAAAGTTAAAATGTTAGGAAATTAGGTATTGTTGCAAATATTTTGGAATTGTGATTCAATGTAAGAAATTTTAAGAGAAAATACATGGTATACTTGTTAGACCTTCCAATAATGTACTTAATTAACTTGGAGCTACATCTAGTTTCAAAATCTTAGCGAAAAGTTGACCTTTATATGCATTTTATTACATTGTAATGTTGCATTTCATGCTATCAAGTCTTGCAATTAATTGTTATCATTAGCTAATGAAGTGAAATGTGTTACTTCCTCAATATTTGTCTCCATTAAATGACCATATCCCAATCAAGAGGAAGATCAAATAGAATATGGTAGTATGTGTAACAACCCTGGTGAAAATTCCATGTAATAAAGTTAAAATAATAACCACGGTTGATGAGACATGTATTCCAACTTGTTGAATGTTGGGAAAAACATCCTAGTGGGTGTTCGTTTCGGTTATTACGGCTAAAGGAAATTAGCAAAGTGATTTGTATTAAAAAAACTTGAAGGTTTTTTATGAAAGTTTGCAAGTGAAATTTTAGGTTTTTTTATGCAATTGGACAAGATTCCATAGAGCATAAATTAAGTTTTTAAACTCGATTTTGGAGCAATTAACAAAGACAATAATACCATAACATAAAAACGAGACAAAAAATGATGTAGGAGTTCTCCCCTCTTGGGCTACATCTCCTGGTCCAACATCCAATGTTGGGCCTATTTTATTATGCTAAAAAATATGTGTTTACATGGACTTGCAATGCTCAGAATGCAAAAATAATGTCTCAAATGGCTCTAAAACAGTAAAAACCCCTAGCTGGGTTTTTTCTGCACTAAAAAAGGTCAAAATTGATTGAGTTATGCTCTAGAACAATTTCTCTGCTAACTGTGCTACAATTCACACCCACCTGCAATCCATTCTACAAATTCCGCACTTTTTTGCCACATGGAGCGACAAATTTTCCCCGCGTCGACGAGATTCATACCGGTTCGAGTGAAATTGTCGAATGCTTTAAATGCCTGGTGACCCCATGAACTGATAAAAAAGGGCCAAGTGGCGCGATACCCATCGTTGGATACATAGTTGTCTGAATTTTCGCGCCAATTTTTAAACTTGTCCTGCAAATCATGGTTGGTGTTGGACTATGGTTGAATTGTGTGTTCCATTTAAATTTCCACGCCATAAACGTAACCCCAACACCGACTCCGGTGACTATGGCTATGTTGGGTGGTTCCACGGTTATAACTGTAATATGTGGTTTGGGTTATGGTTCCTATCGGTTTAATTCAAAACTGCGCCAACATAACTATGCTCCGACTGTGGTTTTTTGTTGATCTGTGGTGTTTGGGTTGGGGTTAACCACGTGCCCCTAGCTTGCCCTGAACCACGGTCTCGTGGGTTGGGGTGGACCGGGGGCTAGGCGTTAACCCCAGCCTCAACCCCCAACATGCATTCCACTAAAATTTAAATAGAACATGCAAACTATGGTAAATAAGGAACACCAGTGGCACAATGGTGGAGCACTATGTTGCCAAATATTAGGCCCAATGTTCGAACCCTTCCAGGCCTGATCCGACCCATACCAAATTTTATAATGAAATCAGGAGGCCACATGGCAGCCAACCATTGGTCCATGTGGCCCTCCACCATTGACCCAACTCAAAAACACAATCAACCAATCAAAAACCATGAAATTTCAACCAACCAAATGAAGACACTTGGCGCAATCTCATTGGACCAAAAATACACAGTCAATATGCCCAGTCAGATGCATAGTCAGCGTACAGACTACTGACTGGGCATACCTGCAACTCAATTACAAAATTTTAGGTATTTGAGAAAATAGTCAGAACGCGATATCAGTAGCATACAATATCGATTTTTAGCCCTTTGGCACCGGTTTTGAGCATTTTTTAACACTTTTAATTTTGAGCATTTTACTAAATCCACTGGATCATTCCCCCCCACTAAAATCTTTTGGACCTCCAAAAGATCACTTTCAGTCAAAAAATAGATGAGGGTACAGTTCCCCCACCCTTCCAATCTCAATCCATTTGGATTTGCTTGTATTTGTCCCTTTGAGCCCCACACAAAGGTACTCTGTGTTCCCTCATTTTAAAGTCCTTGTTTTCCTGTCAAGGATGGTGTCTTGTTGCAATTATTTAAGATATTCAGAAGAGAAATATTCAATTGAAATAATCTGAACATTCTCTCCTTGATATTCAATTAAAGGAGGCTCATACAATCTCAATTTATTAACATTAACAACTACATAAATTTTCATATATGAAGGCAAATCCAAGGAATTATTACCAATATTTTCCAAAATATTAAATGAACCATATCAAATTGATTTCAGTTTTTTACCTTCTCCTTGGAGTTTCTCTTTGCTAATTTGAAGCCAAACTTCATCACTGACTTGGAAATTGCGATCCACATGATGCTTATCATGTCTTGTCTTGTACTTGGCTTGACTCTTTTCCAACTGTTCGTGAACTGTTTGATGTACCAATTGAAATAGTTCAATGAATATTTTGGCCTTATCTATGTCAAAAAGTACATCAATAGCAACCTCTTTCCAAAAGATAAAATATAAAGGAGATTTGGGCAAGTATCCCAAGCATGCCTCAGATGGCGATATTTGAGTCGATGAATGCTTGGCCTGGTTGTAAGCATGTTGAATATAGTGTGTTAGCACTGGTTTTGATTCTATTATTCCGAGAAGATAATTTTGGGCACCAAGGAAAATGATGGTTGTATTCACTTCATTCATATTGAGCACTGATACATCCATTTTAGCTCCTCCCCCCACTTTAGCCTGCTTGATATATATATATATATATATATATATATATATATATATAATGTATATGTCAAAAACCACATAAGCCTTACCTTACCGCAACAAACTTTGTGACCCATTCCTTACCTTTCATTGCAATCAACGTTTCGCAGATCCAAACTTATATCACAATTGCCATATCCTAAAAGCCCTCCGAAATGTTTTTTGCGGGATTAGTGGGACCCATATTTCCCTTTAATACACCTCAAATGCTTTGAAATCCATTATATTATGGTTTCGGTGTCTTTCATCATATTACCATTTCTTAAATTTCACTTGTCCGCTTGGAGAATCCTGTAATGGGGTCCATCACCTTTTCGCATTGCAAATTGAAAGTTTTAAAAGATAAATGTGAAAGGGTCATGTTATAACCACCGAATTGCGATGTGTGATGTCAGGTAGGACACGATCGCAATCACAAATCACAAGTTTTAAAAGATAACTGTAAGGGTTCGTGATATAATCTCCGAAGTGCGATGTGCAATGTTGGTGGGACCCAATCGCATATCGCAGTGCGCAGGTTCAGGAGAACAAGTGTTAAAGGAAAATTTAGAAACAACAGAGTGCAAAGTGCGATGTTGGCGTGGATGCAATGTGGTTCCAAGTTGAAATCTAAAGGATTTCAAGTTCGAGCATATGAAGTTTGTACTTTGTTTTATGAAGAAATAGGCTAAACACGACATAAGGACTTGGGTAGAATAAACCTCAACAAGGAGCACAAGAAAAGGAGGTCGAGTTGGGAAAAAGGAATTTCTACGAAACTGTAATGATATGGCAGTAGTAATCGGCACAGAAGAAACAATCATAGGTTTATAGAAAATCCAGCAGCAAAGACTTTAAATATTCGACACCTATTAGCAAATAACAATATCTTCTTAAAGTTCAAAGTTAGTTTGTCAATATTATTAATTCCATCAGAGTTCTGTTAGGATTGATTATAGTGGTAGGTTTTACAGTTACACCTTTCTTACAGTAGTTGAAGACAGTTAGGGTAGGTGTTAGAAAGAAGCTTATGTGGCAGTCAAATAGTTTCATGCATCAGATTTTGAAGGGGGGGAGATGGTTGGTGCCACAGGGCCGAGTGCCCTGTTGCTGATCCTCATGTTATTCTTGAAGCTGTGTATTATTGAACACATAATATATTCCAGTTACACTCTTGAGGATTCAAAAAATCATATGGTGTGTGTATTATTTTCCTTCTTTTTTTACATACTTTATCTGCCTTTCCAGATTTACCACAAAAGTTCTATCTTATGTTTTTATAAGTCTAGTGAACCTCCAAGTCATATGGATCTGTTTTTGTAAGTCTTGTTTCAAGCTTTCCTGATTCAGTATGAATTGAAGATTGCTCGTAAGCATTCCTTGAGGTGGAATTAAACCTTGTTTCATGTTTTTATAAGCCTTTTGATCTAGCATTCATGTTAATTTGTTTTTATTAGTCTTGATTCACCAAGCATTCTTGATTCATGAGGTCATGTTAGTCAGAAGCATTCCTTGTAATGAGATTCTTTAAATGTAAAGTGAGATTCTTGTAAGTTTTTAAAAATCATTCTTTCACTAAACATTTCAGATCTGGAATTTGTGTTATTTTTTCCTCCAAGTAGTGGATTTCTATCCTACAGACCCATTGTCTTTCTCCCTTTTTTCTAATCATTGAACTACAAATTTTGCTACAACATCATATAAGAGTGCCCTCATATGTGTCAGAGCCTTTTTATCTGTTCGACGTTCCTTTCAGAGTTCTTGATATCTAACCACTTTCCAAATAACCCAATCAAATCATAAGAAATAGCCCTCAGGCTTAAGATGTGTCTGGTCAGGCACTTGAAGCAGTCCAAGTGTTGATTCCAGTGCCAACATCTTTTGGTACGTTTTCTGAGAGACAAAGGCCTTGAAATGAAGTATTCTCCCAAGTCTCTTGTTTTAATTGCTGAAGATCGATTCTTGAAGGTGAACATGAATCGATAACTTGAAGAGGACTGCAGTTTTTCACTTGGTGACTCCATTGTTTCAGATCCAATGGTGACTTCACAGGGATGTAGAGATCATATTTTCAGTGGAAGTTTTGGATAAACAGCTACACCTTTTGGAATTCTGAAAGGGACATCATTACAGAGGTAGCATTTAGTTTTTTTCCTCATTCAGTACCCGATGATTTGGAGTCTTGTTATAATGCAGACATTCAATTCTTTATGAGTATCCCACGTTGTGATTATTTTAATCATGAGCTACACTATATTATGATATGAATTCTTTCAGTTTTACTCTTAAGATTCAAAATCCATATGAGGTTTTTTCAGTTGTTTGAATGGTTGTACGAAAATTTCCATATTGCATGAATATTTCCATTCAAATCATATTAGAAGTAAAGGAATGAATAATCTCATTGTTTTGAGCATTTTTACAGAAATTTAGATTTCAATTTTAGTTTGAATCCAACTTCAATTTGGAGAAATAAGTTGCAAAATTGAAACGATGCTTTTGAATCCATTACCTAATGGCTAGGAATGTTGGTGTTTTTGAGTTAATGAGTAGGATCACTGGTTGGAGAGATAAGAGCTGGATAAGGCACTGGAACTACGACGCTTGATAGCTCGCAGGGGACATATCATCCCCAATTAGAGCCATTGTTAGCAGTGGTTTTGATTCTGTTATTCCGAGAAGACACTTCTGGGTACCAAGGCAAAGGATGGTCCGCTTGGAGAATCCTGTAATGGGGTCCATAACCTTTTCGCATCATAAATCACAAGTTTTAAAAGATAAGTGCGAAAGGGTCATGTTATAACCGCTGAATTGCGATGTGAGATGTCAGGTGGGACCCGATCGCAATCGAAAATCAAAAGTTTTAAAATATAAGTGTAAGGGTTCATGATATAATCATCGAAGTCCGATGTGCGACGTTGGTGGGACCCAATCTCATATCACAGTGCGTGGGTTCAGGAGAACAAGTGTTAAAGGAAAATTTAAAAACAAAAAAGTGCGAAGTGCGATGTTGCCATGGATGTGATGTGGTTCCAAGCTAAAATCTAAAGGATTTCAAGTCCAGGCATATGAAGTTTGTGTGTTTTTTTATGAAGAAATAGGCTAAACACGACAGAAGGACTTGGGTAGAATAAACCCCGACAAGGAGTTCAAGCAAAGGAGGTCGAGCCGGGAAAAAGGCGTTTGTACGGAACTGTAATGATATGGCAGCAGTAACCGGCGCAAAAGAAATAGTCACAGGTTTACAGAAAATCCGACAACAAATACTTTAAAGATTCGACACCTATCAACAAATAACAATATCTTCTTAAAACTCAAAGACAGTTTGTCAATATGATTAATTCCATCAGAGTTCTGTTAGGATTGATTATAGTGGCAGGTTTTACAGTTCCACCTTTCTTGCAGTGGTTGAAGACAGTTAGGGTAGGTGGCAGAAAGAAGCTCATGTGGCAGTCAAATAGTTTCATGCATCAGATTTTGAAGGGGGGGAGATGGTTGGTGGCACAGGGCTGAGTGCCCTGTTTCTGATCCTCATGTTATTACTGAAGCTGTGTATTGTTGAACACATAATATATTCCAGTTGCACTCTTAAGGATTCACAAAATCATATGGTGTGTGTATTGTTTTCCCTTCTATTTTTACATACTTTATCTACCTTTCCAGATTTATCACAAAACTTCTATCTTATGTTTTTATAAGTCTTGTGAACCTCCAAGTCATATGGATCTGTTTTTGTAAGTCTTGTTTCTATCTTTCCTAATTTAGTATGAATTGAAGATTTCTCATAAGCATTCCTTGAGGTGGAATTAAACCGTATTTCATGTTTTTATAATTCTTTTGATCTAGCATGCATGTTAATCTGTTTTTGTCAGTCTTGATTCACCAAGAATTTATAATTCACGAGGTCATGTTAGTCAGAAGCATTCCCTATAATGGGATTATTTAGATGTAAAGTGAGATTCTTGTAAGTCTTTTAAAAGCATTCTTTCACTAAACATTTCAGATCCGGAATTTGTGTTATTTTTTCCTCCAAGCAGTGGATTTCTATCCTACAGACCCATTGTCTTTCTCCTTTTTTTCTAATAATTGAACTACAAATTTTGCTACCACATCATATATATGAGTGCCCTCATATGTGCCAGAGCTTTTTTATCTATTCAACGTTCCTTTCAGAGTGCTTGAGATCCAAGCACTTTCCAAAAAACCCAATTAAATCATAAGAAATAGCCCTCGGGCGTAAGATGTGTCTGGTCAGGCACTTGAAGCAGTCCAAGTGCTGATTCCAGCGCCAACATAGTGCAAATGTTCATCCCAAAAATTAGGATGCTTGATGCAATAACCAAAAAGAATATGTATCATCATTCTCTTCACCACCTTTGTTTGGCCATCTGTTTGCAGATGGAATGTTGTGCTCTTTTCCAATTTGGTGTCCATGAGTCCCCACAAGATTGACCAAAATTTCCATACAAAGAGAGAATCTCAATCACTAATAATGGATGTGGGCAACCCAAAATGATCCCATACATTCTAAAAGAACAACTACGTAGTTTGTTCATATGAAACCTTCTTTTTACAAGGCATATGTTAACAAAAGAAAATTATACAGGAAAAAACATTAGAAAAATGTCAAGCATAAGGTACAAATAAATATTTTCAAAGAAGAAGTACATTAGGAAGGACAAAATTTAAATATTCCTAAGGTTCAGTCAGAAATTAGAGGAAAATGCACCAATAATGAAGGGTTTTTGGCACAACGCGCTTATTCCTTCGATAGTGGCACGGTCCTGGGGATGGAGAAAAGTCACCATTCGAGACCACTTGACACACTTGGAAAATATGATTCTCTATCCATTACAATCAAGGACAACCGAATTCGAGCCACCTTGAGGAGGCATGCATCCCACAAAGGAATCTCTTCCCCACTCTTGGGTCATTATCAATCTTGGGCCAAGAGAGTGAAGAGTGATATGAATATGGAAAAACTTGTTAATGCTATGCAAGCTCCCTCATTAGTATTAAAAATGTGTTTCTTATGTGCATAGGAATCTTACTTCTCTTTCGGATTATCACAAGAATTTATTTTTGTTGTCTTTTAAAGTGTAATTCCATGAAACAATTGTACACATGAAACCATTAAGCACATGAAAGAAAAATACATCATACAACAAGACACAAGCCATTTGATGAAGGAGTTCGCCTCGCCTGGGATACATCTCCTTGAATCAGCTATAAGGCATGATTCATTGTTATTATGCTCAAAACTCAAAATGAAGAGTACATCAATGTGCTGAACTAAAATGGTAAGTTTCTCCTAAAAAAAAAACTCCTTCAAAGTCCCTTTACCATACACTTACTGACCTATAGTCAAGCCTGAAACTATAAGAAACACATGGGAATCTTACCAAGATCCCTTACTCAAATATGACTAAGCATCAAATTTGTAGTTCAATAACTATAAGTAAATCAACAATCTTTTTCTCTAAAACACATAAAGAGAAAAGATGAGAAAAATTCTACAGCACTGCTGCAAAGGCTACTACTACAAAACATATGGAGGGTGGAAGTGTAGGTTTTAACCCTGAACAGAAATTATCTACTCACGAATCTTATAACAGAAGATAAACAATAGCGAGAGCATAAAATATAAAACATATAAACACAGATATTTTCCCCTGCATCCGAAATCGGGACGACCAGCTTGATTTTTCATTATATTCCTTTTAGTGTTACAACACATATATATACATGCCGAAGCATACATAAACCCCAATCCATAAACCCTGGATTGGAACATAACCGTAGTTCCCTTGACCGGATCTACAAAAATACAAGGGGCCAAAAAACCATCGTACCCCAATGCCATGTGCAAAACCATGCACAAAACCATGGACGTGGACTACCCACCGGAAATTAAGGAACAAAAATTTCGTCGGGCGCTACCTCGGACCACAAACAGGGGGCTAGCGCCCCCCTGTGACCCAGGATTGTGCCCCGGTATGAGGGGGCTATAAGCCCCACTCTTACCCTCCCACATGCTGATCGTGGAAAGAATGGCACACATGCAACATTCTCCCACTTGTTGTTTTCTTTCCACAGGGGGGCACAGGAGAGCTTAGTCATTGGGCCAATTCTTCAACACCCATTGTTTCTCTACACCAAGAGAACTTCTGAGTGCTCACAGACTTCGTCAATGCATCTGCAACACTCTTCAAAGTGTCCACCTTTACCAGCAACACCCTTTTAGCCTCAACCATATCTCTAACAAAGTGATATTGAACATCAATGTGCTTTGTCTTTGAATGATAAGCAGGGTTCTTAGCCAAGAAAATTTCACTTTGGATATCACGGTCTATCCTTATAGCTTGCTGTACCAACCCCATACTTGAACACAATCTCTACAACCAAATTTCTTCCTTGCTTGCATGAGTGGCTGCTATAGCCATTGCATACGTAGTTGAAAGAGCCACTACAAATATATCTTCTCATCCAGTAATAGCCTCCAAAATAGGCTAAACACATACCCACTTGTAGATATTCTTTGGTCCGAGGATCTCGGCTGATCATAAAAAAAACCACAATTTCAACATTCTTGCAATCCTGGGTAATACAGCATATGACCATAATCACTAGTGCCACGTAAATGTCAACACTTGCTTGTTGTCGATGCTCCTTCACAGGTTTGACATAAACCTGCTCAATACTCCCACTGCATGTGCAATGTTTGGTCTAGTACAGACCATTTCATACATCAGGCTACCCACTGCACTTGCATATGGAACACGGGACATATCCTCCTCTTCTTCTTGTGTCTTGGGACACTGTTCAGCAGATAGCTTTACACCTACGGGAATAGGAACATTCACCGGTTTACTATCCTGCATATTGAACCTCTGCAATATAGTCTCGACATACTTCCTCTGGTTTAACCAGAGCTTCCTCTTTTCCCGATCTCTCTTAATTTCCATGCCCAAAATATAGTTTGCAGCACCAAGATCCTTCATGTCGAATTTGGAGAGCAGTTGGGTCTTCAAATCTTGGATAATTTCTTTGTCATTTCCAATCAACAACATATCATCCACATACAAGACCAAATAAATAACACGGTCACCAATTAATTTAAAATAAACACGGTGATCCTCCTTGCTTCTGGTGAAGCCAAGTCCCCGTATATAGGTATCAAATTTCTGATACCACATCCTTGGTGACTGTTTTAACCCATACAGAGACTTCTTCAACCTGCATACCAGTTCTTTCTTACCCTTCACCATAAAGCCTTCGGGTTGCTTCATGTAGATCTCCTCTTCTAGATCCCCGTGAAGAAATGTTGTCTTCACATCCATCTGTTCTATCTCAAAATCAAATGCAGCAGCAACAGATAAAAGTAATCTAATAAAAGTAACTTTGGCAACAGGAGAAAAAATATCACCAAAATCAATTCCCGGCACCTGGGAATAACCTTTCGCTACCAACCGAGCTTTGTATTTCTCCACCTTGCCTTCTACATTCATCTTCTTCTTAAACACCCATTTGCTCCCAATGAGCTTCCTTCCAGCCGGCAACTCCACCAAATCCCATGCATCGTTTTTGTGCAAGGATTCCATTTCATCAACCATGGCCTCCTTCCAGAGTTTTCCATCCTCTGAATCTACTGCCTCCCTCACAGTTCTGGGTTCATCATTAGTTATAGTTAAGGCAAAACCTGAACAGAAAGCAGATGGACTATACCTTTCTGGTTGCCTTCTTTCCCGAACTGATCTTCTCAAAGTTGGAGTTTGTGGCTCTTCATATTCTGAGTCTTCTTCTATTGTAGAGTCTGATTCATCCTCCTTTAGCTCAAACTCTATCTTCTCAGGTTCCTTTGGTAGGACTTCATGTTTAACAACATCTTTCCCTTCTCTAAACACCACATCTCGGCTGTACACAACCTTCCTTGTTTCTGGGTTCCAAAGCTTGTAACCCTTTAAACCATCCTTATACCCAATAAAGATGCACCTTTCAGATTTATTATCCAACTTGGTCCTTTTCTCCTTTGGAACATGTACATATCCATCACATCCAAATACCCTTAGATGTGAAAGAGAGGGTTTCTTACCAGTCCATACCTCATGTGGAGTCTTATCCTCCAACGCTGATGAAGGTGATTTGTTAACTAAGTAACATGCAGTCTCCACTGCCTCTGCCCAGAATTCTTGTCCTAACCCGGTACCACTGAGCATGCTTCTTGCCTTTTCCATCAGTGTTCTATTCATTCTTTCTGCAACTCCATTTTCCTGAGGTGTGTATGGAGTAGTCTTCTGCCGTGCTATACCACACTTCTTACAGAACTCTTCAAATTCCTTCTTGCAGAACTCCCCACCATTATCTGTCCTCAACGCCTTTATCTTCTTCTCTGTCTGGTTTTCCACCAGAGCCTTAAATTCTTTAAATCTGTCAAAAGCTTCAGATTTCTTCCTCGAGAAATATATCCATGTATTCCGTGAGAAGTCATCTATGAATGAAACATAGTACACAGACTTTCCCAGTGATGGAACTGACACAGGCCCAAACACATCACTGTGCACAAGTTCTAATATCTTGTTTGCCCTGTTAGCACCAGAAGGAAAACTCACCCGATTCTGCTTCCCATATACACAATGTTCACAGAAATCGAAATCCAGAGAACAATTAGACATACCTTCTACCATACTATCTCTATGCAGTATCCGAAGGCCCTTCTCTCCAATATGTCCAAGCCTTTGATGCCATAACATGGTCTTTCTCTTTAGAGGATAGTACAAGCTCGAGTCCACTTTCAGGAACCACAGAACTGTTACACCCATCAATAACAGTGCTACCTTGTAGCTTGTACAGAGTTCCAGTCCGAACTCCCCGCATTAATACCAGTGCTCCCCGAACCATCTTGCAGGAATATTTCTCAAACACTGTTTTTACACCTTCATCATCTATCTTGCTTACAGAAATTAGATTTCTGGCCAATGCAGGCATATGCAGAACACCAGGAAGTGTTCTAATCCTTCCACCTTGTAGCTTCAGCTTGACCTTTCCACGTCCAATGATTTTTGCCTTCTTATCATCCCCTAGGAAGACATCACCATCATATTTCTCATACTCGCAGAACCACTCCCTATGGGGAGTGAAGTGAAAGGATGCACCTGAGTCAATCAACCATGACTCATTATCTACATGTGTATTTGAAGAAGAAGCCAAATACACATCCCCACCTTCATCCGAGGTGGTTTTTTCCTCTGCAGAAGGAGCATCATCAGATCCCTTTCCTTTCTCAGGAGCTTTAGATCTGCACTCCTTTTTGTAGTGCCCTTCCTTTTCGCATTTCCAACATACCTTTACAAACTTTCCAGGAGATTTAGATCTCCCTCTAGATTTAGATCTCCCACTCAAAACCTTATTCTTGTTTCTATTTTGGGACCTTCCTCGTACAGATAAGGCATCTCCATTCCGACCCTCCATATTTCTCCGTCTCATTTCCTCTGACAGCAAGGCTGAGACAATGTCATCAAAATTCAAGGTAGTTGTATTACTACCTATTGCAATAACCAGACTGTCCCATGAATCTGGTAGAGAACACAACAAGCTGATGCACTTATCTTCATCTGAGATTTTAATATCAACAGATGACAACTGACTTACCACAGTATTGAAGGCGTTCAGATGCTCTGTCACCGAGTCTCCATCCTTCATCCTCAGGTTATACAAATTTTTCCGCAGGAACAACTTATTCACCAGAGACTTAGATTGGTACAAAGTCCCTAGATTGTCCCACAAGGTCTTTGCCGTAGCTTCCCCAGATACATTCAACAATTCTGAATCTGAGACACACAACCGTATTGTGCTCTTAGCCTTCTGATCCTGTTTCTTCCAGTATTCATCTGAAATTTCCATTGGTTTAGTACCTGGATCTACCACAATCCACTGATCTTTATCCACCAGCATATCCTCCATCTTGAGCTTCCATAACTCAAAAATCTGACCATTAAATTTCTCGATCTCTATCTTCCTGCTGCTCGCCATCTTCTTTCACCGCAACAATCGATCCCGCAGATCTCCCACTTAACAGGGTCTACCACAGGCCCGAGCAAAAAACCCTCAACAAAAAAGGCGTCCCCTTGAAGTATCTACTCACGAATCTTATAACAGAAGATAAAAAATAGCGAGAGCATAAAACATAAAACAGATAAACACAGAGATTTTCCCCTGGATCCCAAATCGAGACGACTAGCTTGATTTTTCATTATATTCCTTTTAGTGTTACAACACATATATATACATGCCGAAGCATACATAACCCCAATCCATAAACCCTGGATTAGAACATAATCGTAGTTCCCTTGACCGAATCTACAAAAATACCAGGGGCCGAAAACCATCGTGCCCTAATACCATGTGCAAAACCATGCACAAAACCATGGACCCAGACTACCCAATAGGAAGACCCTTGTATGTGCTTAGTCATGGAAAGAATATAACACATACCCAACAGGAAGACCCTTGCAAGATCATCTCCATCTCAAAATCCTCCAAGAACTGGCTCAACATCTAAATGATCCATACACTCTCCTAGTTCACCCTGCAATTTGAACTTGAAGATGTGCTCTAAATAGAAAACCTAAGTTACCAATGGATTCAGAGCATCCATAAACCCCTGGGTAGCCTCTTCTGGTTCTTCAATTGGCCTTCAAGTCCTCTAGGCATGGCCTTCTCTACTGGTGGCCCTTGGAATCCTTTATCTTCAAGTGGAGAAAACACCATCAAGAAGTGCTCCTCCATCTCTGAAACCTATTCCAATGAGTCCAGAATGCTAAAAAATGGCTACCTAGCCTCTTCCTGTACCCAATTTGGTCAAAAATTTCCCAAGTTATGACATCTGACAATTACTCCTACAATTTCTCCACCAAAACTGGAATTTTTCCAGACAGCTCCACTAAACTGGAGCTTCGCCGAATTTGGCGGGCTTCGCCAAGTATGTTGCCAATCTAACTACGCATTTAAGTTAAGATAAGCGTGAGTTAAGTGTGATTAGTCAGAGGATTAGGCGCAAAGCGCGTTTAGTGCTAACCGCGGATTAACATGGAGCTTAATCCAGATTATGGCATTAAAAAAGGCTTAAGTCCCTTGATTTTTCCACCGGTGAACAGTGTTAGCTCCTGGTCGTAGCATTTGAAAATATGGGAGGGGGCTGGCTCCCTCCCCCAAACATGGCGCTGAAAAAATTTAAGTATATACGGCATCCCATGGTTAATAAGGAACATCGTGTGGTCTGGAGGTAGCTCTCAGTGCTTGTATGGGGGAGGTCGCAGGGTCGACCCTAACCTCCGCCCCTCCTTGGTCATAAATTTTGTTGTATGAAACTTTAGAATTGGACTTTGGTTTAAATATATATGAAAATAATATATGTGCCCACACAACCTTTGAATTCGACCTTGGATAAAATAATTCCATCCATCCTTGCCATGGGGGAGGGAACGTGGCAGCCTCCAGGCTAGCCACGTCTCATCTTCCTATTGGCTTACCAACAACCAATTAAATTTAGCTAACACACCCAAAATTGACCAACCACAACCCGAAAAGTGGTGCCACCACATTGGCCCATCTAGGGAATATTTTGGGAATATTCCTTGGAATATACCTTTTTCTGACTCGGCTGTATGGATGCCTAGTTAGCATCTCTATCAGCATTTGCCCACTTTTTTCTGTTCTGCATGGCGGTCAGCGGGCTCTAACTCCCTCATACAGAGTCAGATTTTGAAGAAATGAATTGCATCAGAATCAGGGCGAAAAGCCGGTCGTGGTCGTTCAGGTTCCACATCGTTCTGAACACTTTTAATTTTGAGAAAATTTAATTTCCAAAAATTTAGACTTCATCTACATGGAATATTATAGTTTGTTTTATCACTAGGTAGGTGAATAAGTGGGTGGGGAGACTCATAAAACCCCTTTAGAAGGAATAATGACACTCCTAATGTGAAAGGAAGAAGAATAAGCAGCTAGATTAAACACCTTTGGGTGTGAACAAGGATTGGATCATGTTGATTCAGTCAACTTTGACCAAGTCAACAACACTGTCTAGATACATTGAATCTCCTTGATGTACAACGCAGTTTTAGTGGAGGACAATTTGCATGAGCTTGGTGGAAAATGTGGATGGGACCCAATGTGGAGAGGATCACTTGCTATATATGGAGAGGATGGGAGCCTTTTTTATTCATGTTTTAGATTATCATTTGCTATTGGTCTTTTTAGACTTTGCTTCCTCTTGCTGTTTAGCAGGGTTGCAGTGCTGTTTAGCAGGGTTGTAGTGTTGTTTAGCACAAGGGTGTTCCTATTCAGGAATCCCTACCTCATCCTCAGGGAATGAGAGGTTATTTGGACTACATTTCCTCATTCTGGCATTTTGGCCAAGCTACCACCTTCAGCTATAGTGCAGTTTCTGTTTAGAGCTGGGTTGTGTTGCAGGGTGTAGCAAAGGAGGATCTCTTAGAGTCATTTCTGGGCTTGTTTTTCAGTGGAGAGGTTGTCTATTCATTGGAGGATCAGCAAGGAGGACTCCTGAGCATATTTTGACATCTTTGGCATCAGGCCAACCATCTGCTATCCCTCACAGCGTAGTCACCATCCTGAACTGCGTTATTTTTTGAGACATTTGCTGGGAGGGTTCATTGAGCTCATCAGGAGGGTCTATTTCGGAGTAGAGGGATCAGCCTTCTAATTAGAAATACCATTGGAGGAGGAAATAATTATTTCAGATATGTCATAGCCTCATTTCATATCAGATCCAGTTTGCAGTGGCACATTAACCCAGGGTTATTTGTCACATTGTATGTTTCTTAGTATTTCTAGCAATCCTTTCTGGGTTGGCTAGAAATCTTGTATTAGAGTCCACATCTTCATTGTTGGGAATTTATTTTGTTTCTATCAGCCACATTCCATATATATATTCAGTAGTAGCTACACTATTACATACAGTGCTGTCACTGCTCTTCGACATTCTATACAATTGCAGCAGCTCATGTGCTGATTGTTTGGTTCATTGGAGACTTGTTCCCATTGCTTGAGTGGCTTGTCCCTCATGATCTTGTTGTATATTTCTGCTGATATCTTAATAAAATGATGGCTTCATATTGATCTCTCCTATGTCATATTCAAATTTGCTGTGTTTTACATTTTTATGAGCTATATTGCTGCTATTCCCATTTTGGGATATTACAGTGGTATCAGAGCATAATCTTGGCTCAGCCTGTGCATCCAAGAAATTATGTCATTAGAAGGAGAAGCTTCTTCTCACAAAAAAGAGAAGTTGTACAGAAGAAACAAAGGCAAGACTCCATTATTTGGAGAAATGAAGGAAGAGAGGATCTCCCAGCTTCTTTTCCAAACTATGAAAATTATCAAAGAAGATCTCAAGGAGATGAAAGGGGAGGAGTGTAGAAAAATTCCAAGAGGATTTGAAGGAGAAGCAAGCCCTAGTTATTCATATGATGGGTGTGAGCATTCAGCCACACATGCAGATCCATAGCGTAGTTATTTTCCCACATTCACTACAAGAAGGATGGAGGAAGAAGATGCACCAAGGGAGGAGACCTTGAGTGACTATCTTCAGGAGTATGAGTCTCAATCATGGAGATTCAAAGAGCACTTGGACTTCCAAGGGTTTTTCCAACTCAAGGAAGACATAAGATCTAGTATTAGAAGCAAGGGAGGTAGAATATTTCTATATAACTTTGATGGATCAGCAAAGTGCACAAACAAAGCTTGGGTGAAGGAATTAGATTCCTATTTCCAGCTACACCAAGTTTCAGAAAAGGAGGCCATCAGAGTATCAACGCTGCATCTCAAAGGTATGGCCCATTATTGGTGGTTTTGTAGTTCTGCTTCATTTAAACATGAAAATGTAAACACTTATGTTGGGTTCACTAAGAAATTAGTAAGAAGATTTGATATTAAACATTGTAAAACATCATTTGTTGAACCCAAAGATTCAAAACCTTTGCATGAGTTGGAGAGACCTATCTTACCAACTCCACTCCATATTTCTGTTGAGGGGGATAAAAACATGTATGATGCCTTGCTAAGGGAAAGATCCTGACTTCTTGAAGATCTCTCTTCTATATATGAAGACATGGAGGTTCCTCCTTCAAGAGAAGACCAAGATCAAGGGTCTCTCATTGATGATGAGGCATTCTCAAATATTGATGAAGAGGATGAGAAAAGAAGAGCTAACAGTGTTGTACCATTAGGAGGATATCCATCAACACATGGAGATGGGAAGGGAGCCATTACTTCCATTAGAGGATCCCTTATGTCTTTGCAAGGAGTTCCAAATTATTTAACATGTGGGAACCAAAGCACAATTCTGGAGCAGCATGCATCAGTTGTTGTGGGTTGTGAATCTTGGCAGATGGAAGGAGAAGAAAGGAAGGATCAACATCAAGGGATGATGAGCATTCACCCTTATCTATTTCGGGAGGTTTCTGCACAAAAGAAGGAGACAATATTGCGCAGTGAAGAGAGGGACAAATCAGTCCACTCATATATACAGTCCACTTCAGATTTTCATTTCTCACAACATGGGGGCATTCCACCTGGGAGGCCACCAAATATAGAGTTGGTGGGAGACATTTTTCCATTTGGTTCACTACTCTTAGATTACGGAGGGGTGAAGACCTTGGAGGAGTCCAGTACAGCACAGAGAGTTTGGGATAGACTCAAGGAGGAGAGAGATATTCTCCCATTTTCAGCATCACCCACTCTCACTACATATACTGCGCTAACAGAATTTGCTGCAGTGATGGAGGATGGTACCTTCATGGTGCAAGGGAGCTGCTCCATGGATTTGAAGAAACAGAGGGTACTTCCTTTAAGGAAGGAATCCTCCATAAATTGGAGTAGATGGAGGTCACTCATGCTTACATTGGCCAATATTGGGAGATTATTTTTGGATGGGAGCTTCTCATGGGAGGTCAACTTCCAAAGATCACTACTTCTTTTTGAGCATGAGAAGTTGCATGATGGGCATGGAAACAATGTGGAGGATGACTTTGGAATGAGGGATGTCAAAGGAAAAGACAACATCATGTAGAGAGCTTCACATTGCAAATCATCAGCGCTGTCTCTTGGGAGGATTGATCCATATTGGAGGTCTCAAATCTTTGTAGAGTACTCCAAGGATCTTGGTGCTTGCATAATTCTTGATAACCCGTATGGAGATGAGAGATATATGGTGGATGATGTGGTGATCTATTCTTATGGCAGAGTCTTCTTGACTAGAGCTTCTGAGTTCAAGGAGAAGCTGCTACATGCAACACATGAGGACTTCTTTTCCATGCACTTTGATGCATATCATTTTTTGATGGAGGAGTTCACTTGGGAGGGCATCCGGCATGACATATTTCAGCATATGGAGAGATGCATAGCCCAGATGGTGATAGAGAGGATGTCACAACCACTTCTTTAATATCCCAAAATTTTCATGCAGCAAATTGGAATATTAAATTTTACTGATCTCACTTAGGAGATGAATAAATGGGTAAGGAGGCCCATGCATAATAAAAATTTGAATAAAATCCCTCATGGTGTGGAAAGGGATCAAGGTAGCAGCTGGATTTTACACTCCCATGTGTAAACAGGGACAAATGCATGTGGACAAGGTCAAGTTTGACCAAGTCAACAACGCACGTATGAGAGGAGGAGATCATCCATAGAGACATCGCAGTGCAAGTGGGAGGAAGATTCCTTGGTGAAGGAAACCCTAATGAGTGGGGCCCAAGGAAAGGAGGCTCACACATGTTTAAAATGAGGGCAAGGTAGCCATAACAAGTTTATTCTTATGATTTTATTTTTGTCTTGAAGACTATTTGCTTTCTGCAACTGTTTAGTTGAGATTGTTGTGCTGCTTAGCACAAGGATTTCATGTTTAGGAATCCTTCTCCTTTCTTGAGAGGCCTCTTGAAGGAGTGTAATGATTTGCCTCACATCTAGGCTTGAGGCCAAGCATCCTCCTTCAGCTACAATGTTATTTCTGCAGCAGTATAATGTTGTGCTGCAGGGTGTTGTAGTGAGGGTTCACAACACCACTTCCAGCACTTGTTTTTCAGAGGAGGAGGCTCTCTTTCCTTTGAGAGATAAGTGAGGAAGCATTCCGGAGCAGTATTGCACATCTTGGCACTTGGCCAAAGTACTCCTAACATCTACAAGACATTCCTTTGCAGGAACTACGTCTTTTTTTGCAGTGTTGCAGTGTGAGGGTCAATTCCCTCAATCTTCAGCTTGTTTATCAGGGAAAGGGCCAACCCTTCTCCCAAAAACCTTGTAAGAAGGATTCTCCTTCATTTTCTATAATTTTCAGCTGTATTTATTCAGAGCTTCAGTGAGACTGCATTTTCTAGATCCAGATCTACAGATCTGACATTTTTCACTTGTACCTTCATGAAACCCTTGCCAGGTCATTTCTATAATGTGTAAAAGAGGCTTTTTCTCCATTTTCCTCCATGATCTGATGTAATACACTCCATGTATGTTATTTCCATCATATTGCATTATAAACCCTCAGAAAATCATGCTATAAATGCTTCAGTAATTTTTGCGTAAGCTAAGTCATGGGATTTGGGCCTTTTTGAGCCATATCGGGACTGGGAGATCTGTTTAACTTAGCTAGAGTGATTTTTTTTTGTTTCCATTTGGTATTTAAGTCCTATATGACATAATATAAGAGATACCATTGTTATTTTCCTCTTTTATTACACAAATAACTGGGAATAACGTTTTTGCGGCTTATTTTGTTGTTTTTCCCCAACTTTTGGATCATAAAATGAAGTATAAGTTTTTGTTGTAGCTTTAAGTGATGACTATGTTTTTTTAACACATCATATGAAATATATCCAACTTTGGAACATCTTAAGGTGTTCTTATTGTTGTAGAAATTCCCTCTTTTGGGATATTACAGTGGTATCAGAGCATGATCTTTGGCTCAGTCTGTGAGTTCTAGCTATCAAAAGGAACAAGATCAGAATGATGAAGAAAATGAGCTTGAAATCATCACTTTTCAGATCCAAGAAGGGCCTCCCTAAGGAGGTTAAGCAGATGAAGAGTTGCAGTGAAACTCCTAGAGGGTTTCAAGAAGAGGAAGAGCCATGCACTTCCTATTCTCAAAGAGGAGAAGACAAGAGACATAAAGGACACTTGGAATCTGAAATTATAAGTGGATACCTTGCTGAGTACCAAGCTAAACCCATTTCACCAAGGTATGCTTAAGTTTCCATCTCCTGTCATTTCAGAAAATATTATGGAGGGATCTACATTATTGTGTACTGCTGATTTAGAGCAACAGAGTTGCACTGCTCTGTATAAGAGAAGTGCTGAAGAAAGGAGGACCCATTCTTTATGGGAGCATTCAAATGGGAACTACATTCATGAAGCAATGGTGGATGGAATGATAGATGGTAGACATATTTAAGTGAGAAACCCTTTCTCCTTTCTAGATGACCCTTTCTCAATGAGCACTCCCCATCTCAAAGAGAAACTTCTACCTGCAGCAGATCCAAAACCTTATTGGTTTTGGAAGGCCATTTATGGGAAGAAGGTCTCAGGGAGAGATCTCATGGGAGGTGCACTTCAACACATCATGGAGTGCAAAGTTCTTCAACAATTTGGGGAGGGTTTCCCCTCATCACACTTGGATCCTTATGGATTCAAGAAGGACATTGATGAGAGATCTTCTCTAGAAGATCTCCAAGGATTTGCATTTCAACATCCTATGAAATGCAAGAGAAAAAATCTGATTTGGGAGGATGATAGTCTTCCTTGGGAGAGTGCTAAGGGAGGACATGATGGAAGGCACCCACATGTGGATGGATGGGTATGGATGATGAGCAAGAAGCTGGAAAGCTACTTGCAAATATATGATACTGGGCAACAGGAGGCTTGGCTGCGTTGTTTTCTCTTGAGAGAGTTTGGTCATCATCCTCTTTCTAAGGGTATGTGGCAGGATACTTGCATCATGGATAAGCAAAGAGTATGGATGCATTGTGTTGATATGACATTCTTCACCATGTTTTCACTACATGATTTGTATGATGGAGATATGAGGAGGCAACAATTTTTTTTTTTGCTTGGGTTATTCTTGGGAGAGCAAGGGTAGATTTTCTCTCACACTTTACATGATGTTTCAGGAGTAGGAGGTGGCACTATCATGGTGCAAAGGGGCTACTCCTTGGCCTTAGATGTTCAAGAGGTAATTCCACCTTGGGAGGAACCTCTTATGTGTAGCAGCATTATGGGAGATGCCTTTGACATTTTGCATGTCAAAGAATGGAGTTATGAGTTGGCAAGAGCCTATTTGCATGGGCCAACAACGCTGTCACCTTGGGGGTTGGACTTATTGATGGAGTGTCCCCAGGATCACTTCACATTTGATGCACTTGGTAAACAAGGAGGAGGTGAGAAATTTGTTTTTGCATTTATTTATTGTCTAATACAATATTTGCATGCTTTTACCATTTCTATGTAGTGCATTGCTCTACAAGAGGGCAAGCTTTTCATTTGGCTTCATGGTAAATTTTGGGTCAATCTATATGATGGAGACAACCATCTCTTATATGACCTTGGACAAGTATGTTTTGCTTACATGTATGATCAGCTATTGTACCTAACCAGTTACTATTCATTAGCAGACTTGATGATGTACATAACTATCCATGTATTAAAAAACAACTTGCCATACTATTTTCTGAAGCAGCAGTTTGGGAAACTGCGCTGTAACTACATGGGAAACTGTTGGTACTTCCTTGCACCACATGAAACCTTTAGTATTTCCCTCATTTTGATGCTGATCATGATCTCTTTTAGTGATATCATTCTTAAATCTATTGAGAGCATGATGGGGAGAGAGAAACATGGGATGGATGTGTCCTTTTGGGAAGAGGATTCCCACATTTTCTGCATTGCATGTTCTAATGGGAGCATGGGAGGAGATATGGCCACCACAGTCAAACACTTGTTTCTTTTTGAGGTGGGCCATGTGACTGATGGGATGCCATATGGTGATTATTTCCTATCCATCACAAATGGGATGATTTGAGCCAGCTTGATTCACAACGTTGGAGAGGAGATCTTTGGAGATCTAGTCTTCATCTTGCTACTTGAGGGCAATTGTTTTTCAGCCCAAGATCAGCATATTCTCTACACTTATCATAAGTGGAGAGGAAGAAAATGTGGGGTAGGCTATCTTGTCTACCATGTGTAGATTTTCAGCCCACCTACTTTGCAGGAGCTCAAGGTGGAGGAAAATTTTCTGGAGTTGCCATGGAGGGAGGTGACTCATTTTGTATGGATGATTGCTTGGGGATGGAGGATCCACTTGGGAAAAGGTGTTTTCCCAATACATTTCAATCTCCATGCCTTGGGAGGAAACTATTCAGTTCTATCCTTGTAGTTTCTTGAGGACAAGCAACATTTGGGAGGGGAGGACTGTAATATCCCAAAATTTGCATGCAACAAATTAGAATATTAAATTTTGCTGATCTCACTTAGGAGATGAATAAATGGGTAAGGAGGCCCATGCATAATAAAAATATAAATAAAATCCCTCATGGTGTGGAAAGGGATCAAGGTAGCAGCTGGATTTTACACTCCCATGTGTGAACAGGGACAAATGCATGTGGACAAGGTCAAGTTTGACGAAGTCAACATCGCACGTATGAGAGGAGGAGATCATCCATTGAGACATCAAAGTGCAAGTGGGAGGAAGATTCCTTGGTGAAGGAAACCCTAAAGAGTGGGGCCCAAGGAAAGGAGGCTCACACATGTTTAAAAGGAGGGCAAGGCAACCATAACAAGTTTATTCTTATGATTTAATTTTGGTCTTGAAGACTATTTGCTTTCTGCAACTGTTTAGTTGAGATTGCTGTGCTGCTTAGCACAAGGATTTCCTGTTTAGGAATCCTTATCCTTTATTGAGAGGCCTATTGAAGGAGTGTACTGATTTTCCTCACATCCATGCTTGAGGCCAAGCATCCTCCTTCAGCTACAACATTATTTCTGCAGCAGTATAATGTTGTGTTGCAGGGTGTTGCAGTGAGGGTTCACAACACCACTTCCAACACTTGTTTTTCAGAGGAGGATGCTCTCTTTCCTTTGAGAGATCAGTGAGGGAGAATTCCAGAGCAGTATTTCACATCTTGGCACTTGGAAAAAGTACTCCTAACATCTACAGCGCAGTCCTTTACAGGAACTGCGTCTTTTTTTGTAATGTTGCAGTGTGAGGGTCAATCCCCTCAATCTTGAGCTTGTTTCTTAGGGAAACGGCCAACCCTTCTCCCGGAAACCTTGTAAGAAGGATTCTCCTTCATTTTCTGTACTTTTCATCTGTATGTATTCAGAGCTTTAGTTAGATTGCACTTTCCAGATCTAGATCTGCAGATCTGACATTTTTCACTTGTACCTTCATGAAACCCTTGATGGGTCATTTCTATAATGTGTAAAAGAGGATTTTTCTCCATTTTTCTCCATGATCTGATGTAATACACTCCATGTATGTTATTTCCATAATATTGCATCATAAACCCTCAGAAAATCATGATGTAAATGCTTGGCCTTTTTTAGCCATATCGGGATCGGGAGATCTGTTTAACTTAGCTAGAGTGATTTGTTTTTGCTCCCATTTGGTATGTAAGTCCTATATGAAATAATATAAGATATCCCACCGTTATTTTCCTTTTTTATTACACAAATAGCTGGGAATAACGTTTTTGGGGCTTATTTTTCTATTTTTCCCCAACTTTTGGATCATAAAATGAAGTATAAGTTGCTGTTGTAGCTTTAAGTGATGGCTATGTGTTTTTAACACATCATATGAACTATCTCCAACTTTGGCACATCTTAAGGTGTTCTTATTGTTGTAGAAATTCCATCTTTTGGGATATTACAACTTGCCTACTCATTGAGAGTGAGGGAGAACTTTCAGTTGAGCCATTTCAACTCAATGACCAAGGTACATAGTAGAGGATGTACACTTATGCACTATGATTTTCATTCCTTTACCTTTTGTGAGCAGCATATTGTACCAAGGAGGATCTTTCCTTCTTGTATATTGTATTTTCATGTACTTGAGGCCATTTGTAGCATTGATGTTGGCCATTCTATTGGTGGTTTGTGGGGGAAGCCACATGATTCTTGGTGTGCACCATTAACACCACATTTTACATTCATGATTCCATCTTATGGAATGATTGTGCTGCAAAAAAGTGGCTGGAAGGGCACTTTTTATTCTTTGTTTTGAGGCAGGCAAGGGATGCACTACACTGGTTCCATGTGTGGAACTATGATCCACTCTGCGGCTGTTATATGTCAACTTGTTTTCATTGGTTTTTTCTCCCATGTATTGCTGATATTCTTATGTTCATGGGGAGTTTTGTTTGGAGAGTGCAGGAAGAGTTGGAGACGCCCATTGGGAGTATGATTCTCCCTACTTTACATGTTGTATGTTTTAGGAGAAACAATCGGAAAACCATGATTTCCACATCACATCTCTTTTCTTCATGTGGGAGGAGCCATTTGAAGAACTTGAGTTCTTGGAGGAGGCGCTTCATGGCTGAATTTTTTAGTGGGGTAACTTGGGCCATTCTTGGAGGCCATGACATTTCAGCCCAAGATCAAGAACAGGCCCATACTTACCATAAATGGAGATAGAAACAACTTGGATGGGAAAATCTAAACTCTCCATGCAGCCCCAACACATTGCACAAACTAGGGGTTGAGGATTCTTTGATGAGCTACCTAGAATGGCTCATTTCATTTGGATGATAGCATGGGTATGGGAGACTCTCATTGGGGATGAGATTCCCTATGTTTATCATCACTCCTACCTTGAGGAGGCCATTACACAATAAGAAGGTTTCCACTTGCACCTTCCACTTTCTCATCATGTACACCATTTGGTTTTGCATACTTGGGAGGAACCATTGGAGGGCATATTTATTGCAGATTATGTTGAGCTGTGGTGGGAACTATTAATTAGGAGGCCACAAGAAGAGGAAGGGAGGAATTTTGCTCCACCTTTACAGTTGCTTGAGGACAAGCAACATTTTGGAGGGGAGGATTGTAATATTCCAAAAATTTAGACTTCATCTACATGGAATATTATAGTTTGTTTTATCACTATGTAGGTGAATAAGTGGGTGGGGAGACTCATAAAACCCCTTTAGAAGGAATAATGACACTCCTAATGTGAAAGGAGGAAGAATAAGCAGCTGGATTAAACACCTTTGGGTGTGAACATGGATTGGATTATGTTGATTAAGTCAACTTTGACCAAGTCAACATCACTATCTACATACATTGAATCTCCTTGATGTACAACACAGTTTTAGTGGAGGACAACTTGCATGAGCTTGGTGGAAAATGTGGATGGGACCCAATGTGTAGAGGATCACTTGCTATGTATGGAGAGGATGGGAGCCTTTGTTATTCATGTCTTAGATTATCATTTTCTATTGGTCTTTTTAGACTTTGCTTCCTCTTGCTGTTTAGCAGGGTTGCAGTGCTGTTTAGCACAAGGGTGTTCCTGGTCGGGAATCCCTACCTCATCCTCAGGGAAGGAGAGGTTCTTTGGGCTGCATTTCCTCATTCCAGAATTTTTTCCAAGCTACCACCTTCAGCTACAGTGCAATTTCTGTTTATAGCTGGGTTGTGTTGCAGGGTGCAGCAAAGGAGGATCTCTTAGAGTCATTTCTAGGCTTGTTTTTCAGTGGAGAGGTTGTCTATTCAATGGAGGATCAGAAAGGAGGACTCTCAGGCATATTTTGACATATTTGGCATCAGGCCAACCATATGCTATCCCTCACAGCGCAGTCACCATCCTGAACTGTGTTATTTTTGGAGGCATTTGCTGGGAGGGTTCATTGAGCTCATCGGGAGGGTCTATTTTTGAGTAGAGGGATCAAAATTCTAATTAGAAATACCATTGGAGGAGGACATAATTATTTCAGATTTGTCATAGCCTCATTTCATATCAGATCTAGTTTACAGTAGGGTTATTTTTCACATTGTATGTTTCTTGGTATTTCTAGCAATCCTTTCCGGGTTGGCTAGAAATCTTGTATTAGAGCCCAAATATTCATTGCTGGGCATTTATTTTGTTTCTATCAGCCACATTCCATATAAATTTAGCAGTATCTACACTGTTATAGATAGCGCTGTCACTTCTTTCCGACATTTTATACAGTTGCAACAACTCATGTGCTGATTGTTTGGTTCATTGGAGACTTGTTCCCATTGTTTGAGTGGCTTGTCCCTCATGATCTTGTTGTATGTTTCTGCTGATATCTTAATAAAATGATGGCTACATATTGATCTCTCGTATTTCATATTCAAATTTGCTGTGTTTTACATTTTTATGAGCTATATTGCTGCTATTCCCATTTTGGGATATTACAGAAATTTTTTGTCCCTGATTCAGATTCCGATCAAAGAGAGTTCAAAAAATTTCTATATAAACTGGCCATTGGAAAAGCAAAAGGAGACACTTTGTTATGCTGGCCAAATTTCTCCATAGAAAACCAACTTGCAAGTGTAGCAGCGGAGGGATTCGAGTGACTCACATGTTGGCCCTCCAAAATCTCAATGCAAGAGAGAGCTTCACCATATGATAGCAATCACCATCCTTTTGAGAGAGGGAGGAGGTACTTGCAGGGAATTTGAGGAAAGGAGCCCCCGTTGTTTTGGGTATTTTAGCTCCATAGATCAAAGGACCCACTTCAAGAGAGTTTATCATTGCACTCTTCATAACACCAACACCTAATAAATGGAGAATTCTTCATTTGTCTTATTGGGTTGTTGCTTCATTTGAGCATTTGTATCTTGTGTATTTTCTATTTTAGTTCATAGTGTTGTATGCTTAGCTTACCCTCTGAGTTTTGTTTACATTGTTTAAATATGTTCATTAGCAGTAACATCATTTTCTCTGTGACCTTATGCAGATAGCAACCAGTTGCTAAAGAGGTGCATTTTGGTACATCCATGTAGAAAAAATGCCACCACAGGAATGACGACCATATTGTATTCCTCATCTTAAGTTAATGGTTGTCTTTTGCAGGTCATTCTCCCTTCTCAATCTACTGCAAACCATCGTTTCATTCTCTGTGAATTTCTCATCACATTTAGAGAATGTTCTAAACAACAGAGAGTGATTTATTTATTTATTTTATTATATATATATATATTATTTTATTTTATTTATTTATTTTTTCTGTGCAGCAGCGCACATTATCCTCTGACAGACACACACCCCATGCCTGTGGGAAGACAACCCGTACAACATACCAAAAAGCCAAAATTTGCTATATTTTTTCCATTTGTAAGGTGATTGGAAACCCCTAATAACTTTCCATCACTGTTGTTATGAATTTTACTACTGTTAGGACAGTTAATTGCTGAACTAAACCTCAAATTAGCATAGAAATTAGGTGTTTTTAATTTTAGTTTATATTTGCAATTTACACATAACTTAAATAGGAGAAAAGAAAGTGTCCCTAATCCACACATGCTTTGTGAGCAAGTAATTTTCTTATAGAAATACAAAACACATAGCTTAATTAGTCAAAAATTAAGTGGCCCACTAAATCCACACATCTTTTTACTAGCTAAGTCATTTCAATTTTTGCATTAGATTCAAGACTAGGATCAAAGCGTCGATAAAAAAAGCAAGTAATATCTACTGCCCTTGCACCTCTTGGTGAGCCTGTGCAAGCATATGAAAGCTTTCCTAAGACAATTTTAACTACCATATCCCTATAGTGTAGCATAGTTTAATTAGGTGAAGTTTAAGCGAGCCCTAATCCGTAGATCATTTCAAGTTTTCGCAAGGAACAATCACACATAATGTAATTAGAAGAGGACTGTAAAGGATCATTGCATATCCAAATCTAATCACACTCTTTATTTTTCACTCAAAAGCACACACAAAGCATTGGTAAGTTTTGAACCAAAAGGCACCGATTTTTTTGGGACCTTTGTTCTTATCTTACGTTTTCTTCAAAAAATCGCACCCTAAACAAAATTTAGACTCTTTAAAAATAACAATAATCTGAACTCACTAAACTCTCCCCACGGGGATCACAAAAGAAAATTATAGTCTAGGTTAGGACCACTAGGGGTAGGAATCCAATAAGCCGTTGTGGTCATAATACATTTTGAAACATAGATGTTGACATTTTAGCAAGCTTCAAATCCGTTTATTCGCCCACGAAAAAATACTGGAGCACTACAAAGACCTGTTTCATAGGGGGTTAGGCCAAGGCGCAGTGCTAAGAAGGATAATAAATTATCACCAAAGTAATATTGTCCTGACAAGGTGTTGCAAAATATTGGTACAATGGCATACATATTGAAGCTTCATGCATCTTCTCGAGTGCACCCAGTTTCCCATGTTTCATGCTTAAAGAAGATTATAGGTGATAAGCTTCCAGTTCAAACAATATTGCCAGAACTTAATGAGGAAGGAAAAATCATATTGGAACCTAAAGCAGTCATGGAAACAAGAACTCAAAAGCTACGAAATAAATCAATTTCAGAGTATCTCATCAAGTGGAAGAACTTACCTGCTGAAGATTCGACATGGGAGGATGAGAATTTTATGTAGAAGCATCCAGAACTACCCAAGCATTGAGGACAACACTATTTTGAAGGAGAGGGGTATGTCAGGTCCCTATAATACTAGTGTAGCCCTTTATTTTTATTGTTAGTGTATCCTCCTTATTTTTATTGTTGTGCCCATGTAGTCCCCATATTGTTATGATTGTGCCCCATAGAAGGCCACTATTGTTATTGTTGTGCCCTTACATTATTATTTTTATGTAGTCTGTGATTATATTGTGACCCCTTAGACTCCTATATATAGAAATGAGGTTTTATCATTTGAATCATCCAATAATTGTTCATTTATGTAATGTAAATGATGTTTCCCCCTCAAAGAGGATATTTTTTAAGTCGTTGATCTACTATTTCTATTATTTTGTGAGCTGGTTGCATAACATCAAGGGTCCCAATGGTGTTTTGAGGGAATTTTATGGGATCCAAGGACACTCGCTTGGAATATTCATCATCAGGAGTAGTTCCACACAATTTTCTTTTGGTTCCGTTGATTTTTTATGATTCCCATACAACAACTTTATTATTGAGCATAACTTAATTAATTGTGCTTAAAGTGGCATTCCAAGAGGAATATTTCAAGTAACACCTTAGTGTAATAGTTCGTTGAAACCAGAACAAGAAGATATACAAGATGAGATGCTGAGAAGTGACTTCCAGTGGCTAGAGAAAATATGGTGGGAAATTTACCATTTTCTCGGATTAAAAGTGACTTTAATTAGTCACTTAATTAAATAAAAGAAGGGGAAAATGATTAATTGAGGGAAAAGGGCCAAAAGTGATTAAGTGAAATAAAATTAAATTAAAAGTCACTTAGATGGAGTCAGGGGGGGGGAGATTCTAATATAATAAAATAATGATAAATAAAAATTCTTCTAGAAGAATGGAGATCTATCTATCGGGTCTTTAAAAGGAGGAGGAAATCATTTGAGAACATCTTGGATTTGAGTATTTTTCTTGGGGAGGTTTTGGGAACGTGTTTCTAAACTTTAGAAGCCCCAATACGCAAACCCTTGGGTTCCTTATGTGAGTTGGAGGAAAAAACAACCCACTATTAAGAATATTTCAGTGAGAAATCTCACGAAGCTTCAGTGTTAGCAAAAGATTTGAGTGGAGATCATCTAGATCTCCAAAAGTGTGTAATTTCCAGTTGTAGTATTTGGAAGGATAACATCGATATTGTAGCAGCTGTTTGGAGGGCTTCATCTTAGCTATGTTTATGTAATCTTATATCAAGTAATAAAATAAAGCTAAGTTTTCTCTTATTTCTTGTGTAATTTTGAATTGCTGCATCTCTATGTTTTCATCTTGCCAAATTTGTTCAGTTTTAAATACAAATATTATCGCGTGTTTTTTTGAATATTTTGTTAAGTTATTAAATCAAGATACTACATTGGTCACAGAGTTGGTTTACCTGCTATCCTGAGGGTTTTTATAGATTGATTTGAACCAAGTTTGTGGGTTAGTTTTGTTGAAGACAATTGCAGCTACTAAGGTTGTATTATTGCCTTAATTATTTCCTATAACAGAGATAGAGTCCATACTTATTTGATTACTAAGGAATTCGAGTCTGTTTTATTGTTGTGCCAAGTTTATTTCAAGAGTTATCGTCTTCAATTGGAACACTGGATTATTTATTTGGGGAGATCGAAATATTTCTTAGAGGTCAAAATTGTATGCCACTTCTAGAATTATTTGGAGGTTGAGTCCTTAAAGGGTTGAGATTATCTACTTCAATTGGCCAAGTTGGATTTGATATTTGTTGGATCACATTTCATAGTTTATCAATTGATACTCCAAATTTATGTCTTGGGGGGTTAATTGACTTGCTTGATCATTTTCGGTAGAACAAGACATTCACTCCAAAGATCGAGTCGGGAGGATGTGTTATTCCTTGGTGACCAAAATTATTTCTAACGGTGGACATAATTAATTTTTACTATGAAGATCGAAATTTCTTGAGGATCAACCCACTGCTAGTGACTGCATTTTTTTTTCACCAGGCCGAATCCATCAAAAGGAGTCAGTCGAGCTACAATTCAGGTATATCGTTGGTTGAGACCATGATTTTACTGGGGCTGCTTCATAAGAATTACCAAAATTATCAAATTCTAAATTTTTGGGCCAAGTTGCCATAAGCAAATCACAGCCAAAATTATCAGTGGCTGGACAAATATTCGTGGGTTGAATTGATTATTGAAAAATGACGTGTGGCTTGTTGTGCAGAATTGAGTGCATTCTATGTAAATCATGGGATTGAAGTGGTCTTAAATCTAGTGCCATGGTAGCGATTCGATGTAGTGGATTGTGCCTTGATTTGGTATAGAAGCGGTGGATGTATTTGGTTGCAGATTGGTGGCATGTGATGAGTAATTAAAGTTTTAGTTTCCACTAGTGCACATGATACTCCTGCAACTGTTACTCGATTCCACTCAGGACAAATTTAGGAGGAGTCGCATTGGCTACGGAAGAACAATCAGATCGCAATTGTTGCTGACATGGAAGTGTAAAATTGAAAGATACCCATAAGTGCAGCCATCGCAGTAAGAATACATCAGACTCATGGTGATTACATGGAAAGAAGGATTCCCCTGTCATTCATGTAAGTTCTTAGCATAACTCACCTAAGATCCACTCTAGTGGCAGTTAAAATAATTCGAGGGAACATTGTTACCTATTCGTGGAGCTATGAGGAAGGGCTCCCGCATGACCAGCCAAATTAGTGTACGAGGGAGGAGACACTCACGGGTGGTCACTGGTGATATTATTCATCATATTTGGTGCATTGGAACTGATGTTGCAGGGTATTTTAATGTATTGTTGAGTATTGTTAGACTGTTGTGTTAATTAAAGGGCTGGCAACTCTGATGTAGGACGACTACCCTGCTCTGTTAGTATATATTTAGAGTTGCATTCTAGATTTACACTAAATCTAAGGGGAATCAATTCACTTCTAGTATGATGACTTATCACAAAGTTTGAGGTTTTTATTCATCCCTAATATATAGAACACACATATAATCTGGTCAAACTGTTCTCTGAAGCAAATTGTTGGGCAGAATATTGTCTCTAGAAGTCTGGCTAAATCCTGAGCAGTATCTTGATTACCGAGTTTCTTATTCACCAGATCAAGAAGTTAAGAACAATGTTCCCTTAACATCTGAATGGAAGGTTATTGTTGCCAGTTATTATTGTGATCTCAGGGGATCGATTTCCTATACTCTAGGAGGTAGAGTCTACTTGTAACTTAAGTGGTTGAGCTTCTTGAATTATATCAGCACCGAAAATCCTCCATAATAACCACAATGTTTATTTCACTCTAAGGATGAGTTTCCTCAGGTTTAGAGATTGAATATTTCCACCATTAAAGGTGTAATTATCTACATCCTTGAAAGGGAAGATTCATCATCTAGGGTTCTTTCACTGGCTGAAGGAAGAGAGTATTCATCATGTAACAGGGGTTGGGTTGTCATCTATAGGTCGTTGGCACCAACATGAGTTCATATCTTACTTCTTAAGCCATACCCCAAATATTTATTTTTGGAACCAAATGTAGTGCCTTCCAACATTAAAGGTGTTAAGCTACTAGGGACCTTGCTCAATTACAAAGAGTTTCCAAGTACCCCAATCTATTTCCAAAAGTGTGATTCTCGGGAAACGTTTGTAGAAATTTGTCTAGGACTATATTGTTGTAGCAGAGGAGTTTCATGTTCCAATCTCATTGCACAAGAATTGTTTTGAAGAAATTACTGTCACTTACTATTTGTCTTATGATTTTTTCCATTAAATGGCGTGTTCTCAAATGTCTTGTGATTCTGTCCACTAAATCGCGTGTTTTCAAATTGTTGGAAGAAGTCTAATCGCTAAATCAAGAACATACAACAAGACAATTTGAGGGATTAATTGAGTCAAATAATGTTTTATATGCTACACATATTTGAGAGAAAAGGTGATTGTATTGCCACCATAAGCCTTGTAAAAATGTCAAGAGAAGTTGAAAACCGAGGATGTATTAGTTGAGTTGTGTTATATTCCTAAGGGGAATTTGAAAATTTGAAAAATTATGAGCCATGGATGAGTCATTGAGGCAGTTCATATTCCATTGCGCTGAGCATCTTGTTAGAAGAAATTTGATGAGAATAAATTTTGAAGGGTTCAGATTAGGGAAGGATGAGGAACCAAAGCAAAAGCAGTCTCCAAAACTGCCAAGGAAGACCAAAAAACAAATGAGAAGAGAGAGGATGTGTTTCACATGTCAGGGAGCGTGGACAAAAAGTCACAAATTTCAAGTTAAAAATGGCAGAGAAGAAAATGAGGCTGCAAAAAGTGAAGAAGAGAAAGCCGTGACAAATTAATCAAGTGAGCTAATTGAGTAAAGTGTTCAAGGGTCCATGGTTGGACAAGAGTCACATGAGGAACACTCTAAATTGCATGATCAAGAGAAGATTTCTTCAGACCATTTTGATGAGGATACTTATTTTATAGTTAACTCCATTGATTTTCATGAGGATAACTCTGTGGAGCATGATTAGTCGAGTGGATACGTGGAAAACAACCTTGATATGCATCCATGTTTAATGGATGAGCATGATGATAAACAACTTGTCCCCATGAGAAAAGAAGACCGAAGAGGAGATATTAATTGTGATGAGCTACCAATGATGATCCAACAGGGAAAGAAAACAAAGGAGCATGAACCATATGAGGATGTTGTGCATGACGAGCCATCCTTGGAGAGCCAGTTGAAGGCTCAAATTGGAAATGTGGTGGAAGTGGTTGAGCATCCATCTTTGGGACTACCCATTGAGGAGATTCCAATAGATGCAGATGTAGCCAAGAAGGCTACAATATTTTCAAATGGTAGCCACTAGGAGAAGATTGCACACTTTAGAGTAGATATTATGGAATTGAAATAAAAGATCCAAATAGTTTGAGGCACCATCTTGCAACCTAACAATGAAATTGATGAGCTCAAAATGAAGTGTGCCAATTCAATAAGAAAGTTGTCTAGCGTTGAGGGGCGGCTGATGGTTTTATCGAGGCAATAAGAGGCATACATTTGGGAGTTCAAGAATAACCCTCTTCAATAGTACATTAATAGGGATTGCAACATTGTTTTCTCACCTTTTTCCATTCAAGAGAATGGGAAAGGTTTTCCAGTTGGATTTTCTTGGTTTATCGATTGGAGTAGTATGCACTAAGTAGGGAGCAAATTGGGCACAATAGGCATGTACCTTGTGCAAGTGATCATGCTTACAGACCTCCCCATGGGATGGATTGGTGAGAGATCATGAGTTGGTATCCTATTGACGAGGTAATACTCTTATTTAGGGGAAAAATACAATAGGATCCATTAGACATAATACATACTACATGCTTCGGTGTGCAGTGGGATGTAGGCTGGCAGTTCATCAACATTTCAATTAAACTAGCCTAACATCAACATAGTGGAGTTGACCCTTGTCTATGTCAGGGAGTTAATCAGAGAGAAGTGATGAGTTGGTATTTTATCAGAGGAGCAACATCTATTTCCAGAGATAGAGCAAAACTAGAGCCATGCGGTATGGGAAAATATGATTGGGCATGGTGGTAGTGGGATCTACGTATATCTAGTGGTAGTAGGGTGAGCCAAAGAATTTTTTTGGGATCCATGTGTTGAAGTATCCATGCATCATTGGATGACACAGAAGAACATGACATAATGGTTTGTATGGGATCCTGGTATCAATATACAATAACCTATGCAACGATCATATACAAATTTCTTGAGGTTAAGAAATCTTGGGGTGGGAGGACTTGTAATGTCCCCATTTCCAGTTTCCTCTATAACAAAACTAACTTGGAGTTCCAGGGTATGTGATGACCAAGCCACAAGAGCAATATTACATCATCAAGGGTCCCGAAGGGGTTTCGAGCGAATTTTATGGGATCCAATGACATTCACTTGGCACATTTACCATCAGGAGCAATTCCACAAAACTTGTTTATAGTTTCGTTGTTTTTTGATAATTCTTGTAAAACATGGTTTTTATAGAGCATAAATTAATTAATTACGCTTAAGGTGGCATTCTAGGAGGAATATCTGATGGAACACCTTAGTGTAATATGATTTGAATATGGGAAAACTAGTTTTGTTGTGCTATCTCCCTTATCAGTATAAAATAAATGTGATTAGGATCATCTCAAGTTAGCCAATTGTGAAGGGGTTTATGTGTCAAGTTTTACGTGTCTTTGATGAGTAATTTATGAGTTAATTAGCTCTTAAAAAGACATGTACAACAAATAAAATGTATATAAATAACACACAACAAACACATTACACAGTAGCCGATAACAAAGTTCACCCCTTCTGGGCTACATCTCCATGGACCTGCTTCAACTGGCTAGGCCCTCTTCAGATTAATGGTAAATTATCCGATTACATGCACCTACAATCCTCCAATGGCTTTGAAAACTACTCCAATGGACTTAGAAGACCCAAAAACCTCAAAATAAACTCTTCAAGCTCTGCAAATGGTCTTCAACTGATCTAGGCATGACCTCCTCTCTTGGTGGCCCTAGGCTTCTTTAATATTCAAAGTGGAAAAATCACTTACAGAAGTGCTCCAACACCTCTAAAACCCGCACCATCATGCTCAGAGCATACAAATCATCTAGGAATGACTCTTCTTGAGCCAAAATTGGTCAAAAAATGCCAAAGTCATGGCTCATTCAATTTTCCCTAGGAAAACTCCTCCAAATCTAGAACATCTCCAGTTAAGTCTGCCAAAATTGCTAGTGACACCGAAAATAGTGGCACTGCCAAACCTCCACCCAATTAATCTATCTGAAGTGGAGTTTAAGTGCACATTAACTAGGGTTAAGCGCTAAACGTGCGTTTAAACAAAAATCTGATTTAAATTCGGATTAGCGCTAAATACATGGTTTAATTGTTAATAAAACCATATTAAGTTTAATTCCACTATTATTGGATAAGCCCTCTGTGCCTGGTCACGAGCCTTGGTCCCATTATAACTGTGGGCTGGCCCTTCGGGGCTAGCCCCTTTAGACTCTGCCATTACCATTGTTATCACATAACTATGTGTCGAAAGCCATAATTGTTAAGACTTAAGGCTGTGGCTTGGTGGTACCGCTTGTGGTTAGTGCGGGGGAGGTCGTGGGTTCAACCCCGACCTCAGCCCAACCATACAATAATTTTTTTTCCCACATTCCAAATTTAATAAAATTCGACCCTTAGACATTAACCAAAAATTTGGCCTTTGGGAGGGGCATGTGGCGGCCTCTGAGATAGCCACGTGTCAGCTCCTCATTTCCTCTCCACAAACCAATAAAAAAAATTCCATGTGCCCAGAAATTAAACCACTTAGAAATTGACACTTGTCATCTTGTCATTGGGTGGCAGAAACACCCAAATTTTTGACCTTTGACCCTGTTTGACCCTTTTTTTTAAAATTCGCCTGTTTAGCATGATGATCAACGGGCTCTAATTTCCTCATACAGACTTCGTTTTGAGTGAAACAAAGTGCGCTGGATTCCTGGCTACGGGCTCTATTTCATCATTCTAGGTTGGTGTGATTATGATAACTTTGAATTTTTGGAAAAAAATTTCCCCTAATCTAGATTTCGATCCCTCCTTCTCACTGACAGGATTTTGGACCCACAAAAGCTGGTTATCTCATGAGAGATGAATACTCATCTCTCTCCCAAGTTCTATCAACTCGATTCTACTTGGAAAAATATTCATGACAACCACTTGGGTTCACTGAGATGCCTTGATTTTCAAATGGCTTGGCGCTTCAACCAATGTTCTCCTTTTGCTGCTGACCCAATCCAACACTTGTTGGATGCTTGCTGACTGATAAAACACTTTGCTATACCAAAGCGATCCCTCGATGCTTGGAAAATTGACTGATGACCTTTCCATTGAGAATCATGTTCCTCCTTTGCACACATGCATTCAATGCAAGCTTCTCCTTGGAAACCACTTTCCCAAGTTAAGCCCATCTGAGTGAACTACAACAATGAGTTCCAACATGAGTAATAACAAAAAAATAAATGACCATTATTTTTATGTCAACGATTCCAAATTCCACATCTGGAAGAATGTATTCACCATCTCTTTCGCTTCTTGGTGTCAACACATCAAATGGTCTACAATGGCTGCAAACATTTTGGCATCTTATCCCTCTTGTACCATCATCCTCCAGTATTGGCATGCTTCTTTTTGTGGCTCATTTGCATTTACCTTTGAAATATTTTTCAAAACATCAAAAAAGCATATATGTTAGAAAATGTAAACATTTGTGTGTCAAAGAAGAATTTTGATTTATATGTTGGAAAATTTAACATTACGTGATGAGATGTTAAGGTAGGTCGAGTTTGGCTCAGTGACGTGCATAACAGTTCAAGAGCCGGACCTATGGACGCCTTCAGAGCGTTGCATGCCGAACAAGGTTGAGTCGGGCTAATTCGCAAGCTCAGGAGGGACCAGCGTGGCAGGACGCCAGATAAACTTAGGAGGGTTACACTGTGGAGAAAACAAACTAATTTCCCAAAGGCGGAGAAAGGGTGCATTTCCCTTAAACACTTAAGAGATTTGGAGGAGGCGAAAAGGGAAAACCGAACGGTCGGGATCAAAGCGCATAAATGGAGTGGAGAGATAGATGACGAAGATTAAATCACAAACCGCCAATTGCAATTTTCAAAGGATATGCACGAGAGGCAAAAGTTATAATCATTGAAGTGCGATATGCGATGCTATGGGGCCCGATCGCAAGTCGCAAATCACAAGTTTTAACGAGTAAGTGCAAAGGTGAGAGTTATGTTCGCTGAAGTGTGATATGCGGTGACAATGGGACCCAATCGCATTCACAAATCGCAAGTTTTAAAAGATAGTGCAAAAGATTCATGTTAAAGTCGCCGAAGTGCGATGTGCGATGCCAAGTGGGACCCAATCGCATATGGCACATCACTAGTTTTCAAAGATAAGTGTTAAGGGGAAGTTAAAGGCAACGAAGGGCGATGTACAGGGGGATGCGATGTGGTTTCAAAAGCGAACTCCAAAGGTTTTCAGATTCCGAGGTAATGCATTTCTTGTGTTAAACTATGTCGGAGGAAGAAAAGAGGATTATAACATAAAGACGGTGAAACGCCATTGTATGAAGAGATAGGCAGAACGCAGCAGAGAAACTTGGGTAAGTGACCCAGAGAAGAGGTAGAGTCAGGTAGCAGGTGACATGGGTGACAACGTTTGAAGCGTAGGGGCATAGTTAGAGTTGGGCAAAAAAGCGCATAGTGGCACCGTTAGGAGCACAACAACTGGGTCAAGTTGGGCACAAAAGCATCTTTATAGAGCTGCGGAGCCCTTGCATCATGACCAGAAAGGCCACCTCGACACTTCTAGAGGACGCATACGTAACACCCGATTCAGAAAAGCAAACCATATTTCCAAGTTTTAATTTGTTTTCTTTTTATAATTGCATAAGTAATCTTAACAATTTAGGAAGTCTAAGAGTTCAATAAGTTCAGCAGTTACGAACTACTTTGATGTATTTAAGGAGATAGAAATAAAGAGAAGGGGTTCCGAGTTCTGGACCTCTGGATGAATGTTAGTTGATGACTGAATTCTCTTAGAAATTAATGAAAGAATATCAAGTTTCCTACACTTGTTGATGTTGATACGTCTTTCCTGTTTCGCTATGTGGCTATTCCTCTTTGAATGAAGTGAAGTAATGTAACAATTGGTCTCTTAATTACATATGTGAGTAAGAGTTAAATAACCTTAATTTGTGCTCCTTCACCTCATCTCTTCCCTCTTCATAAACTCTTGATAGAACTTTAAAGTGATAGATTCTATGTTTACAACACATTATTTTAAGTTCTCTCTTCCTCCATGAATTTCCTCTAAAACTTAAAAGTGGTAGATTTTGTGTTTTCAACATATCATTTTGAGTTTCTCTTATAGTTCTTATTTTCATTCCATTCAAATATTAGCAGTTTATGGCATTGTGAAGGCTTTCATTATATCATATTATTGAGGGTATTAAGTAATTGAATTCCAAGGGTGTTAAACAGAGGCCATTTGATATGGTAATTGTGACATACATTTATAAAATGCCTTAAGCACTGATTCCTTACCACAGCCAAGGGATTGTTTCTTGAGATACAACATTTTACGATGCCATTGCTAGGGACGAAGAAACGAAGTTTATTTTCCCTGGGTTTTTCGCATTATTTCCTCTGGTTACTCAGCGAGGAGGAAATAATTTGTTATTTTAAAAATTCTGGCTTCCAAAAGGCCCCACACGAGGTGAGATACCTCATAGTTGATAGTCCTTGCTTTGCTAGATCCAGAAATATTGGTTTCTAAAAAGGCTCAGAAACCTGAAACTCCTTTAATACCTGATCCTGTATTTCCTGCTCCTAGCAGCAATTCTCATAGCCCTTTGTTTGAAGATATTTCAAAGGAACTCCCTTTCTTGGAACAAGATACCCCTTCCACACCCATTTATTTTCAAGAACCTCAGTTAGAAGAACATTCCTCCGAGTCTGTTTATTTTACCTCCACTCAAGCTCAACCAAATATAGTTGTTGGTCCCTCTGCTATTGTCCATCAGCCTACCCCCATATGAGTTTTACCTCCACATTCATTCACTTTCAGAGAAGGTTCATAAACCTAAACCACCCAAGGAGCAGTTAACCAAGTTGTTAATATGGCAGCACCAACTATCTTAATGGATAGATATGCACCACTAAATATTTCACAACCAATGAATACCATGCCTCAAGAATACCTCAAATTACTTCCTCATTTCATTGGAGAAGATGAAGTAACTATAGAACAACATTTACCCTTGTTTTGCACTTTTGCTGAGAATTTAAATGTAGAACATCTTGATTTTGTGATGAGACTATCTGTGCAGTCTCTAAGTGGAGAGGCTAGGAAATGGTTCAAAGGTTTACCAAATAATTCCATAAATGACTAGGAAGAGTTAGAAACTAAATTCACTCAGAGATGGGGAGAGAAGGGAGATCATGGTTACTCATTGACAAAGTTTAATGTGATTAAAAGAAAGCCTAATGAAAACATTTTTGAGTTTATAAAAAGATTCAACAAATTGTACAATAGTTTACCTGCAGAGATGAAGCCACCCCTGTTGGAGAAAAGGTAGTTTTTGCTGGGGCTTTTGAAGTTGATTTTAGCTTTACATTGAGAGAGAGAAGAGCCCCTACTCTTGAGTAGATACAGACATATGCTTTAGAAATTGAAGCTAATATGACTGCATATGGAAAGGCGAGAGGGAAACAACTAGTCCAAGAGAAGGGGAAGGCAAAAGAATAATCATCACAAGATCTAATGATTGAAGATATGGAAAAGGTGATGAATTTTTTTACAAATAAGCTAGCTAAGATAGAACTGGAAAATAAGAACTCCCAAAGATAAGTATAACAAAACTGAGGGGGGTTTAATCGTCAATTCAGAAGACATCCCCTGCAAATTATGTATAGGGAAAGAAGAGATCAAGACCAGGTTCAAGCACCGTTGTATATAGAAGAAACACCCACAGAGCCAACAGACGATGACCAAAGGGAGGGCGAGGATCAGGTATCTTCTATGTATGCAATAGAAGAGGATGAAGAGGAAGATTGCGAGGGATAATATGTTGAAGCTGAAGTTTCTTTTGATCAAGATGAAATGGATGAAAACTATAGGAAATTCACAAATTTCATGCAAGCTAAGCTACATAAAAAGTATGATTTGAGGTCTAGAAAGAGATCTAGAGTGCAAGATAATGAAGGTGAACAACAAGGTTCAATTCCTCCTCCAATGGCGAATACACAACAAAAGGACCCTGTGAAACAGGTCAGTAATGGGAAACAACCTGCAAACTCACTTAAGAGAACAAATGTGCAGCAGGCTGAATCTTCCCAGAACAAATCAGTTGACACTAATATCTTGGAGAGGGTTGTTCTTGTACCTGAACAAGCAACAAATTCTAGAAAGAGTGAAGAAGAACCTTAAAAGAACGTTAAGGAAACTCATGCCTTCAATTTGACAAAAGAGTTGGAGAAGGTCAAAATTTAGGTGCCTCTTCTAGAATTAGCAAATTACCAGCTTACAAGAAAGAAATTTCAGAATTTATTAATATCACACCGGTGGAAGACATAAGTGACACAGTGAAATTACAAGAAGAAAAGCCAGTGGTCACCTTTGGTCCTCATGTAGAATAAATAAACCCCTTTGTTCCACCCTTCTATATTTCCATATTACTTCATGATTATACTCTACATAACTGCATGCTGGACTCAGGAGCGTCCCATAATCTCATGCCATTGTCTGTTATGAAGGAATTTAACTTGCCGATTACCAAACCTTATAGGGATTTGTATTCATTTGATTCCAAAATGATGAAATGTGTTGGGTTAATTAAAGATGTAGTAGTTTCGTTGGCACAAATCCCAACAAAGAGCATAGTCATGGATGTAGTGATCGATGACATCCCCGCCAGGTTTGGAATGCTCCTGTCAAGATCTTGGGGAGAAAAGTTGGGAGGTGTACTAAAGTTATATTTCACTTATGCTATCATTCTAGTTTTTAATGGGGAAGAAAGGATATTTTATAGGGAAACAAGGTTTGTGAAGACCACCTCTAAGAAAGATGTAGGAAATTCCCCCATTTATAGAAAAGAAACAAAAGAACATTTTTGTTTCATGTTGCATGAAGATGAAAAATTTGCTGAAGACATAGGAAAGCAGCTCTCTTCAACATTTGTAAATAACGAGCTGCACTCAAAGAAGATTTGGAAGTGCTACTTTGATGGCGGCTACTCCAAGGAAGGCGCAGGTGCCAAATTATTGCTAATATCACCAGAAGGTAACCTCATGCCATTCTCTTTTAAACTAGAATTTGATCTGACAAACACTGTGGCTGATTATGAGGCCTTAATCTCAAGCCTTCAAGTTGCTAAATAGATGGGGGTTCAATGCATTTCAATTTGTGGTGAGTCTGAGTTGATAATAAGGCAGATCAAGAATCATTGTCAAACCAAGCATCTAAGATTAAGATCGTACAGTAATGAAGTTTGGGATCTGATAGAAAACTATTTTGAAGCAATCAATCTTTAGTATATTCCGAGGGAGGATAATAGATTGGCCGATTCTTTAGCAGTTGCAGCTAGCACCTTCAAACCTCCCATAAATCCCAGACTAAGGTACGAAATTGAAGTTAGACATAAACCTTCTATCCTTGACAATGTGAAACATTGGCAGGTGTTTGATGATGATGAACAGATAAATCAGTTCTTGACAATGGTTGGAAACTTCGAAGATGCTGAGATAGACCAAGAGGAAGAACAAACAAATAAGAGAACATAAATAAGAAACCTCAAGCAGTCAATAGGTGAATAGAAGATTATCCAATTGAAAGATAATGTGCTCCCTAGAGGGTTGGTTCCTATTGAAAGATTATTCGGTGCTAATGATGTGGTTGTTGATTCGAAGAAAACGCATCAAGAAGAAGAGATGGAATATTGTAATTTGGGAACTCAGCAGGAGTCCATAATAGTGAAATTGTTCAAAGGGTTCCCAAAAACTACAAAGAAAGGTACATTGATCTTTTTAACAAGTATAACATATATGTTGAAGAAAAATGTAGAAGTGAAATGGGATAAGGAAGCAAGAGACACATTTGTTAGAATAAAGGAAGCACTGCACAAAGCTCCAATTCTGATTAGTCCGGACTATTAGAAATTCTTTCAGGTATTCTCATTTTCATCCCCCAATACTATTGCTGCTATGTTGTTGCAGAAAAATGAAGATAGTAAGGAGAAGCCAGTTGCATTTTTCAGTGAAGTTCTCAGAGATGTTGAGCTCAAATAAAATATTCTGGAGAAACAAGTATATTCTTTGGTCAAAGCACTGAAAGCCTTCAGGACTTATGTGTTGCAGTCCCAAATAACTCCTTATGTTCCTAATTCTGCTGTGAAAGACGTGCTGGTCCAAAGTGATATTGAAGGAAAAAGGGGGAAGTGGATAATAAAAATCCAAGAGTATGATTTGGACATCAAACCCATCAAGTTGCTCAAGGGACAGGGTTTAGCAAAGTTATTGATAGAGACAAATTTTCAAGCCTTGGGATTTAATCTGTTGGCACCAGTGGATGGAGCTGTTAATGAAGAAGGTCAAAGCAATTCCAAAACTGGTATTCAATACAAATTTTTGTGCTCTGATTGGTATAAGGATACTGTGCACTACCTGTGTTTCTTTTCCTGTCCAACTTCCCTAAATAGAACAAAATACAGAGCTCTCAAGCTCAAGTGTCAGCCATATGTTATCATAGAAGCAAAGCTATACTGGAAAGATCCTGCTGGTATTTTGCTGTTATTTTTGACCGATGGAGAATCTATTGAAGTCACCAAACAATATCATGAAAGTCTCTATGGAGGACATTATAGCTGGAAGGTCACTGCTCATAAGATTCTCAAGTTAGGCTTCTATTGGCTAACCTTGTTTTTAGATGTTTATAGATTGGTCAGAAGTTGTCAAAAGTGTCAGTTGTTTGTTGAAAATAAAAAACTTGCTCCATTACCTCTCATCCCAGTATTTATTGAAGAACCTTTCAGGCAATGGGGATTGGATTTTATTAGAGAGATCAATCCACCATCAAGTGGACAGTTCAAGTGGATTCTAACTGCCACCCATTATTTTACAAAATGGGTTGAAGCAATACCCGCGAGGAAGGAAAATGACCAAGTAGTGATGAAGTTTTTGGAGGAAAGCATCATCAGCAGATTCGGATGTCCAATCAAAATTGTCACTGAAAATTATCAGGTATTCAACTCTGCTCGTTTCATTAATTTTTGTCAAACATATAATGTAATATTATCACATTCCATAGCATATCACCCTCAAGGGAACAGATTGCAAGAGTCCTCAAACAAGAAATTGGTTAGGATCTTGAAGAAGACAATCGCTGAAAATCAGAAGGACTGGGATATGAAGTTAAAGTTTTCTCTCTGGGCAGTTCAAGTCACTACCAAGAGATCTACTGGAAAGTCCCCCTATGAACTGGTTTATGGAACTCAATCGTTGTTTCCTACTCAGCTAGCCAAACCAGTGATTTATTTCCTTAAAGAAGCTTAGGAAGAGCCTAATGCTTTGGTAAGGAGATTAAACAATATAATTGAGTCAAGTGAAAACATAAGAAAAGTCAGGGATAATTTTATTACTTATTAGGAAAATATGAAGGCTACATTCGACAGGAAAGCAAAAGAAGTTATCTTTCAAGCAGGAGATCTAGTACTGAGATGGGACACCAGACGAGAAGGCAAGGGGAAGCATGGTAAATTTGATCCTCTATAGTATGGTACATTCAGAATCTCTGAGGTGAGGTAAAATAACACATTCATTTTCGAAGATCTAGATGGAGAGCCAGTACAACTGCCTGTGAACAGGTCATATCTGAAGCATTACTTCCAGCATTAAAAGTCAGCACTCCACCATTGTAAATACCATATTTCTTATTGTTCATATGTCACCAAGCAATATTTGACTCCATGCCCAATGGATAAGGCACTAGTCTACGGTTCTTATCGCTTCCGTGGAAGAAAGCACTATCCCCAGGTGGAGCCAGATGTTGTGGCTCATTTGCATTTACCTTTGAAATATTTTTCAAAACACCAAAAAAGCATATATGTTATAAATTGTAAGATTTTGTGTGTCATAGAAGAATTTTGATTTATATGTTGGAACATTTAACATTACGTGATGATATGTGAAGGTGGGTCGAGTCGGGCTCAGTGACATGCAGAACAGTTCAAGAGCCGGACCGATGGGCGCATTCAGAGCATTGCACGCCGAACAGGGTTGAGTCGGGCTCATTCGAAAGCTCAGGATGGACCAATGCAGCAGGACACTGGATAAACTTAGGAGGGTTACACCGTGGAGCAACCAAACTAATTTCCCAAAGGCGGAGAAAGGGCGTAATTCTCCTAAACACTTAAGAGATTTGGAGGAGGCGCAAAGGGAAAAATGGACGATCGAGATCAAAGTGTAAAATCAGAGCAGAGAGATAGACGGTGGAGATTAAATCACAAACTTCCAATCGCAAGTTTCAAAGGATATGCACGGGAGGTAAAAGTTATAATCGTCAATGTGCGACATGCGATGCTGTGGGGCCCGATCGCAAGTCACAAATCTCAAGTTTTAACGAATAAGTGTAGAGGTAAGAGTTATGTTCGCCGAAGTGCGATATGCGGTGACAATGGGGCTCGATCGCATTTGAAAATTGCAAGTTTTAAAAGATAGTGCAAAAATTTCATGTTAAAGTCGCCGAACTACGATGTGAGACGCCAGGTTGGACTCGATCGCATACCGCACATCGCTAGTTTTAAAAGATAAGTGTTAAGGGGAAGTTAAAGGCAATGAAGGGCGATGTACGGGCAGATGCGATGTGGTTTCAAAAGCAAACTCCAAAGGTTTTCAGATCCAGGGGTAAGGTATTTCTTGTGTTAAACCGTGTCGGAGGAAGAAAATAGGATTATAACGTAAAGCCGGTGAAACACCATTGTATGAAGAGATAGGCAGAATGCGACAGAGAAAGTTGGGTAAGTGACCCGACGCATATCAAAGGAGAAGAGGCAGAGTAGGATAGCAGGTGATACGAGTGACAATGTTTGAAGCACAGGTGCATAGTCAAAGTCGGGAAGAAAAATGCATAGAAACACCGTTAGGAGCACGATAGCTGGGTCAAGTTGGGCACAGAAGCATCATTACAGAGTTGTGGAGCCACTGCATCATGACCAGAAAGGCCACCTTAGCACTTTGGGAGGACGCATCAGCAACATCAGATTTAGAAAAGCAAACCATATTTCCAAGTTTTAATTTGTTTTCTTGTTATAATTGCATAAGTAATCTTAACAGTTTAGGAAGTCAAAGAGTTCAAGAAGTTGAGTAGTTACGAACTACTCTGATGTGTTTAAGGAGATAGAAATAAAGAGAAGGGGTTTCGAGTTTTGGACCTCTGGATGACTGTTAGTTGATGACTGAATTCTCTTAGAAATTAATGAAAGAAGATCAAGTTTCCTACACCTGTTGATGTTGATACATATTTCCTGTTTTGCTGCGTGGATATTCCTCTTTGAATGAAGTGAAGTAATGTATCAGCAGTCTCTTAATTACATCCGTGAGTACTTTAAAGTGATAGATTATGTGTTTACAACATATAGTACTTTAAAGTGATAGATTATGTGTTTACAACATATTATTTTAAGTTCTCTCTTCCTCCATGAATTTCCTCTGAAACATAAAAGTGGTAGATTTTGTGTTTTCATCATATCATTTTGAGTTTCTCTTACAGTTTTCTTTTCATTCCATTCAAATATCAACAGTTTATGGCATTTTGAAGGCTTTCATTATATCAGATTATTGAGGGTATTAAGTACCTAAATTCCAAGGGTGTTAAATAGAGGCCATTTGATATGGTAATTGTGACATACATTTATAAAATGTCTTAAGCACTGATTCCTTACCACAGCCAAGGGATTGTTTCTTGAGATAAAACATTTTCTAGTGTCGTTGCTGAGGACGAAGAAACGAAGTTTATTTTCCTTGGGTTTTTCGCATTATTTCCTCTGGTTGCTCAGTGAGGAGGAAATATTCGGATGTGTTTGTTATTTTCAAAATTATGGCTTCCAAAAGGCCTCACATGAGGTCAGATACCTCACAGTAGATAGTCCTTGCTTTGACAGATCTAGAAAGTTTGGTTTCTAAAAAGGCTCAAAAACCTGAAACTCCTTTAATACTTGATCCTGTATTGCCTGCTCCTGGAAGCAATTCTCATAACCCTTTGTTTGAAGATATTTCCAAGGAAATCCCTTTCTTGGAACAAGATACTCCTTCCACACCCATTTAGTTTCAAGAACCTCAGTTATAAGAACATTCCTTCGAGTCTGTTTCTTTTACCTCCACTCAAGCTCAAGCAAATATAGTTGTTGGTCCCTCTGCTATTGTCCATCAGCCTACCCCCATATCAGTTTTACCTCCACATTCATTCACTTTCATAATAGGTTCATCAACCTCAACCACCCAAGGAGTAGTTAACCAAGTTGTTAATATGGCAGCACCAAATTTCTTAACAGATAGATATGCACCACTAAATCTTCCGTAACCAATAAATTCCATGCCTCAAGAATACCTCAAATTACTTCCTCATTTCACTGGAGAAGATGTAGTAACTGCAGAACAACATTTACCCTTGTTTTGCACTTTTTCTAAGAATTTAAATGTAGAACATCTTGATGTTGTGATGAGACTATTTGTGCAGTCTCTAAGTGGAGAGGCTAGGAAATGGTTCAAAGGTTTACCAAATAACTCCATAAATGTTTGGGAAGAGTTAGAAACTCAATTAAATCGGAGATGGGGATTGAAGAGAGATCATGGTTACTCATGGATAGAGTTCAATGTGATTAAAATAAAGCTAATGAAATCATTTCTGAGTTTATAAAAAGATTCAACAAATTGTACAATAGTTTACTTGCAGAGATGAAGTCCCTCCCCCCCCGTGTAGGAGAAAAGGTAGTTTTTGCTGGGGATTTTGAAGCTGTTTTTAGCTTTACATTGAGAGAGAGAGTAGCCCCTACTCTTGAGAAAATACAGACAGATGCTTTAGAAATTGAATCTAATATGACTGCAGTTGGAAAGGCGAGAGGTAAACAACCAGTCCAAGAGAAAGGGAAGGAAAAAGAAGTATTATCACAGATCTAAGGATTGAAGATATGGAAAAGGTGATGAAAAGTTTGACAAATAAGCTAGCTAAGATGGAACTAGAAAATAAGAACTCCCAAAGACAAGTATAAAAAAGCCAAGGGGGGTTTAACCCTCAATTCATAAGACATCCCCTACAAATTCTTCAGAGGGAAAGATGAGATCAAGACCAGGTTCAAGCACCGTTGTATATAGAAGCAACATCCACAGTGCCAGAAGACGATGAACAAAGGGAGGCCGAGGATTAGGTATCTGATATGCATGCAATAAAAGAGGACGAAGAGGAAGATTGCGAGGGAGAATATTATGAAGCCAAAGTTTCTTTTGATCAAGATGAAATGGATGAATACTATAGGCAATTCACGGATTTCATGCAAGCTGAGTTACATAAAAAGTATGATTTGAGGTCTAGAAAGAGATCTAGAGTGCAGGATAATGAAGGTGAACAATAAGGTTCCATTCCTCCTCCAATGGCGACTCCATAACAAAAGGACCTTGTGAAACATGTCAGTAATGGGAAACAACCTACAAACTCACTTAAGATAAAAAATGTGCAATAGGCTGAATCTTCCCATAACAAATCAGTGGACACTAATATCTTGGAGAGGGTTATTCCTGTACCTGAACAAGCAGAAAATTCTATATAGAGTGAAGAAGAACCTTAAAATAACGTTAAGAAAACTCATGCCTTCAATTTGACAAAAGAGTTGGAGAAGGTCAAAATTCAGGTGCCTCTTCTAGAATTAGCCAAAATACCAGCTTACAAGAAAGAATTTTCTGAATTTATTAATATCACACCGGTGGAAGACATAAGTGACACAGTGAACTTACAAGAAGAAAATCCAGTGGTCACCTTTGGTCCTCATGTAGAAGAAATAGATCCCTCTGTTCCACCCTTCAATATTTCCCTATTGCTTCATGATTATACTCTACATAACTGCATGCTAGACTTAGGAGCGTCCCATAATCTCATGCCATTGTCTGTTATGAAGGAACTTAACTTGCAGATTACCAAACCTTATAGGGATTTGTATTCATTTGATCCAAAAGGGTGAAATGTGTTGGGTTAATTAAATATGTAGTAGTTTTGTTGGCACAAATCCCAGAAAAGAGCATAGTCATGGATGTAGTGGTCGTTGACATCCCTGCCAGGTTTGGAATGCTCCTATCAAGATATTGGGGAGAAAAGTTGGGAGGTTTACTAAAGTTAGATTTCACTTATACTATCATTCCAGTTTTTAATGGGGAAGAAAGGAGATTGTACAAGGAAACAAGGTTTGTGAAGACCACCTCTAAGAAAGATGCAGGAAATTCTCCCATTTATAGTCAAGAAATAGAAGATCTTTCTTGTTTCATGCTGCATGAAGATGCAAAATTTGCTGAAGACACAGGGAAGAAACTCTTTGCTGAAGACACAGGGAAGAAACTCTCTTCAGCATTTGTAGATAACAATCTGCACTCAAAGAAGATTTGGAAGTGATACTTTTATGGCGCCTACTTCAAGGAAGGCACAGCTGCCGGATTCTTGCTAATATCACCAAAAGGTAACCTCATGCCATTATTTTTTAAACTAGAATTTGATTTGACAAAAAATGTGGCTGATTATGAGGCCTTAATCTCAAGCCTTCAAGTTGCTAAATAGATGGGGGTTCAATATATTTAAATTTGTGGTGAGTCTGAGTTGATAATAAGGCAGATCAAGAATCATTGTCAAACCAAGCATCCGAGATTAAGATCGTACAGTAATGAAGTTTGGGATCTGATAGAAAAATATTTTGAAGCAATCAATCTTCAGTATATTCCGAGGGAGGAGAATATATTGGTCGATTTTTTAGCAGTTGTAGCCAACACCTTCAAACCTCCCATAAATCCCAGGCTAAGGTACGAAATTGAAGTTAGACATAAACCTTCTATCCTTGACAATGTGAAACATTGGCAGGTGTTTGATGATGATGAACAGATAAATCAGTTCCTGACAATGGTTGGAAACTTTGAAGATGCTGAGATAGACCAAGAGGAAGAACAAACAGAGAAGAGAACATAAATAAGAAACCTCAAGCAGTCAATAGGTGAATAGAAGATTATCCAATTGAAAGACAATGTGCTCCCTAGAGGGTTGGTTCCCCTTGAATGATTATTCGATGCTAATGATGTGGCTGTTGATTCGAAGAAAAAACGTCAAGAAGAAGAGTCTATGGAAGATTGTAATTTGGGAACTCAGCTGGAGCCCAGAATAGTGAAATTGTTCAAAGGGGTTCCCAAAAGCTACAAAGAAAGGTACATTGATCTTTTTAACAAGTATAACAGATATGTTGAAGAAAAATGTAGAAGTGAAATGGGATAAGGAAGCAAGAGACACATTTTTTAGAATAAACGAAGAACTACAGGAAGCTCAAGTTATGATTAGTCCAGACTATCAAAAATCCTTTCAGGTATTCTTATTTGCATCCACCCAATACTATTTCTGCTGTGTTGTTGCAGAAAAATGAAGACAGTAAGGAGAAAACAGTTTAATTTTTCAGTAAAGTTCTCAGAGATGCTGAGCTCAAATAAAATATTCTGGAGAAACAATTATATGCTTTGGTCAAAGCACTGAAAGCCTTCAAGACTTATGTGTTGCAATCCCAAATCACTGCTTAGGTTCCTAATTCTGCTATGAAAGATGTGCTGGTCCAAAGTGATATTGAAGGAAAAAGGGGGAAGTGGATACCAAAAATCCAAGAGTATGATTTGGACATCAAACCCACCAAGCTGGTCAAGGGACAGGGTTTAGCGAAGTTGTTGACAGAGACAAATTTTCAAGCCTTGGGAATTAATCTAATGGCACCAGTGGATGGAGCTGTTAATGAAGAAGGTCAAAGAAAGTCCAAAACATGTATTCAATACAAATTTTTGTGCTCTGATTGGTATAAGGATATTGTGCACTACCTGTGTTTATTTTCGTGTCCAAATTCGCTAAATGGAACAAAATACAGAGCTTTCAAGCTCAAGTCTCAGCCATATGTTATCATAGAAGCAAAGCTATACTGGAAAGATCCTTCTGGTATTTTGTTGTTATATTTGACCGAAGGAGAATCTATTGAAGTCACCAAACAATATCATGAAAGTCTGTGTGAAGGAAATTATAGCTGGAAGGTCACTGCTCATAAGATTCTCAAGTCAGGCTTCTATTGGCCAACCATGTTTGTAGATGTTTATAGACTGGTCAGAAGTTGTCAAAAGTGTTAGTTGTTTGCTGAAAAGAAAAAACTTACTCCATTACCTCTCATCCGAGTATTTATTGAAGAACCTTGCAGGTAATGGGTATTGGATTTTATTGGAGAGATCAATCCACCATCAAGTGGACAGTTCAAGTGGATTATGACTGCCAGTCATTATTTTACAAAATGGGTTGAATAAATACCGGCGAAGAAGGAAAATAACCAAGTAGTGATGAAGTTTCTGAAGGAAAACATCTTCAACAGATTCGGATGTCCAGTCAAAATTGTGACTGAAAATTCTCAGGTATTCAACTCTGCTCGTTTCATTAATTTTTGTCAAACATATAATGTAAAATTATCACATTCTAGAGCATATCACCCTCAAGGGAACGGATTGGCAGAGTCCTCAAACAAGACATTGGTCAGGATCTTAAAGAAGACAATCACTGAAAATAAGAAGGAATGGGATGTGAAGTTGATGTTTTCCCTTTGGGTAGTTCGAGTCACTACCAAGAGATCTACTAGAAAGTCCCCCTATGAACTAGTTTATGGAACTCAAGCGTTGTTTCCTACTCAGTTGGCCAAACCAGTGATTTCTTTCCTTCAAGAAGCTTAGGAAGAGCCTAATGCATTGGTAAGGAGATTAAACAAAATAATTGAGTCAAGTGAAAACATAAGAAAAGTCAGGGATTATTTAATTACTTATCAGGAAAAGATGAAGTCTATATTCGACAGGAAAGAAAATGAAGTTCTCTTTCAAGCAGAAGATACGGTAATGAGATGGAACACTAGACGAGAATACAAGGGGAAGCATGGTAAATTTGATCCTCTATGGTATGGTACATTCAGAATCTTTGAGGTGAGGTCAAATAACACATTCATTTTGGAAGATCTAGATGGAGAGCTAGTACAGCTGCTTGTGAACAGGCAGTATCTGAAGCATTACTTCCAACATTAAAAGTTAACACTCCACCATTCTAAATATCAGATTGCTCATTGTTCATATGTCACCAAGCAATATTTAACTCCATGCCCAATGGATAAAGCACTAGCCTACGGTTATTAGCACTTCCGTGGAAGAAAGCACTATCCCCAGGTGGAGCCAGATGTTGTGGCTCATTTTCATTTATCTTTGAAATATTTTTCAAAACACCAAAAAATAATATATGTTAGAAATTGTAAAATTTTGTGTGTCATAGAAGAATTTTGATTTATATGTTGGAAAATTTAACATTACGTTATGAGATGTGAAGGTGGGTCGAGTCGGGCTCAGTCACGTGCAGAACAATTCAAGACCCGGACCGATGGGCACGTTCAGAGCATTGCATGCCAAATAGGGTCGAGTTGGTCTCATTCATAAGCTCAGGAGGGACCAGCGCGACAGGACGTCAGAAAAAATCAGGAGGGTTACACCGTGGAGCAAACAAACTAATTTCCCAAACGAAAAGAATTGACACATTTCCCTTAAACACTTAAGAGATTTGGAGGAGGTGCAAAAGGAAAAAAGGACGGTTGGGATCAAAGCACAGATCTGGAGCAGAGAGATAGGCAACGGAGATTAAATCACAAACCGCCAATCACAAGTTTCAAAGGATATGCACGAGAGGTAAAAGTTATAATCGCTGAAGTGTGATATGCGATGCAATGGGGCCCGATTGCAAGTGGAAAATCACAAGTTTTAATGAATAAGTGCAGAGGTAAGAGTTAAGTTCACCAAAGTGAGACATGCAGTGACAATGGGACCCGATCACATTCGCAAATGACAAGTTTTGAAATATAGAACGAAAGATTCATGTTAAAGTCGCCAAAATGCAATGTGCGACGCTAGGTGGGACCCGATCGCATACCGCACATCGCTAGTTTTAAAAGATAAGTGTTAAGGGGAAGTTAAAGGCAGCGGAGAGAGATTTACTGGCAGATGTGATGTGGTTTCAAAAGCGAACTCTAAAGGTTTTCAGATTCAGAGGTAGGGCATTTCTTGTGTTAAAACATGTTGGAGGAAGAAAATAAGATTATAACATAAAGATGGTGAAACACCATTGTATGAAGAGATAGGCAGAACGCGGTAGAGAAACTCAAGTAAGTGACCCAACGTAGATCAAAGGAGAAGAGGCAGAGTAGGGTAGCAGGTGATACGAGTGACATTATTTGAAGCACAGGGGCATAGTGAGAGTCGGGTAGAAAAGCGCATAGCGGCACCATTAGGAGCACGACAGCTGGGTCAAGTCGGGCATGGAAGCGTCATTACAAGCTATGGAGCCACTGCATCATGACCAAAAAGGCCACCTCGACACTTCGGGAGGATGCATCAGCAACATCATATTCAAAAAAGAAAACCATATTTCCAAGTTTTAATTTGTTTTCTTGTTATAATTGCATAAGTAATCTTAGCAGTTTAGGAAGTCGAAGAGTTCAAGAATTTCAGCAGCTAGGAACTAATATGATGTATTTAAGGAGATAGAAATAAAGAGAAGGGGTTCCAAGTTTTGGACCTCTAGATGACTGTTAGTTGATGACTGAATTCTCTTAGAAATTAATGAAATAAGATCAAGTTTCCTACACCTGTTGATTTTGATACGTCTTTCCTGTTTTGCTCCGTGGCTATTCCTCTTTGAATGAAGTGAAGTAATGTAGCAGCCGGTCTCTTAATTACATATGTGAGTAAGAGTTATGTAGGTTTTAAACTTGAACAGAAATTATCTACACATGAATCTTATAACAGAAAATAAACAATAGCGAGAGCATAAAACATAAAACAGATAAACACAGAGATTCTCCCCTGGATCCCAAATTGGGACGACCAGCTTGATTTTTCATTATATTCCTTTTAGTGTTACAACACATATATATACATGCCAAAGCATACATAAACCCCAATCCATTAACCCTGGATTAGAACATAGCAGTAGTTCCCTTGACCGGATCTACAAAAATACCGAGGGCCCAAAAACCTTCGTTCCCAGCCATGTACGAGCTCGTACACAAGCATGGGTGGTCGCGCAGGTGGGGACGCATGCCAAATTTTTTTTCGTCGAGAGCCCCCGCCTGGACCCGACGAGGGGCTGCCGCCCCCACGTGACTCCCCTGTTGCGCTCGGCGCAACGTACGGTAACCGGGGCTGGTCGTGGAAGAATATAACACGCACCCAACACATTCTTGCCTTGTTGTTAGATTTCCTGGAGGCAAGAGAGCCCCATCATTTGGCCAATTCTTCAACACCCATTGTTTCTCTACACCAAGAGAACTTCTGAGTGCTCACAGACTTCGTCAATGCATCTGCAACATTCTTCAAAGTGTCCACCTTTACCGGCAACACCCTTTTAGCCTCAACCATATCTCTAACAAAGTGATATTGAACATCAATGTGCTTTGTCTTTGAATGGTAAGCAGGGTTCTTAGCCAAGAAAATTGCACTTTGGCTATCACAGTCTATCCTTATAGCTTGTTTTACCAACCCCATACTTGAACACAATCTCTGCAACCAAAATGCTTCCTTGCTTGCATGAGTGGCTGCTATGTATTCTGCCTCTGTAGTTGAAAGCGCCACTACAGACTGTCTTTTACTCATCCAACTGACTGCACCTCCAAATAGGCTAAACACATACCCACTTGTAGATCTTCTTTGATCCAGATCTCCAGCCCAGTCTGCATCAAAAAAACCACGAATGTCCAACATTCTTTCTAATCCTGGTCTTCCTTGGTAGCACAAGCCATAATCACTAGTGCCACGTAAATATCTGAAAACCCGCTTCACTGCTGTCCAATGCTCCTTCCTTGGGTTTGACATAAACCTGCTCAATACTCCCACTGCATGTGCAATGTCTGGTCTAGTACAAACCATTGCATACATCAGGCTACCCACTGCACTTGCATATGGAACACGGGACATATTCTCCTCTTCTTCTTGTGTCTTGGGACACTGTTCAACAGACAACTTTACACCTACAGAAATAGGAACTTTCACTGGTTTACTATCCTGCATATTGAACCTCTGCAATATAGTCTCGACACACTTCCTCTGGTTTAACCAGAGCTTCCTCTTTGCCCGATCTCTCTTAATTTCCATGCCCAAAATATAGTTTGCAGCACCAAGATCCTTCATGTCGAATTTTGAGAACAGCTGGGTCTTCAAATTTTGGATAATTTCTTTGTCATTTCCAATCAACAACATATCATCCACATACAAGACCAAATAAATAACACGGTCACCAATTAATTTAAAATAAACACGGTGATCCTCCTTGCTTCTGGTGAAGCCAAGTCCCCGTATATAGGTATCAAATTTCTGATACCACATCCTTGGTGACTGTTTTAACCCATACAGAGACTTCTTCAACCTGCATACTAGTTCTTTCTTACCCTTCACCATAAAGCCTTGAGGTTGCTTCATGTAGATCTCCTCTTCTAGATCCCCGTGAAGAAATGTTGTCTTCACATCCATCTGTTCTATCTCAAAATCAAATGCAGCAGCAACAGATAAAAGTAATCTAATAGAAGTAACCTTGGCAACAAGAGAAAAAATATCACCAAAATCAATTCCCGGCACCTGGGAATAACCTTTCGCTACCAACCGAGCTTTATATTTCTCCACCTTGCCTTCTACATTCATCTTCTTCTTAAACACCCATTTGCTCCCAATGGGCTTCCTTCCAGCTGGCAACTCCACCAGATCCCATGCATCGTTTTTGTGCAAAGATTCCATTTCATCAACCATGGCCTCCTTCCAGAGTTTTCTATCCTCTGAATCTACTTCCTCCCTGACAGTTCTGGGTTCATCATCAGTTATAGTTAAGGCAAAACCTGAACAGAAAGCAGATGGACTATACCTTTCTGGTTGCCTTCTTTCCCGAACTGATCTTCTCAAAGTTGGGGTTTGTGGCTCTTCATCTTCTGAGTCTTCTTCTGTTGTAGAGTCTGATTCATCCTCCTTTAGCTCAAACTCTATCTTCTCAGGTTCCTTTGGTATGATTTCATGTTTAACAACATCTTTCACCTCTCTAAACACCACATCTCATCTGTACACAACCTTCCTTGTTTCTGGGTTCCAAAGCTTGTAACCCTTTAAACCATCCTTATACCCAATAAAGATGCACCTTTCAGATTTATTATCCAACTTGGTCCTTTTCTCCTTTGGAACATGTACATATGCATCACATCCAAATACTCTTAGATGTGAAAGTGAGGGTTTCTTACCAGTCCATACCTCATGTGGAGTCTTATCCTCCAACGCTGATGAAGGTGATCTGTTAACAAAGTAACATGCAGTCTCCACTGCCTCTGCCCAGAATTCTTGTCCTAACCCGGTACCACTGAGCATGCTTCTTTCCTTTTCCATCAGCGTTTTGTTCATTATTTCTGCAACTCCGTTTTGCTGAGGTGTGTATGGAGTAGTCTTCTGCCGTGCTATACCACACTTCTTACAGAACTCTTCAAATTCCTTCTTGCAGAACTCCCCCACATTATCTGTCCTCAGCGCCTTTATCTTCTTCTCTGTCTGGTTTTCCACCAAAGCCTTAATTTCTTTAAATTTGTCAAAGACTTCAGATTTCTTCCTCAAGAAATATATCCATGTATTCCTTGAGAAGTCATCTATGAATGAAACATAGTACACAAAATTTCCCAGTGATGGAACTGACACAGGCCCAAACACATCACTGTGCACAAGTTCTAATATCTTGTTTGCCCTCTTAGCACCAGAAGGAAAACTCACCCGATTCTTCTTCCCATATACACAATGTTCACAGAAATCGAAATCCAGAGAAAAATTAGACATACCTTCTACCATACCATCTCTATGCAATATCCGAAGGCCCTTCTCTCCAATATGTCCAAGCCTTTGATGCCATAGCATGGTCTTTTCTCCAGAGACAGCTAGACTTTTCGTCCCACTTTCAGGAACCACATAACTGTTACACCCATCAATAACAATGCTACCTTGTAGCTTGTACAGAGTTCCAGTCCGAACTCCCCGCATTAATACCAGTGCTCCCCGAACCATCTTGCAGGCATCTTTCTCGAACACTGTTTTTACACCTGCATCATCTATCTTGCTTACAGAAATCAGATTTCTGGCCAATGTAGGAATATGTAGAACACCAGGAAGTGTTCTAATCCTTCCACCTTGTAGGTTCAGCTTGACCTTTCCACGTCCGACGATTCTGGCCTTCCTATCATCCCCTAGGAAGACATCACCACCATCATATTTCTCATAGTCGCAGAACCACTCCCTATGGGGAGTGAAGTGAAAGGATGCACCTGAGTCAATCAACCATGACTCATGATCTACATGTGTATTTGAAGAAGAAGCCAAATACACATCCCCACCTTCATCAGAGGTGGTTTTTGCCTCTGCAGAAGGAGCATCATCAGATCCCTTTCCTTTCTCAGGAGCTTTAGATCTGCATTCCTTTTTGTAGTGTCCTTCCTTTCCGCATTTCCAGCACACCTTTACAAACTTTCCGGGAGATTTAGATCTCCCTCTAGATTTAGATCTCCCACTTGAAACCTTATTCTTGTTTCTATTCTGGGACCTTCCTCGTACAGATAAGGCATCTCCATTTTGACCCTCCATATTTCTCCGTCTCATTTCCTCCGACAGCAAGGCTGAGGCAATGTCATCAAAATTCAAGGTAGTTGTGTTGCTACCTATTGCAATAACCAGACTGTCCCACGAGTCTGGTAGAGAACACAAAAAACTGATGCACTTATCTTCATCTGAGATTTTAATATCAACAGATGACAGCTGACTTACCACGGTATTGAAGGCATTCAGATGCTCTGTCACCGAGTCTCCATCCTTCATCCTCAGGTTATACAGCTTTTTCCGTAGGAACAACTTATTCACCAGAGACTTAGATTGGTACAAAGTCCCAAGTTTTTCCCACAAAGTCTTTGCCGTAGCTTCCCCAGATACATTCAACAATACCGAATCTGATACACACAACCGTATTGTGCTCTTAGCCTTCCGATCCAGTTTCTTCCAGTCTTCATCTGACATTGCTGTTGGTTTAGTACCTAGATCTACCGCGATCCACTGATCTTTATCCACCAGCAGATTCTCCATCTTGAGCTTCCACAACTCAAAACTCTGACCATTAAATTTCTCGATCTCTATCTTTCCGCTGCTCGCCATCTTCTTTCACCACAAGAATTGATCCCGTAGATCTCCCACTGAACAGGGTCTACCTCAAGCCCGAACAAAAAACCCTCAGCAACAAATGCGTCCCCTTGAAGCCGAAACAACTCTGATACCAAATGTAGGTTTTAACCCTGAACAGAAATTATCTACACATGAATCTTATAACAGAAAATAAACAATAGCGAGAGCATAAAACATAAAACAGATAAACACAGAGATTTTCCCCTGGATCCCAAATTGGGACGACCAGCTTGATTTTTCATTATATTCCTTTTAGTGTTACAACACATATATATATACATGCCAAAGCATACATAAACCCCAATCCATTAACCCTGGATCAGAACATAATCGTAGTTCCCTTGACCGGATCTACAAAAATACCAGGGGCCGAAAACCATCGTACCCCAAAACCATGTGCAAACTCATGCACAAAACATGGGTGGGTCCGCATATGAGTGGGACCGCATACCAAAAAAAATTTCGCCGGGGCGCTGCCCCGGACCTCGACAGGGGGGGCTACTGCCCCCCCTGTGACCCCCCTGTTGCGCCTGGCGCAACGTACAACACGTGGGACTAGTCGTGGAAAGAATATAACACATGCCCAACAAGTTAAATAACCTTAATTTGCACTCCTTCACCTCATCTCTTCCCTCTTCATAAACTCCTGATAGAACTTTAAAGTGATAGATTCTGTGTTTACAACATATTATTTTAAGTTCTCTCTTCTTCCATGAATTTCCTATGAAACTTAAAAGTGGTAGATTTGTGTTTTCAACATATCATTTTGAGTTTCTTTTACAGTTCTTATTTTCATTCCATTCAAATATCAATAGTTTATGGCATTGTGAAGGATTTCATTATATCATATTATTGAGGGTATTAAGTAACTGAATTCCAAGGGTGTTAAACAGAGCCCATTTGATATGGTAATTGTGACATACATTTATAAAATGTCTTAAGCACTAATTCCTTACCACAACCAAGGGATTGTTTCTTGAGATACAACACTACTCATGCCATGATTTGAGAATGAAGTCTAATCATGAGCTTCTCGCTCAAGAGTGGACCTTCCCAAAATCCTGCGAGATCTTGTCACAAACACAACCATCAATCTGAAAAACACATAATGCAAGAACATAACTTGACGGCATATCTTTTTGCTCCTTCAAAGAAAAAAATGTCACATCATGTGAATATCGCCATGTACTCTTACATCTTGGTGTACAAACCATCAACCAAACACAAGTCGACACTCATACATATTCAATCAATCGACCAACACAAGTCGACACTCATGTATGTGAAAATGATCAACACTCTCAAGTTAACAAAAAAAGTGAGTCACATACTCCATTTTCAAACACCTTCCTGAGATAAACATGAAACATGCATTTTATAGAAAAAGAAATGCATTCAATTGTAATGCGTCAATCATCAAACGACATGCAAGGCCTTAGTTGGATAAGAAATCTAACCATATCTTACCAAACCATTTCAATGGCGCTTCTTTTAGCTGCACTTCATCATGTGAATCATCCCGACCCACATCGATTATGGAATCCTCCTTTCCATTCTTGTCAATATCTCTGTTCCACCTTTTTCAAATGTCGTGAATGACTTGTTGGATATAAAGTACAACACTTGTCTACAAGACGACCTTGCTTATGGAAATCTTCTTTTAAACATGGTTTTATATGTCCAATGGACCTTTGGATTTCTGTCTCCTTTGTTTAGAAAGTTTTTTGTGTATGGCTATCTTCTTCCAACATCTTGAAACATTATGGTTATTCAAACCACAAAAGGAACAAGTAAAATTTCTCTAAATATTGTGAAGATTTACCGTGTTTATCATAATAAAAAACAACTTGATTAAAGGCAGATTTATACCTTGCACATTCGCCTTTGTTGCCTTCTTGAGGAGGTGAATTTGACGAGGTAGTGGCTCTCTTCGGAATACCAACAATGACTTCAATGAATTTAGAGCTTTCAACATTCTCTTGTTTTCCATTCTCATTAGTTGCATGCTTATGAGCATCTTCTTGCAAAGTGGGTATAAAAATTTTGCATTCCTCATGAACACAAACTTCACAAGCTTGAGGTAATGAAAATGTAAAGAAAGTACTTCTTGGAACACATTCATGTGCCTCCTTGGCTTTGGAGCATTTTCCATCATGTTATCCATAATCAAGACCTAAATACTTAGGCCTTTCCTCAACAACAATTGGCTTAGCTATACTTTGTGCATGTTTTCCCAATCCTCCACCTTCATAGCCCATCTTCATCAATAAGTTGGACCCCATTCCTCTAGTGTGTCTTTCAAAAGCACCTACAAATTCATCTTGAGAAGAATTAGAAGATAAAATTGATTTGCATACCTCTTTTTCAAGAACATACTTGGGTAAAGTTTCCTTGCAAATATGGACTTGAGTCTCCATCTCATGCATATTTTCAAGGGTTTCATTTGCAATATGGAGTTGAGTCTCCATCTCATGCAACTTTTCAAGAAGCTCTTGCTTCTCCTCCTTCATGGCAATCAATTTCTCTTGAAGTGTAATGTTCTCCCTCTTATCTTCATACATCTCTTGAACCATATCATTCATGATGTAGAGATTCTGCAACATCTATTTATCAAAGAGTTTTGCTAAGGAATATTGACTAGAAATAGTACTTGATGAAGCTTCCATCACACTTGCAATGTATAAAAAGCTTCTTTGCTGTGATTGAGAACTGAGCTCTCAATTTGACCTTTTCTTCGCACACATAAACTTGCACACAGTCAAATTCTCCTTGCACAAATTCAAAAACCAATAGCTAATTCTTCTAGCTAACCTTGGTTAAAATGAGCTAAACTGTGCTCTGATAGAAACTTGATCCGAATATGAGCAAACTAGTTTTGCTGTGCTAGCTCCCTCATCAGTATAAAATAAATGTGTTTAGGATCGTCTCAAGTTAGCCAATTGTGAAGGGGTTTATGTGTCAATTTTTAAGTGTCTTTGATGAACAATTTATGAGTTGATTATCTCTTAAAAACACATGTACAACAAATAAAATGTAGAGAAATAACACACAAAAAACACATTACCCAGTAGCTGATAACAAAGTTCACCCCTCTTGGGCTACATCTCCATGGACCTGCTTCAACTAGCTAGGCCCTCTTAAGATTAATGATCAATTCTATGATTACATGCACCTATAGTGCTCCAATGGCTTTGAAAACTGCTCCAATGGACTCAGAAGACCCAAAAACCTCGAAATAGACACTTCAAACTCTGCAAATGGTCTTCAGCTGATCTAGGCATGACCTTGTCTCTTTGTGGCCCTGAGCTTATTTAATATTCAAAGTGGAAAAATCACTTACAAAAGTTCTCCAATGCCTCTGAAACCTACACCATCATACGCAAAGCATCCAAATCATCTAGGAATGACTCTTCTTGAGCCAAAATTGGTCGAAAAATGCCAAAGTTATGGCTCATTCAATTTTCCCTAGGAAAACTCCTCCAAATCTGGAACATCTCTAGTTAAGTCCACCAAAAATGGTAGTGGTGCCAAAAATAGCGGAACCGCCAAACCTCCGCTGAATGAATATCAGGATTAATTAATCTTAAGTGGATTTTAAGTGTGCATTAACTGGGGTTTAGTTCTAAACTCGTGTTTAAACAAAAATCCGATTTAAATTCGAATTAACACTAAATACATGGTTAATGGTTAATAAAATCATATTAAGGTTAATTCCGCCATTAGTGAATAAGCCCTCTGTGCCTGGTCATAGGCCTTGGTCTCGTTGTAACTATGGGCTGAGCCTTTGAGGTTGGCCCCTTTAAACTCCGCCATTACCATTGTTACCAAATAACTATGTTCTGAAAGCCATAGTTGTTAAGACTTAAGGCTGTGGCTTGGTGGTAGCACTTGTGGCTAGTGAGGGGGAGGTCGTGGGTTTGACCTTGACCTTCGCCCAGCCATAGAATGAAATTTTTTCCCACATGCCAAAGTTAATAAAATTCGACCCCTAGAGATTAACCAAAAATTTGGCCTTTGGGAGGGGCACGTGGCAGCCTCTAGGCTAGCCATGTGTCAACTCCTCATTGGCTCTCCATAAACCAATCAAAAAATTGCCATGTGCCCAACAATTCGGCCACTTTGAATTTGACACTTGTCATCTTGTCATTGGGTACCATTTTTTTTAAATTTGCCTCTTTGACACAATGATCAACGGGCTTTAACTTCCTCATACGGACTCCGTTTTGAGTGAAATGAAGTGTGTTGGATTCCTGACGACTGGCCGTATCTGGTCATTATGGTTTGGTTCGATTCTAAGCACTTTGAATTTTTGGCAAATTTTTGCCACCAATCTAGATTCTGATCATAATAGCTTGTTGGCATTGAAATGAGAATATCTATAGGATGAGATGTCAAGAAGTGACTTCCAGTGACTAGAGAAAATATGTTGGGCGATTTACCATTTTGTCAGATTAAAAGTGACTTTACTTAGTCACTTAATTAAATAAAAGAGAGGGAAAATGATTAATCGAGGGAAAAAGGCCAAAGGTGAATAAGTGAAAACAATTTAATTAAAATTTACTTAGATGGAGTTAAGGGATGAGATTCTAGAATAATAAAATAATAATAAAATAAACATACTTCTAGAAGAATGGAGATCTATCCATGAGGCTTTTAAAAGGAGGAGAAGAAGATCATTTTAAGACATCTTGAATTTGAGTATTTTTATGTGGAGAGGTTTTGGAAACATGGTTCTGAACTTCAAAAACCACAAGATGAAAACCCTTGGGTTCCTTAAGTGAGTTGGATGAAAACACAAGCCACTATTAAGGAGTTTTTAGTTAGAAATCTCACAGATCTTTAGTATTAGTAGAAGATTTGAGTGAGGATCATCGAGATCTCCGAATTAGACGTCATTTCAAATTGCAGTATTTGGAAGACTAGCATAAGTATTGTAACAACTATTTGGAGGCCTTCATCTCAAATATGTTTATGTAATCTTATATCCAATAATAAAATAAAGTTGAATTTGTTCTTATTTCTGGTGTGAAATTCTAAATTGTTGCATAGGCTACGTTTTCATCACGCTAAATTTGTTGAATTTTAAATAGAAATCTTATGGCGTGTTTTTCTGAATATTTTGTTCAATTATTAAATCGAGATACTACATACCTCTTCGTGCCTTGGCATGCACAAGGAATTAAAAGGTGCCAAAATTGCGTTTGAATTGTCAGGAAAACTAAATCCTACATCAAAGCACCCCGATTGTTCCTAGAAAGGTCTTGTTTGCGACCCCTTCTTGTTCTTGAAAAAGACTTGTCAATGCGATCCCCTCTTCCATGTTTCCCTTCCTCAGAAGCATTGAAGGCCGTAGCCTCTTTCATTCACTGCATATCCACTGCATATGGGAACAAGGCAACTTGCTTCTGTCCTATTCTTTAATAGGTGGTAAAATTGAAGTCTTTATCATCTTTAAGAATTGAAAATCGAACCAAAATATATACTTTTAAATAATGATAAATTAATTTGGTCAATAAATGTGAAGCTAAAATCTTGGTTTCTATTTAATGTTCAATATTGAATATTAGTGTGTTATTTTTCATTTATCAAGATCGTATACTTAGATTTGTAAAATTAACTTTGATTATTAAATAAAAAGAAATATGGTTATAATTAATATCTTTAAATTATATATATATATATATATATATATATATATATATATATATATATATATATATATATATATATGAAAATAGATAAACTAGGTTTTGTAATTAAATATTTGTATATAATAATAAAGTAAAAGAAATAATGTTAATTAACTTTAATTCTAAAGAATTCAAAAAATTGCTTCCATTTTTATTTTAAAATTATTTATTTTTAGTGAAAGAAAATATAGAAAAATTAAAAATAAATAATAATTAGTATTTTGAAATATATATTTGTTTATTTAACTTTAATATTTTTAATTGAATTATGTTTTAAAATTTCCAATTTTCTTTCCGTAGAAAAAAATGTTCTTTTTTAAAACAAAAAAGAGAGTATATATTTTATTAATCTTCTTCAAGAGGATCTTTATCCACATATGGTTGTGTCATGTTATAAAAGCCTTTTGTTTCACAATATTGTAAGTATAGACTTCTTTCTATTTCTTTCAACCAAAAGTGATTATGTATTTTTGTATATTTAGTTATATTCTAATCTAAATCGACCTATCTAGCCTCTTCTTTTCATTTTTCTACATCATCACAAATATATGACTTGATACTAACTAAAAAGTAAAACCGTTTAATAAAACCTATAAAACAAGTGCTCCTACATAATGTTAATACAGCCTACATTTGAGAGAGTACCTTGATCAAAAGCAACAAAATGTATGACAACTAGATCTTTGGCGATACCTCTTGTTGATAGTATCACTAGTACAAAATGAGAGATTAGTGCCTACAAGACTAAAAAGTTAGTCACCACAATTATTTCAAGTGAATTACTACTAAATCTGAGCAATTTTAAGTGACCCAACAAAAAATGACTAACTTAAGTGACTAGTTTAGTCTAAGGACAAAATATACGACTAGATAATAAGTAACCCAACTAAAAACGACTAACTTAAATGACTAATTTAGTCCATGGCTAAAATATATGACTCGATAATAAGTGGAAAAATAAAAAATGACTAATGTAAATGACTACTATAGTCCAAGAATAAAAAATATGACCAACTAATAAGTAAAATAAGTATATGAATTAGTCATTTATAATAGTCATTTTTAATTGTGTTACTCCAGAAATGGAAAATTGCAAGTTTGATACTAAATTGTTACATTGACCATGATTAAGGCCCAAGTGCCATACATGGTGCAAAACCCCTCCTAATGATATTGAGGCCAAACTTAGATGCCCCAAGACCCAACTATGGCACACAAAACCTTCAAATAGCACCTATAACGCACCTGAAGACTAGATATATCTTAGATAGGATATGTGTGGTGCTTTGAGGCCTTATTATCGTCCATTGAACTAGAGAAGTTTTTTTCAGGGATTGAGGATCTTGTTTTCCTTCCCTAGCCATCATGGAGGCCATAAAACCCATTCTTATATTTGTGCAAAACATACTAATTGTGCCCATATTCCCATTCTAATATCTTGTTCATGGACATTAAACATGAGAAAGAATTGTTTTAGGCCTAAGGCACATTTTCATTTCTTGGCCAAGATATAGGCCCTAACTCCTTTATATGGTGTGGAAAACCTCATAATGGAACCCTTATCCTAGATGGAGGCCTAAAATTCCTCAAAGAGGATTTATATTGTTCTTTATGGTATTTTTCATGCACTGTAAGCCAAATAAGTTTCGTTTTGGTCTTGAGGCCATTTCTTTCATCCCTTTTCTATGGTACAAGCCTAAAACCCATTCTTACTATGTGAAGCATATTAATGTCACTAAAGATCCCTCTAAGAGGCCCAAGATCCCCTATAGAGGTCATGTGTCATTCTTTGAGAACTAATTCACAAAGCTTAATCATCAAAGATTCAAATAAGGCCTAAGCCCCTTATGTTCCTATTTTGACCAAGCCTACACTTGTAAGCATCATATGCGATTTGAAAGCCCCTGAATTTCATTAAGGTCCAATGATGAGTCTCCAAGACCCAATCGTGGTGTGTAAAACCTTTGAATGGTAGACACATCTCTCCTAGAAGCCAAATAATGAATATGCCTTAAAGAATATAATTAATGTGGTGGTTTGAAACCTTTTTAAATATCAATGGTTATTTAGGACTTAAGCCCCCTTTTTTAATTTACTTCCTTGGCGACAGTAAAGGCCATGAGACCCATTCTTATGATGCGAAACATGCTAAATGCCCATATTCCTGGATAGAGGTATTGTTCATGGAAATTGAGCATGAGAAATATTAATTTAGGGACTAAGGCCCTTGTTTTCATCTCCTAACCATAACATAGACACTAACCCCCATATGTGGTGAGAAATACCTCATATTGTGCCCATATATCGAAGACCAAAGATCTATTAAAGAAGATCTATGTGTTTTTAAAGTCTAACTTATAGCCCTCGAGACTAAAGAGCTTCTTGTAAGGCCTAATGTCATTATTTAACTTCATTACTCATGGTACATTCCTTGACTCCTATACATGGTGTGAAAAAATTCCTAATAAAATTAATATACCGTATACCCCTAAGATTATTTAGAGATGATCTATGTGTTTTTCCAAAGTCAAATTTATGACCCTTGAAAATAAAAAGCAAAATTCCAAATTCATAACCCTTGAACATAAAAAACTTTATTTTAGAAGTAAAAGCCTTTTTCTCCTTCCATCATATTAATTCTTATTATACTAATTCTTATTATATCCTTCCCTCGTACTAATTCTTATTATGCAAAAAAAAATAAAAAATACTAATGATTCCCATTTTTCTAGACTATAGTAATTCTTATTATGTCTTCCCTCTTACTAATTTTTATTATACAAAGAATACTAATGATTCCATATTCCTAGCCCTAGTCTACGATCCTTTTCCATGTCCATTGGTAAAGGCCTTGAGAATTATTGGTGTGAAAAATGTCCTCCTGTTAATCAGAAAATGAGGGAAATGAGGGCGGAAACAACACCAATGAGGTTCAACATTTCACATGAGGAGCGTGGGAACGTGGAGGAATTGGAGGGCAAGGTTACTCGTGTGCAAAATGTGCTCCTGCTAATTGGAAAAGGAGGGAAATGATGATGCCAATGAGGTTTATCATTTCATAGGAGAAGCATGGGTGCGTGCAGGAATGCGAGGTTGAGGTGATTCATGTGCAAAATGTGCTCCTGTTAAATAGAAAAGGAGGGAAATGAGGGCAACAACGCCAATGAGGTTTAGCATTTCACAGGAGGAGCGTGGGTGCGTGTAGGTATCATAGGGTGAGGTCGAGGTTGCCGGTGTAGAAGTGTGAAGATACCACCACTCTCACCACTAGCGAAGATATTGAATATAAGTGTGAGAGGGTCCATCATGAGAATGAAAAGTCTCCAAAACCATAGATGGATGATAACTCCTCCATGGTCAGTAGCTGGTATACCAAAGACTCATATTTGGCCATGATTATTTCAAGGAACCCGAAGGATTTGGAGTAGTGGCCCGAGAGTTATACGAATAATTTTTGAAGCCCTCTGAGATCGTAATGAGGTATCCAGGCTTTTAGAGACCCACTTCGAGTCCGCCATTGGGAAACCCATGAGTAATTTATTTAACTCTCTCTCAATCAATCACAAGTTGTACTTTTAGTGTAATTTTATTGTAGCTATGATGTTTTTTGAATCCCATTTGGGTTTCATTTTGATGAGAAGTTGAAAAAGAAAAGAACCCTTTTCTCGCAACCTTGGCCCAAATTCGGCAAAACAGAAATCTACGATTTCATCTATCCATGGAAGACTGTTCAAGTTTTTTTTGTCTTTCTAGGCCCACTCATAGAAACAAAAAACCACTTTAACCATGTCTGGTCTCTTCGAAAGGAAACGATAGTGCCTGAGGTTGGTGGTGCACTTCCATTAGATATCGGTGTGAATTTTTCCAGAAACAATGTAGGTAAGTAGGTAGAGCTTGATGCCATCAACCTTTACCTGTTTTATTGTTCTCAGTAGAATCCCTTTGAAGCATAAATTCTTGTATCTTTGCATACAAATGGCTTTTTTCATGAGGCACGTCTTTCCATGAAGGATTCAGCATGACATACACATTTTCAACTTCTGATATTAGTTATAAAGAACCAGGTAGTCCGTGTATCCTTTCAAGTCTCTCATCTCGTTGTGGTTAGGAATGAGAGACAATAGAAATATTCAAGCCAGTGCTTATCATCAAAAGGTTGGGGGTTTTTTCATGGAATTTGAATTCCAGACATCCACATAGAGCAGTATTTGGAGAGAATTTTTAAGTATGAGCATTGTAGTCCCTTTATTTTTGTAGTTGCATATGTGTATATCGATGACTTGTTTCAACTCAATTCAGGGTTTTGGATTACTTCTCAGAATGTGCGTAGACTTCTAATCACTAGTGTGATGGTTTTTGCCAAGTTTCTTGATGATATATAAGTATATTAGACTTGGTTATCCATTAAGATTCTATTGGTTGTAATACTTCCAATTTTTGCCAAGTTTCTTGATCATATATAAGTATATTAGACTTGGTCATCCATTAAGATTCTATTGGTTGTAATACTTCCAATTTTTATGTCTGTTTCGTATTTTCAGGAAATCCAAGAAATCGAAAGTATAAAAATTGTGGCTCTATTTTTTAGGATTTTTTGAAGATCTAAAAAATTATAGCAATGAAAAATGATTAGGGGTAGTGTTTGAAATCCTCCGTATATTTTAACTTCCTTGAAATGCACTGAAGGTGCTTTGTTCCATTTTTATGTTTACAATCATTTTTGGTTTCTCTTTGGCTCAATGTTGTACTTGTGTTAGTGGTGACTATGAGTGGGTTACCTTGATGATTTGTGATTTAATCTCTGGTTAATATATGATTCATTAACTTCAAAATAATGCCATTCCGTAGTGAAGGTAGAGTGGTTGTGTTAGTGGTGACTACGAGTGGGTTACCTTGATGATTTGTGATTTAATCTCTGGTTAATATATGATTCATTAACTTCAAAATAATGCCATTCCGTAGTGAAGGTAGAGTGGAATGTTAGATTGAAGAATATTTGTACTAATACTTTCATTCAACATTTGTTAGGAAAACGAAAATTGTTTCATAATGGAAAGCCATGTTAAAGTTCAATACTGTAATTTATTAGAAATCCCTAGCAAAAAAAAATGACCTGTAAATGAGTCTTTAAATATCAATGTTACCGGAGACCTTGAAATGAAGAAAAAATAACTTGAATGAACCCTTTAATATCTTACTTTTGTTTTCCTCATATTTTTTCCCTGTATCTTTCGCACAAGAATTTTTATTTACTTTTGGTATATGAGTAAGGTTGTTTTTCATTTCAGTCAAATCTAAACTTTAGCATTTTGTTGAACCCACGAAGCTATGGGTTGAGCACCTTTTATGGAGGGAAAAAATTTAGTGATCCATGTTGGCATTAAGATTGCATGAGTTGTCCTTGATGGAAATCCGCTTGTAAAATACCAAATATATTGGTTCTGGATAAGCTCATAGATGGCACAATGATGGAACAGAATGTCAGAGTGATGGGGAAGAAGTTTTTTAGATCAGTTTCAGAAGATGGATAAAGCACATGTTTAAGAAAATATACGCAAGTTGGTCAAGGCAAAGTCACGTACACATGCGGGTAAGAAGAAGCAAAGTCGTGTATGTTTTTGCGCACTAATTTTATGATACCAGAGGTCCTTACCATGGTATTAGTCCATAGTATTGAACGCAGTAATGGTTATTTGATCCCGTCCAAGAATACCACCGACACTTGTGTGGTTTTGTCTCTTGGTATTGGCTAAGGCTAAAACTATATAAGGAGGTGAAGATCATAGTTCAAAGTGTGTGCATGAGTATGTGAATTGATTTAATACTTCAATATGAAGTATATCTGCATGGAATCGGCTATAATCAATAGATAGATCTAATATTTTTATGCACTCATGAATACAATAATGGATCAGGCTCTCTAGACCTGAAATGACTATGTATTTGTATGATCTCTTTTTGATTTGTTTAGATCTGTGGTCTGGCACATAATTGCTGAAGTAAAAGACATGATCTGAGTGAGTTTGCTGCTTTGAAGTGTTGCACAACTCTGTAATATTTATAGATCTATACGCTGGTTAGTCACGGTGAAAGCGCATACATCGCGGGTTCGTATCCGCAGAGGCGCATATAGAAGTTAGGTTTTTTTCATAAGATTGCTGAAGAAAATGTCTGATCATTTATGCTGTCTGTCAATGAAGTCTTCATATAGATCTGTATTGTTTGAATATTGTTTATGCTGCTAGTTGAATATGTATAAAGATGATCAGTGACTGGTTGTTTGAGAATGATGGATGCTACTGACTGTATAAGGATTCTGTAAATCTGATAGAATGTATCTCAATATATTTGATCTTTTCTGAGTCTGGACAGAACTCTAATTTCTCAGTATATAAATATCTAAACGCAGGTTCTTCCACAGGAAAGCGCATATACACGCTGGTTGCAGTAAGTAAAGTAGCGTATACAATTGTTTTATGAATGATCAGGGTTGACGTTGATTCTGCGTGTTAATACAGAAGTCTGGGTTTAATGCTGTGATATAGTTACAGTGATATCATTGTTTTGTTTGAAGATTGGTTGATGGTTATTAGTGTTGATCTACAAATTGTGTTGTGTTGAAGCTGTTGGATCTAGTGTGAAAATTTATGAAACATTGTCTGCATTGGTTCTGAGGGTTGAAGCATTTAGTGTGGAAGTCGAAATTTCCTGTCATTAGGAGTTGGTGATTAGTACAATGGGTTGTAGCTCCCTTCCAGTAGTGGTTGGTAAACGATATTAGGGGGTAGAAGCTCCCTTCTAGTAGCAGCTAGAAAACGAGAGAAGGTTGCATCACTCTGTAGGTGGGTGCCAGCATACTGGTATGAGTCTGCACCAGTACAACATTGTAAGCATTTTTTTATATAATAAATATTGAATACAGAGACGACAACAACAGTGGTTTTATCTTGACTTGGGTTTCCACCTTCAATATTGGTGTTTATGTGTGATGATTTATTCTGTTATTACTGAACATGTTTACTACTTAAATTCCTGATGCATAACTTATGAAATGGGCTAAGTAAAGTTTTCGAAGATTTATCTGAACATTAAATTATCTGGGTATACACATGTTTCCTCTAAGAAAGCTGCGTGAATACACTAGTTGGACTGATTGGAGTCGCGTATAGAAAATAGTAAAGAAAAGAAAATATTGTGTTTATTGTAAATACTGATTCACCCCCCCTCTTAGTATTTTTCCCAACAATTGGTATCTGATCAGGTCCTTCTGAAGAAGCTTTATCGCTAGAAGGAAGATCTACCAAGATAAGTAATCAAGATGGAACAACATCTATCAGACCACCACTCTTCAATGAAAACAATTTGATCTTATGGAAGACAAGAACAAGATCTTATCTTCAGTCTCTTGGAGCATATGTTTGGGCAATTTTTGAAGGCAGTTACCAATATCCAGTTACAATTCCGACAGATCCAGTAGCAAGGGAGAACTATGAAACCAATGCAAAAGTTGTCAATGCGTTATTGGGTAGCCTGAACGAATCATAATTTGTCAAGGTTATGCAGTTAAATAGAAAAAAGGAGATATGGGACAAAATCATTCTAAGCTATGAAGGCAATGCCAAGGTAAAAGTGCTAAACTCCAATATCTCAGAATTCAATATGAAAATCTCAGAATGCATAATGATGAAAGTCTTGCCAATTTATTTTTGCATCTAGATGAGATCGTAAATCATATGATAAAATTGGGTGAAGACATAAGAGACACAACTTTAGTAGAGAAAATATTAAGATATATAACTCCTAAATTCGAGTCAAAAGTGTCTGCTATTGAAGAGACACAGGATCTACAGACTCTTATTTTTGTTCAACTTCATGGGATCCTAACTTCTTTTGAAATGAGAAAAGGAGGTATGTTTGAAGTTAAAGAAGTTGATTTTAGAGCTACTACAAAAGGAAAGGACAAGGAAGAAAAAAAAGAATCAGGGTATGCATTAGGAGAAGATGAGGTAAATTTTGTAAATAAAATTCAACTTAGCATTGGAAGGTTTAGAGGTAAGCTTCCTTTCAGATGTTTTGCTTGTGGAAGAGTGGGTCATTATACTGAGAAATGTCCTCATAAATATAATCATGAGAAGGGAAGGATTTAGTAAAAGGTAATAGGAGACAATTTGTCAATGGAAAAAGATACTATACTCATGAAGATAGTGATGGCTTGTCAAATAGTGAAGAAGGAGAATCTGATCAAGATCTTAGACTGCTCATGGAATTTGAAAAAGACACTAGTGAGGCTAAAGAAAAATTTCTGGATGATTTAGAAGAAAATGAATTTCTTGAAGAGATCACTCATCTCAAAATATCTTTGGAAGAAAATAAAATAGCCATTGATACTCTAAAGAATCATCTCATAGAAAAAGAGAAGCACAATGATAAATTAGAATGAGAAATAGTAAGTCTAAGAAAGGAACTTGAGAAAGTAAAAACTCTAAATCTTAGATTTTATAAAGGATCTAAAACCTTAGATGAAATTATGAAGGTTCAATGCTCTCCTCTTATGAAGACATGTCTTGGATACATTGGTGAATCTTCTTAATCAGAAAAATCCTCAGCTACAAGCTATCTAAATGCAGCAAAAGCCAGTCAACAAAGGTTCATCACTCAACAGAAAAACAAAGACAATGCTCAGGTAAATCATGATCATTTGAATTCAAGGATGAACAATAATAGCAACATCAATCAAAAGGTAAACAACACTAGAAGGTTATATGATCACAAAAAATTATTTAATGGACAATGTTTCTCATGTCATAACTTTGGTCACAAAACTGCTCAATGTGTTGCATACAAAACCATCATGAAAAGAGTAGGAAGAAAGCAAATATATGAGACGAGAATGAAGAAGAATAATTATAACAAATTTTCTCCTCTTCAAGATGAAATTGAATGTTCATTTTGAAATAAATTTGGACATGAGGGATTTTAATGTAGGAGCAAACTACTACCAAAATAACAAATATCCACAAGTTCTAAGGTATGGAGAAGGACTTACAATTCGAAAACTGAAGCATAGCTTTATTTGTATAAGGAGAAGAAAATCAATGGTACATTGATAGCGGATGTTCAAAACACATGACAGGTGATAAATACAAACTTCTTTCATACAATTCATTAGAAAAGGAAAAGAATGTTACTTTTGGAAATGACTCTCCTGCTGTCATTAAGGGCAAATGATATGTTTTTCTAAAAGAAAAGGTTAAAGATAACAATGTTATGTATGTTGATGGATTAAAGTATAACTTGTTGAGTGTTAGTCAAATGTGTGACCAAGGAAATGAAGTTGTATTCCAATCAAAAGAGTGTGTGGTTCACGAACTTGACTCAAGAAAGACCATAATAAAAGGAACAATAACACCAAGAAATTTGTATATATTTAAAGGTGGCCAAGAAAAAATGTTATCTAGGAAAATTTGTAGAAAACTGGTTATGGCACAGAAGATTGGGACATCTGAGCTTTTCTCAAATAAGAAAATCAAGCAGGCTTAAAGCTGTTCATGATATAACCAACATCCCTTTACTAGAAAGTACCATATGCAAGTCATGCCAATTCGATAAGAAAACCAAGGTTCAATTCAAGGCCAAAGAAGGATCATCAAGTAAGCTTCTTGAACTTATACATACTGATTTGTGTGGACTTGCAAGAAAAAAGTCACCTTGTGGAGAAAAATACTATATATTATTCATTGATGACTTTTATGGAATGTGTTGGATCGGTTTATTGAACACAAAGATGAAGCATTTGAAAAATTTAAGGTCTTCAAAGATTCAATTGAAAATGAATTAGATCTAAAAATCAAATGTCTTAGATTTGACCGAGGAGGAGAATATATATCATATGAATCTTTGATTTCTGTGAACAATACGGCATAAAAATACAGCTCTCTATAGTTGGAACTCTGCAACAAAATGGCGTGACAGAAAGAATGAATAGAACCGTTCAACAAATGGGTTGTGATATGCTTGATGAATCTGGGACTCCTGACACCTTTTGGGGTGAATCTGCTCATGCTGCAATAAATATTCTCAACAAGGCCCATGTTCATGCGAATAGTGATAAAACTCCTTATGAACTATGGTATGGTAATACTCCCATTGTGAAGCACTTTAAAGTTTTTGGAATAAAATGTTGTATAAAAAATAATGACGAAAAAATTGGTAAGTTTGAACCTAGAGCAGATGAAGGAATACTTCTTGGTTACTCTTATAGAACTAAAGCATACAAATTCTACAATAAGAGACTTCAGAATATTGTTGAATGTATTGATGTTGTGATTGATGAATCACTCATAGCTCCCAAAGGGGAAATAACTACAAATGAGGATTATGATGATGAATGCTTTCCCTCATCAAATCACAATGATATAGAAGAAGAACCTAATGAAGAATCAAAAGAAGATACATCAGAAAGAGAAAAGGCTCTATCCAGGTATGTTCAAAAGAATTATCCATAATCTCAATTTTTGGGAGAAAATGAATCAGGGGTACAAACAAGAAGAACACTTGTAGGATCTCCTAGTTATCTAGCACTATTATCCACCATTGAACCACAAAATGTAAATCAAGCTAGTAAAGATGAATGTTGGATTAAGACCATGATTGAAGAAGTAGATCAAATTGAAAAGAATAATACGTGGGAATTGGTTCCAAAACCTCATGAAAAAATGTTATTGGAACAAAGTGGATATTCAAAAAATTAGTTAAATGAAAATGGAGAAGTAATTAGAAATAAAGTTAGACTTGTTTGTAAAGGGTATGCTCAACAAAAAGATATAGTCTTTCAAGAAACATTTGCACCAGTAGCCAGACTTGAAACCATAAGAATGTTTCTTTCATTTTCAAGTTTTCAACGATTCAAGGTTTATCAAATGGATTTAAAATCTTCTTTTCTTAATGGAGATCTAGAAGAAGAAATTTATATAGAAAAAACAGAAGGATTCATTCTGGGAAATGATGAAAAACTTGTTTGCAAACTCAAAAAGGATCTATATGGTCTGGAACAAGCTCCACAAGCATAGTACTATCGTCTTGACAAATATTCTCCAACAACAAGGTTTCACAAAAGGATCTGCAGACAATAACTTATACACAAAAATTCAGGATGATAAACTGTTAACTATTGTTGTTTATCATGATGACATCATTTTTGGGAGTAATGAAGGATCCATGAGTCAAAAATTTTCTTTTGTTATGCAGCAGGAATTTGAAATGTCTTTACATGGGGAACTAACATATTTTCTTGGCTTACAAGTGCAACAAGAAAAAGATGGCATCTTTCTCTCACAAGAAAAATATCTCAAGCAAATTCTAAAGAAGTATGGGATGGAAGACTGAAAAGATGTAAGCACTCCAATGGTGACCAAATGAACGTTAGTTCTCATGATGATTCTCTAATGGTAAACCAACCATAGTATGGATCTATGATTGAAAGTCTGCTTTATCTAACAGGGACTAGACCGAATATCATGCATGCAATTGGGATTGTTGGACGATTCCAAGCCAATCCAAAGGAGTCACATCTTCAGGAAATAAAAATAATATTCAAATATCTACAAGGAACTCAAGATTTTGGTCTATGGTATCCCAAGAATGTTGATCTTACTCTTCATGCTTACACAAATGCAGACTGGGCCAGAAATTTTGATGACCAGAAAAGCACTATTGGAGGTGCATTTTATATGGGGCCACGATTAGTATCTTGGTTCAACAAGAAACAAAGTTATATTGCTTTATCTACAATAGAAGCTGAATATGTGGTTGTTGCATCATGTTGCACACAACTTTTCTGGATGATGCAGACATTACAAGACATTCAAATTAAATGTTCTGCTTCCATCTCCATCCTATGTGATAATACAAGTGCCATTGGTATCTAAAAAAATACTGTTATGCATTCCAAAACCAAGCATATTCCTATCAAGTATCACTTTTTACGAGAAAAAGTGCTTGATCAAAAGCTTAAATTGGATTATGTTCCCACCAAAGAACTGACATGTTTACTAAACTTCTTCCCATAGAAGCATTTGAATATATCAGACAAAAGATTGGAGTTGTCTCTGCCTCATTATGTTTTGAAACTTATCTGATCTGTTTGATTTCAAAAGATTAAATTTGGTACGGAGGTTTCGTGACGCATAGTCGCATATATATGGAAGTTACTATACAGATAGTTGCGTATGGATCTTCCTGTTATAAATTCTATGGGTCAGCCTTGAGAACAGTCTTTTTCATGTTGCTGACATATATGGTTTGGCTCTTTTGTTCGGTGTTGATGGGTACAGTCTACGGTTCTGGTTTTCAATGTACATTTCCATCTTTGATATTTATCTGCTTAATGAAGATGCTTTGATGAATTGGTTGTTGAAAATGTTCAGGATACACATGTTTATGGGGAGCATTAGCCTTGCTGGGTATAATGCATTGTTGGCATTCTGTTGGTTGCTAAAGTATGTTTAATGATCTCTCTGTATTGAGATCCTTTGGTCTTGGTTATAAAGTCATATCTGTAATTTGATGTAAGGGTCATGTTGAGACCTATGATGTAAATATTTTCATCTTTAGTTATGGAATTTTTTAAATATGTAAACCCACTTGGTTGGGTGTTTGAGTAAAAAATGTAAACCCACTTGGTTGGGTAATTGAGTCAAATATGTAACTCCACTTGGTTGGGTGATTGATGTATGTATGTGTCCTTGGTGATAGGAAAGATTGTAGAGTCATGTATTTTAGTACAAATCTATTTTAAACCTTCAACATGTGTTCAGGGGGAGTATGGTCTATAAAGTGGAGCGCATATCTCAACATTCTTGTATCTACAAGGAAAGAGAAACCTTGTTTCAATATCGATCCGCCATTTTCCCTTGATGTCAAAGGGGGAGAGTAATTTGGTATTGGAATAATACTTATATTGATTTTTTTACAAGCTATGATGATTCTACACCAACATGGTTGCCATCAAGTCCTGTTGAAGTTTGCAACAAGAAATAGTGAAAGTGGCATCCGGAAACATTATCCTTGATCCTAGTGAAAAATAAGCACCTAAACTAGGTGGGGCCCACACAGGCTATTTTTAAGTGTATGCCTATTTTTAGAATGGTGAGCATATTCTAAAATTAGCAGGAGGCTGTTTCTAGATGGTTGAGCAAATTCTATCTTTAGATGAGTTTCTATTTTTAGAAGATGGGTGAAGTCTATTTATAGATCGCAAATCTAAAAATAGAATGCATGTCAATTATTATTAGCCCTTAATAATAATCAGACAATAAATAGTAACTTATTCTCTTGGAGCACTTTATTTTAGTTAACTGATGTGGCAAACCAGTTGATTGAAGGAATTTCGAATTCCAAGGTTGTTTGGTGACTCATGCATGGAGGAATTCGTTATAACTGATAGTGGCAAGTTGTAACAGAGTTGGAAGAGTAGTTATGTGAGTTGTTATTTAGTTTAACTCAGTTCAGTGAGTTAAAATCAGTTGTGCTAGTTGTAACTGAACATACACTAGTGAAAGATGAGTGAATTAATTATTTAATTAATTCACAAGTAGTGTATTACTTGCAACTGAAGAAATACAATAGTTAACTACTTGCATGTCAGATCCAGTGGAGACCCAGTGAAGAGATAGGTGAAAGGGTGAGATGGACTATCTGTTGTGACTATAGTGGAGCATTCAATGCATCCACACAAACATTGGATATTCCTATGAGTATTGCGAAATCAAGGCAAGTTAAGGTCGAATTCATTCAGGGTTCTTCTTCAACAGGGATTGCGCAGTGGAGGCAGGCTGTCAAGAGGCAAGAAATTGGTGCATAGATATGCAAATTTCTGCATGACAGTGTGTAATGATTGTTGATTGTACTGAGAGCTTGATGTACTAAGCTTTGTATGAGATTATTACATGATCCATTGATATACATAATATATGATAGTTGGGGTTTTTAGCTTTAAGCTTTCCCGTTAAACAACTGTGTTTATGTGCGATTGATTTTTCTTCATATGTGTTTTGCAATTGGCGATTTAATTTCCGCAAAGAATTAAGTGGAAGGATTATGTATTTAAAATAAGTTAATTTGTTAGATCAGGGGAGTCCGGTAATATACATTATTGTGTTTATAAATTTCTACATGGTATCAGAGCAGTGTTAATCACTAGAGATTGCAATATTGAAGCGGTGTTGAGTTTTGTGTTGGTGGACAATTCGAATTCGCTACAAGAATTTCTTGGTGCGACAGTTAAGTAAACATTGAAATGGATTTCAAAGGGCTATGGTTGGAGTATGCACTCGAGGGAATCTCGAACTACATATCTTGGAAGGACATGATGGAGGCGATGCTTGAAGATAATGGCTTGAAGGAGTTCATCGATAGCGATGTTCCTAAGCCCACTTTGGCGGATGTTGCAGTACTTGACGCATGGAAAAATAAAGTAGCAAGGGCGAGGAGGATTCTGTAGGAAGGTGTGAAAGACCATATTGTGTCAAGCCTTCATGGGAAAGCCATTCCATTTGTAATGTGGAAGGCTTTGACGGATCTTTTCCAAGGCAGCAGTGACCATAGGAAATTGGCACTGAAGGATAAACTCAGAAAAATCAAGATGGAGAAGAACGACACTATTCCAGTATACTTGAAAAAGTTTGTCCAATGCAGGAATGAGATTGGGAGTGTAGGATTCAGTGTTGTGGATGATTAATTGGTGAGCTTGGCTCTCCTTGGGCTTTCGAAGAGTTGGCACAATTATCAAGACTCTGTTAATGGACAGGAGAAATTGTCGGATTGGGAGCGACTGTGGTCGGATCTAGTGCAGGAGGAGATAAGGCAGACCAACAAGGATGGATCTTCATCAAAGAATGATGATGAAGAGGATTGTGCTTTGGCTTCCAAGGCGAAGAACAAGAAGGGGAAGAAATTCCGTTCTAGATCTGAGGCCGGAGAAGATGGCAAGGAGCACAACATGTCCAAAGTGAAGTGTTTTCACTGTCACGAGTTTGGACATATTGCCAAAAATTGTCCACATAAGAAGAAGAACAAGATGGCTACTGGAGCTACAGCTGGTGAGGCCCTTGCCTCGCAATTTGATCTTGACTTCTCATTTATCGCATGCATGGTGTGTAGTACATTGGGATCGGGCTGGTACTTTGATAGTGGTGCTTCTTTTCACATGACGGGAGATGAGAAATTGTTCAGTGACTTGGTAGAGAAAGATATCCAGATGCATGTTGAGTTGGGTGATGATGGACGATATAGTGCGACCGACATTGGTACCATTACCTTTCAAAGGGCGTCAGGTAAAATCTTTCATTTAAAATATGTTGTGCATGTTCCAGGTTTAAAGAAGAATTTAATCTCAGTCGCAATGTTAGAGGATAGAGGCTATGATGTTGTATTTAGTGAAGGAAAATTTTTCCTGCGACACAAAGAAACAAGGCAAGCCAATAAGGTTGGGATTCGAGTTAAGAATCTCTATAGACTTGAAGTAGATGGGATTTCTATGGAGCTTCCTACTGTTGGGAAGTGTGATAAATCCATGTAATTGATGCTTGAGAGGTGCAGGATTTGCATGCAGGTAAGAGTGAACCTCGGGATGTGGAGCAGCCACAAGATGAGGATCATGGAGTGGGAGCAACCACTCATGCACAGAAATTTTGAGTCAGATGGGTAGAGGGAGTGCATGCAGCTATACCACCAGGTGAGAGGTGGGGCGACATGCATGAGTAATCCTAAGAAGAGATTTCTGGGCAGGATTCATTGAGATGGTGTGGATCTCATGAATCGAACCTAGCTACGAGGCGCCCATAGAGCAGCAGTAGCATGATCAGTTGGATTGATGCAGTCAGATCAAAGTGACAATGTCGGATACTGGAGTACGGATCAAAGTTGACAGCAAGTGCAGAGTGCATGGGTGTAGAGTTCAACATCGTAGTGGTTCCTAAAGACATGTGCAGTAGCTAGCAGAAGTCAGAAGACTTTGATGACAAAAGCATTACACTGATTGAGTTGTTTGGAGGCTATTCAGTTTCAGAAGTGTTGCATGCAAATGTTGAATACAAGTATTGCAGGGCGAATTCTTGGAGTTGCATGTCGCATGTCACATGCAAAGACAGTCCTTTCTTGTTGAGAGGGAGTGTTGAAGTTTGCAACAAGAAATAGTGAAAGTGGCATCCAGAAACATCATCCTTAATCCTAGTGAAAAATAAGCACCCAGAATAGGTGGGGCCCCCACAGGCTATTTTTAGGTGTATGTCTATTTTTAGAATGGTGAGCATATTCTAAAATTAGCAGGAGGCTGATTCTAGATGGTTGAGAAAATTTTCTCTTTAGATGAGTTTCTATTTTGAGAAGATGGGCGAAGTCTATTTATAGATCGCAAATCTAAAAATAGAATGCATGTAGATTATTATTAGCCCTTAATAATAATCAGACAATAAATAGTAACTTATTCTCTTGGAGCACTTTATTTCAATTAACTGATGTGGCAAAACAGTTGATTGAAGGAATTTCGAATTCCAAGGTTGGTTGGTGACTCATGCATGGAGCACTTCGTTATAATTGATAGTGGCAAGTTGTAACATAGTTGGAAGAGTAGTTATGTGAGTTGTTATTTAGTTTAACTCAGTTCAGTGAATTAAACTCAGTTGTGCTAGTTGTAACTGAACATACACTAGTGAAAGATGAGTGAATCAATTATTTAATTAATTCACAAGCAGTGTTTTACTTGCAACTGAAGAAATACAACAGTTAACTATTTGCATGTCAGATCCAGTGGAGTCCCAGTGGAGAGATAGGTGAAAGGGTGATATGGTATATCTGTTGTGACTATAGTGGAGCATTCAGTGCATCCACACACACATTGGAGATGCCTATGAGTATTGTGTAGTCAAGGAAAGGTAAGGTCGAATTAATTCAGGGTTCTTCTTCAGCAAGGATTGCACAGTGGAGGCAGGCTGTCAAGAGGCAAGAAATTGGTGCATAAATATGCAAATTTCTGCATGACAATGTGTAATGATTGTTGATTGTATTGAGAGCTTGATGTACTAATATTTGTATGAGATTATTACATGATCCATTGATATACATAATATATGATAGTTGGGGTTTTTAGATTTAGGCTTTCCCGTTAAACAACTGTGTTGATGTGCGATTGATTTTTATTCATATGTGTTTTGAAATTGGCGATTTAATTTCCGCAAAGAATTAAGTGGAAGGATTCTGTATTTAACATAAGTTAATTTGTTAGATCAGGGGAGTCCGGTAATATACAAGCATTTTGTATAATTTCTACAAGTCCAAAGGGGGAGATTGTTGGCATTAAGATTGAATGAGTTGTCCTTGATGGAAACCCACTTGTAAAAGACCAATTATATTGGTTCTGGATAAGCTCAGAGATGGCACAATGATGGAACATAATGTCAGAGTGACGGGACATAAGTTTTGCAGATTAGCTTCAGAAGATGGATAAAGCACATGTTTAAGAAAATATATGCAAGTTGGTCAAGGCAAAGTCGCATATACATGCGGGTAAGAAGAAGAAAAGTTACATATGTGTTTTCACACTAAGTTTATGATACCAGGGGTCCTTACCATGGTATTAGTCCATATTATTAAGCGTAGTAATGGTTATTTGATCTCGTCCAAGAATAACATTATCACTTGTGTGGTTTTGTCTCTTGGTATTGGCTAAGGCTCAAACTATATAAGGAGGTGAAGATCATAGTGCAAAGTGTGTGCATGCGTATGTGAATTGATTGAATAATTCAATTTGATGTATATATGCATGGAATGGGATATAATCAATAGATAGATCTTATATTTTGATGCACTCATGAATACAATAATGGATCAACCTCTCTAGACCTGAAATGACTATGTATTTGTATGATCTGTTTTTGAGTTTTTTAGATCCGTGGTCAGACGCATAATTGTTGAAGTAAAAGATATGATCTAAGTGAGTTTGTTGCTTTGAAGTGTTGCGCAGCTTTGTGATATTTACAGATCTATCCGATGGTTACTCACGGTGAAAGTGCGTATATCCACGATCTGTATCAACAAAGGTGCGTATGGAAGTTAGGGTTTTTTTGAAGATTTCTAAAGAAAATTTCTGATCATTTCTGCTGTTTGTCAATGAAGTCTTCATATAGATTTGGATTGTTTGAATATTTTTTATGCTGCTAGTTCAATATGTATAAATATTATTAGTGACTGGTTGATTGGGAATGATGGATGCTACTGAATGTATAAGGATTCTGTAAATCTGATAAAATGTATCTGAATATATTTGATCTATTCTGAGTCTGGACAAAACTATAATTTCTCAGTATATAAAGATCTATACGCAGGTTCATCCATCGGGAAGCGCACATACACGGTGGTTGCAGTAAGTAAAGTAGCGTATACAATTGTTTTATGAATGATCAGGGTTGAAGTTGATTCTATGTGTTAATACAGAAGTTTGGGTTTAATGTTGTGATATGATTACAATGATATCACTGTTCTATTTGAAGATTGGTTGATGGTTATTAATGTTGATCTACAAATTGTGTTGTGTTGAAGTTGTTGGATCGAGTGTGAAAATTTATGAAACATTGTCTTCAGCGGTTCTGAGGGTTGAAGCCTTTAGTGTGGAAGCAGAAGCTTCCTGGCAGTAGGAGTTGGTGATCAGTACAGGGGGATTTAGCTCCCTTCTAGTAGTGGCTGCTAAACGAGACCATGGGGTAGAATCTCCCTTCTAGTAGTAGCTGGAAAACAAGAGAAGGTTGCAACCTTTTGCAGATGGGTGCCCGCGTACTGGTATGAGTTTGCACCAATACAACATTGTAAGAAGTTTTATATATAATAAATATTGAAGAAATAGATGACAACAATGATGGTTTTATCCCGACTTGGGTTTCCACCTTAAATATTGGTGTTCATGTGTGATGCCTTTGTGTGATGATTTATTCTATTATTATTGTACATGTTTACTACTTAAATGTCTGATGCATAACTGATGAATTGGGCGAAGTAAAGTTTCTGAAGATTTATCTGAACATTAAGTTATCTGGGTATACACATGTTTCCTTTAATAAAGCCGTGTGCATATGTTAGTTGGACTAATTAGAGTCACGTATAGAAATCAGTAAAGAAAAGAAAATATTGTGTTTATTGTAAATGCTGATTCAACCCCCTAGACTCTCAGCTTTTTCCCAACAATCCAGGATTTCTAATCCTCTACAATATCATATCTCTGGCCATGTTTTACAATTTTATTTCATTATATATTATGCAAGTGATATTATTAATGCTTATAAGCTCTAGCACAAAATCCTTGGTTGTCAATGTTTAACATATGTCTAGAATTGTCATCTTTTTAGCACAAGCTTCAAATTTCAAAATTTTAATGTTTTCCGTCAACGTATTGATTTCAGAGGACTTCATTTGGTTTATGGACATGAACTACAAAAATGTGTATTATGGAAAAGTAGACGACAACAAATTCATGGGATGCAACACATAATTAAAAGTATAAGACCTATTAGAAAAAAAAAAAAAAAAACTTGAATTTGATGGGTGAAGAACTCCTTCTGAAGCTGCAAATACTAATGAGTCAGAGGTTGAAATTGATGCAAGAAGCAAGGATGTCTATCTGACAAGTGATTCAGGAGAAGCATATCCTTTGTGGAAATTCAAGGTACCAAATGTGGTTTTTTTGACCCTAGTGGAACATGTCTCACTAATAAAAAAGCCACCGCGGTGGATGTCAAAGACTCCTGAGCAAAGGTAACTTGCCTTTGTTCCTATTGTTTTGATTATTTTTCTCATTAATTTTGAAAATTGGAGAAGTCCATCCATAATTAACTTGATGGTATTTAAACTATAAAATACTAGCATATTATCGAAAGGATATAGCTAAGAAAACTATTGCAAGTTTTTTATGGAATAAATGATTTAAAGTTCATCCACTCTAGCAATTTTGTCTCTAATGTGCAAGCTAAGTTGAGACTCTTGTTGCATGAAAAATGCATCGATCTCAAATTGAAAATGGACATTACATAATTTAAATATTTTATGCAGAAGTCGAGGCCAAGCTCAAGGCCCTCTTGGAGCATGTTACGCTTGAATGTAATCCATCTAATAAGAATGATCGTAAATTGCCTTCTGGAGTAATGGAAGGGAAGCAATCTTCATCTTGGGGGGAATTCAAGAATGATTCCAAAATAATTTTGAGTAAGTACCCCCCTCCAGTAAATTTTAATGAGGAAATTCTTAAATAAATGTAAGAGCGTGAACCCATAACATCAACTGCACCCTCTTCAATAGAACCAGAAACAAGCTTTGAAGTTGCTCATGCTGCACAATTTATTTTGATTTCTATTCTTCCCCAGTCACGTCTGAAGGACCAGCTGTCGAATATTATGCACAAAATACTTTTCCTGTCAAACATTTATATCTCAGACTAGAGTTTCATACACTTAATCCAAAAATGGAAATAATAGTGCTACTGGTGTTGTTTCTTTCTCATTGATTCATACTTACGATTATTTTAGCTTCATGCCTATTTCCCTCTCTTATGATGATATCTCTTGATTGGATTGCAAAGTGTTGTAGAATATGATAGGAAGGTAGAAGAGAGCAAACATTTGGTTTCTTCTCCATGTATGTTAACATTGTATGGTTTTCAGAATTGAGTTGTGATGGCCAGGCTCTTACATGAAATTTACATGCTATTAGAAACGACCTTATGTATTGGTTTTGTAGTGTACTTATTGTAGATTTATCAAGCTACTAAAACCAATGCTAAAAAAAATAAGCATCAGTTGTGCTAGTAAAGCCAAAATATATGCAACTTGTGCCCTAAGAATATGAATTTATTCGCTAGAAACTCCCCATACAAATAAACCACCAACTATCAAGCTCACCCATGATAAGATCATGTTTGTTTCACAACCTTATCACACAATAAATAGTCATTGCTAATCCTATGAAATTATGAATGTACCCCCAAACACCTCTATCATCATTGCAAAACATGAATTTAAATACTTCAAAAGTCCCCATGGACTCTTAACCCTCTTAGATGTCAATATGTCTTTCTTTTCACTGTAAATATTTCTTACAACATCAACAATTGAGTCTCCATGGAATTGTAGTCTCATCATTGAAATGGGTATAATTGCTTCTTGTTATTCATCAATATTTTTCACTTATTGATGATGACTAGTTTTTAAAGCCAAGTTTTCTAGAAGCTGATCTCCAAATTGTCAAATCTGTCATCTAGAAAACACTCCTAAACATTTTTGTCCTACATTTTTTCAGTCAGCCTATGATGAGAAAAAACCTAGTTTTCGAGTCCTATCTAGTTTTAGTCATATAATCCTGTCCATCAACTGTCATAAGCTAAAAGTCATATGCTGTCATTTACCCTCATCCCCAGGTCATTCATTAACCAACTGTTGATAAGAATGTCAGCCACCCTACCTCTGGTCATATGTCATCTTAAGATCTGGTCATACCAAAGAGAATACTCAAAATCTGTCAAATATCTCCCCTAAGTTAGGTAGTGGCGCTTTAGGAAATCCTCCCTTGGCAAAAGCATCCTGAGCCAAAATCTTTTGTTCAATACTAGCCAACCCTAAATTGGCGCTTAGTCTGCAAAAAACAAAGCTTGATACACCCATAGGTCATGCCACTAAAAGATTTTGATGTCTCAGCAGTACATGTTTAAAAAGCCAAACTGATATTGGGTTGATTTACAGTGTTTTAGTGTCTATTTCAAAAGCAGAGATGTACAAGTATTCCAGAAGGCATTGTTAAGCTAAAACATGAGAAGAAAGTTGCTTCTCATGTTGTTTTGAACCTAGGATAAGAGTACTAGTCAGAGAGAAAATTAAATAAACCTCTGCAAACACAGTCAAGAAAGAGATGTGCATTACAAGGAAAGATGACACAGTTTGAAAAAGGGATGAGATGGTTTGGGAATATTATGTTAACCTCCTCCAAACATGAGCAGATGGTTGGGTCACTTGTTGCAAACCTCCTCCAAGAAAGAGCAGATGGTTTGGGAATATTATGTTAACCTCCTTCATTTAAAAATAGATGGTTAGGAACATGATAAAGGCCTCCTTCCTTTAACAAGCAGAGGGCCAGGAACAGAGGTATGGCCTCACTCAAAGAGCACAAGGCTAACAATGCTTCAAATATCCTACAAAATTGTTTACACCATTTCCTCCAATGGATGAAACCACTGATACAACAATAGTGTTTCAAGGGGTGTTTTAGATGGGTTCACTGTTTAAAGGGCAGAATTGAAATTCAGTGGGAAGCAATTGAAGGTTTATGAGTAGAAAAATGGTGTTTAAACATAGGACAAGTAGTGATACTATGATGTTCAAGAAGCTTTGTTTTTCATATCCATAAAGATATTCTTCAAAGGCAATCTGAGGTTAAAATGTAAAAAACTTGGAACAGGCTCATCAAAATGACAGAAAGGGTATGACAAAATGTTTCAGATTCAAAGACAACATTCAAAGAAACAAGGCATACCACAGTTATGGACAAGACCTCCTTACGTACATATGAACAAACTCTGCTGTTGTATATGATTACATTGAGGGTTTTTAAAGGCCATCGCCTTGGTGAATAGATGTAAGTCAAGATTTGGTGAGTACAATTAAAGGTTCATCCACAGTCAAAGGAAGATGTTAAAAGGTGCCTAACAATGTTTGACCAATTTCAACAATGGGCATAACAAATCATCAAACACCAGAAAGTTGAATTGACAAAATAGTTTCTAAAATTATCAAACATCTCCTTCCAAGAGATAGGCAAAGGATGCATCAGCAGTCTTGGATTTTTTTCTTGAGCAGGTTTCCTTTTGAAGGACAGAATAGATAAATAGTGACAAATTTATTTTCTAAATAATAAAGACAGTGCTTTATGTTTTTATATGACCAAAAAGCCTTTTCAAAAGGCATCCAAACCCTTACAAAATAACTACCAAGGAAATTGAGCTCATTTGACTTTTAAAAAGCAAAAGAGACCGTTTAAAAGCCCATTGTGCAAATTCAAACCACGAAACAAGTGCCAATTAGCTGCTCACTGGAGAAACAAGGTGATTTCGGGAAAAATTTCAGAGTTTTGAGGCTCAAAAGCCTGCACAACGCGCCTGTAGAAGTGCACAGCGTGCCTGTGTGCACCCGAGCAAAGGAGTTTAACTACTGCGCGACGCGCCTGTGCCCGAGGCCGACCCGACAGCCTTCCATCTGTGCGGTGCTTTTGGTTGCAAACGTGCCGCTCATCCTCCGGGCTTCCAAAAATGCTTTGAGAGTTGTTCCAAATGACCAACAACATTCATAAACATTTTTCAAGGTATTTCTCAGCTCCTTGATAATTTTTTGAGGTTAAAGGAGGTGTTTTTCTTCCTGTGTTGAGAAGAGGTCTCAAATTTTCCTGAAGGGGTGCCCTAATAGTGTTAACAAAAAATAAACCTTGTCTGCCAAATCAAAGAAGTTTTTTGTTGCTGTGGGTGTGAAAGAATTAACACAGTGAGGGAAGGCAACACATTGATGAAGAAAAACATAGTGAGGAAAGGCAACATAGTGATAAAGAACAAAATAGTGAAGAGGATCCAAGTCAAAGGCAACACATTGATGAAGAAAAACAAAGTGATGAAAGGCAGCATAGTGATGAAGAAAAGTGCCATGAAAAAGAGAAAAACAGTGAAGAGGGAAATGATGAAGAAATGGAACAGTTTGATGAGGATATTGGTAGCCCTCACAGAATTAAACATGATGAGGAGAGTAGCAAGGGAAAAGAGCAAATAGAGCATGTGCTAGATGCCTCTCCTAGGCAAGGGGCCATGCTTTCTTCTCCAAAGGTGACAAAGGCCCAAACATCAAGAAAGAGAGTGTCTCAAACTGTAACTCCAAATGTCACTAGAGCCCTCCGAAGCAAAGGGAAATTTCCTAAGCAATCCATTGTGGAATTACCAAAGAGGAGGAAGACCAAGAAGGCCACCCAAAGCAAGGGAAAGGAGAAGGAAGAAAGCAGCCATGAGAAAGAGAGGGACTTTGACATAATTCAGATAAATAATGATGATAGCAACAATGAGGCCATAATCCTAGAGTCTCTCTTGATTAATAGAGAAGAACAAATTCATGATCTAAGGGCAGATCTAGAGAGGTCTAAAAATCTCATTCACTTTCTGCAAATTCAAAACAAGCAGATGAGTGTCCACATGGCGGTATATGAGACACAGGCTATCAAATATCAAAAAGAGGCCTCCAAGGCGCAAATTAAGTTAGAAGAACTCATGGGCGAGTTCAATGATAGTGAAGATGAATATCAACCAAGAAGAAAGAGGCCAAGGACCATGGGACTCAGAAGAGCCTTAGAGAAACAAAAATAGGAAGAGACTGCCCTTTTCCAATCTTTTCCTCTCACTACTTTATTCACCCAAGAGATAGAAAACAATACAGAAGTATAGCTTGAAAGGGTGACCACTTGGAGAAGAAGTTGGAAAATGCCAATAGAGATTTGGAATTTCAAAGAAGAATGATCGGGCATTACAAGAAGCTTAATCAGTTCGCCCGAAGGAAATTGAAGGCCACACAAGAAAAGCTCAAGGAGGCTCAAAATAGGCGCTCGACACCAAAAATGAAGAAAGACATATCAAAGCTTCAAATTTTGGCCTCAGCTTTTTAGCATGTTTTTGAAAACCCTTAAGGGTCATGCTCATCAAAATTGGGCAAAATTCAACAAGTTTCGGTTTTTTGACATTTTTGGGCTTTTTGCTAAAAATCATGGGCATCGCCATTTCTGTTTGAGACATCCTAAAAGGATGAAAATGGTATCATTGGATGCCATAATTTCAAGGGCATCTACTCAGCGATTTTCAGATCAATTGAAGATGATTTGGTCCCCCAAAATGGTGAAAAATAGTCACTTTTTCAACACTCTGCCCCGCATATTAGCAAATTTTTATTTTTTATTTTTTGTTTTTTTTGGGTTTTTCCACATAGGTCAGTTTTTGATAGGCTTCTAGTGATCATTTTGGAGAAAAAAAAGCATTTTCAGAAACTAGACATCCAGAGCTTTCCAAAGAGCTATCACGGGCCTCGTTTCGACATCGGGAAGGCTTCCAAAAGTTGCCCACAAGACAAGGGACTTTCTGCTGATATATTTCTTAAGTATTTTTGTGAAAAATGCACTTTTCTAAAGTGGCTTTTCCTAATGTGCGTTTAGCCTTTTTTGGCCATGGTTAGTTAGGAAAAGTCAATATAATTTCCTTTTTTAGCATTTTTAATATATTTTTATAGATATTTTGTGCCTTGGGCTTTGCAAAGCCTCAAGGAAAAAATCAGATATTTTTGATGGGCCAATGAGCTTGCTAGTTGCACTAGGAGGTTTTCCCTCATCTTGGCTTATATATTCCAAGACACTTCATTGTAAACAAGGCTAAACTTGATGAATAGAGAAATATATAGTTATACAAGCTTGGAAGAAACACTTATCTCATGCATTGGATAGTTTCTTGAATGTTTTTGGATGATGAAAGAGGATTGCTGTTGGATTCCTTGACTTGGTAAAATGGTATAGTGTCCCTCTCTGTTATGCTTCTTAGTTTTCATTCATATTTCATGCTCTTGCTTGCTATAAGGCAGTAGAGAATAGAATTGAGACATGCCCTTAGAGGCACTTCAGGTTTCCTGTTTCTTTATAGCTTCTATGTTTTCTTCCTTCTTAGTCATATCAAAGAATCCTTGATTGCTATTTGATAATTAAAGAAATTGTTTGCTTGTTTCATTTATGGTTTTATGCATGCTAAGTATGATTCACGGAATGCCTTTCTTACTCATGGTTGGTCATAGCTCCACCTCTGAAACCTTTCTTTGATTGTTTGATTGTCTTAGTTGAACCAAGGAGGTCTTGTACTGATCTTGCCCTTTGCCTAAAACTATGCAATCTTACTTCAAAGTGCCCGATAGCTTGAAATACTATATTTAGGCATTTCCTCATAGTGACTTGAGTTATTTGTTTATCTTAATTGTCTTTCCCCAGAGTCTGATAGCAATTTCATAAAGTTAGAGAGTCATATATCTCTATGTATTGCTTGAATGTTTATTTCTATGCATTTATTATTTTATAGTTACATTTCTCATGATTAATGGTTAGCCCTACCATGTTTATGTCAACTATTAAACTATTTATGTTTGAAAGCCTTTGTTCTTCACAAACTTAGTGTCCATCCCACTTCATTTTACCTTAAGATCCATTTTACCTTGATCAAATCGGCCCTTCAACATACCTTGTATCACCATATGAAACTTTCTCGACCTCTTCGACCCCATAGCCGAGTTGATCTGACAATATTTTTATCTATCTTAGTATTTGATCAGTTCCTCCCTCAAAAAGTCTAAAAACAAAACCAAAAACCTACTTCAAAACTAGCCTAAAATCAGAAACATAAGAAGCAAAACACATAGATATCCTTTACATAAATAGAGAGAGCCCTCTCTGAGTCCAGGAAGGCTAGGTCCTTGGGCTCCAATTATTGGTTTGATGTTACCCTGTCACTTGGCTTGCCAATCAACCAAATCATGGGACCCTAACATAATTGCGATCACGGTGGGACTCTGAGTGATAAACAAACTTAGTTTCCCTAAACCTTTAGAAAAATTTGAGAATACTATCTTGTGGACTTATCCCACCGCTCACTAACATAATGGCGATCACGGTGGGACCTTCTGAGTTAGTGACAATATAAGTACTCCTTAGTAACTCTCAAAGTCTCTATCAAACATAGAAAAAATTAAGTGTTGTCTGAAGAGTAGAAGCTAGCTTTTTCACCATCTTAGCAAAGTGATGATCCAGTTATAGGAAACTCTTCCAAACCTCATAGGCTACACATGAAAACTCAGAAAACTGCAAAAACATCCCCAGATTGGCTTTTCCTAGTTATTGTTGGTGGACCATAGGTACATCTCTATTAAAGAAACCAAAATCCACCTGGCGACTCCATTAACCTCTAGTAGGCCTAAAACTCCATAGAAAACCAAAAAATTCATAAACCATACCTTTCTATTGACTCATCCTTCCCAAAGCTTAAAATTCATGGTGCAAACTCTGTGATCAGTGACAAACTAAGTATAACTTAGCGATTCAGAAAACTTCACCTAAAAATAGGAGATAAACATAAATAAACTTGCAAATATAGCCATTAGCTGGTCCAAAAATTCTAGCAAACTGTTAAAACTAAGTGATCACTCTTCTTTGCAAGTCTTCACCTCAAAGTTTTCTAGAAATTTTTTTCCCGAAAGCATCTTTGATAATATTGGTGGTGGACCATAGATCTCAAAGAAATCCACCTGGCTACTCCACTAGCCTTCATTTTTGTTTTGACCATTCTTCACATTAGCGAAACCCCTAGAGAGGCCATCCATCCAAAACAATCACAAATACCATCCTCTCTAAACTCTGAATTCGAAATCTGGCTTCATAAAGAATCTATACTAGATCTCATCCGGACCCAAATCCCCCTATCATAGTAGATAACCCAGAGAAGATTCTGTGGCAAGCTTCTGAAACTGGCAACTTAGCTACCGATAGGTCCATCCATAAAGCAAGATCAGTACCTAAACATCTCACATCCTTGCAGGATTCCCCATTTGACTTAAAATCAGCAAAAACCCCTTTTAGAAGCAAGTCACAAAGTAAAATAAACTTTGACGATCTTGAGCCCCTATATTTTCCACAGAGTCCTAGTAGAGAAGCCTCACCTACTACACCTCCTGACTTTCAGCTTCTCCATCACTTTGGCTCCTACCATCCCAGATCTGCTCAAAATCAGTTCACAAGTCCGAGTACATTTGCCACACCCATCCAAACCACCACTGTTCAAATCACCTCAGCTCATCCTACAAGCCCTCATATTGTAAATCATCCATTAGCTCCCACCATGGCAGCTTGGTATGCACCTTTGGTGTTACCACACTCTTTTGCACCTTTACAACAGGACTACCAATCCAAAATCCCACACTTTACCGGAGTTGAGGCTACTACCGCCCAACAACATGTAGATAGAATTAGTGATGCCTTTGAATACATGGAAATAGAAGACGAGGCCATAAGAATGAGGATGTTCGCCCAAAGCTTGGGCGAAGAACCCAAAAAATGGTTTAAGAGCTTAACTCCAAACAACATACATGATCTCCCAGAACTCTACCAAACTTTCATAAATAGGTGGGAAATTAGAAAGAACCCCATTCAAATCCTTTCTGAGTGTAAAAACCTAAAAAGGGATAATGGGGAAAGTGTCCGGGAATACTGCACTAGGTTCAATAGTGTTTATAACGCTCTCCCGCCTCACTTCAAACCTCCACTTGGCTCAGCCTTAGCAAAGTTTCCCGAAGGTTTCGACCCATACATGACTTATCAACTAAGAGACAAGGACCCCCCAACCTTAGAGGAAATGCAAAAAGTGGCCATAAATGCAGAAGCCAACTTAGCTGAAAAGAGAGCTAGGATGAGATCAGAGAAGAAAGTCACATACCGTGACGAAGTTGCCCCTTCAGTATATTGCTAAGATCCTAGAATAGATGGCCTAGTTAAATCCATGGCAAAAATGTGGGAAAAAATGAGTGAAAAATTACCCCTTAGGGACAACCAGCCAAACCCCCAATACAGGAATCGGAACCAAAACTTTAGAAGAGAACAACCTAAAAACAAACCAAGGGAAACTGACCAACAAATTAGAGCACCCTTCAATGAAAACTATGTTGATGAGGAAGAGAGGGATGCAGAACCCATCGATGAAAGTCATTTAAACCTAATAGGTTCTGATAATGAAGGCGAGGTTTAACTCACAGAAGAAGAACAAGCTTTCTTCTCTCCGAATCAAAATGAAACCAACTATGAGGACCCTGAATATCCTGCTGTAATATTTCAGAACACCATAATAGAAGCTCACAGAAAGTATGATCTTAGGAGTAGGAAAAACCAAGACAACTCAAAGAAAGGTAGCTCAGACACTGCTATTACCAAAACCCCTGATAACATAAAAGAGCAGTGGATAGCAACAAAATCATGGTAAATAAAACTGACCAAAATAAAGATAAATCTATTCAGACAAACCTTGGCTCAGATTTTCCTAGTACCTCTACCAATATTCCCGAGATGGTTGTGTTGAAAAACATCCCGAACCAAAGTCAGCAAATTAAGAACATAGAGAAAATCATGGCTAAAAAAACTGAAACAAATCTATCCAAACTACAAGCACCATTTAGTTTTGAAGGGGAAATTGCCAAAATAAAAATAACCATACCTCTTACTAAGCTAATAACTATAGATAGGTATAGATCTCAAATCTTCAAAGTTTTTAACATAGGAAATGAGGCAGATACTTTAAATCGGACTGATGACAAACCCGAGCTTTTGTTCGGTCCCAAAATAGAAGGTGAATACCAAGAAGGAATTCTCTCCCCTTTCTATGTAAGTTTGAACATCCAAGACAAGATATTACATAACGCCATGTTAGATTCTGGTGCCTCCCATAACCTCATGCCTAAAGCAGTCATGGAAAATCTGGGTCTAGAGGTAACTCAACCTTACAAAGACCTGTACTCATTTGGCTCAAGTCAGGTCAAATGCTTAGGCCTAATAAAGAACCTGTGTTTTTCTTTAACACAACTACGGATAAAAAACCTAGTCATGGACGTAGTAGTGGCCAATATTCCTCCGAAGTATGGAATGCTATTATCAAGATCATGGGCTGCCAAAATACAAGGTAACCTTCAAATAGATATGTCATTCACTACCATCCCAGTGTTCAACCAGACTAGGAGGTTATACCTAGAGACTCACATGAAATACATGGTTAGCAACCGGGATAGGGCAAACAACACTCCCATTTATTCCCTTCATTCCAATTTAGATTCTTTTATCTTATACAATGAAAGTGATATAAATGAACAGATAAAAGAAAATGAAGAGGATTTCAAACCATCAAAACAACATTTCCCATCCCCAAATGAAGAAACTGATGACCAAAGCTCCAAGAAATTTGAAAAATAGCTTAGTATCATGTATGAAAAAGAGACTCTTTGGAGTGTAAACTTTGACGGTTCTTGTGGAAAAACTGGTTAAGGGGCCGGCATCTGGATACACAATACTAATTAAGGTCATTCTTTCATATTATAATTCAAATGTACTAATAACATTGCGGAATATGAGGCCCTTCTCCTTGGCCTGCACATACTTAAAGACTTAGGCGCTAAGAAAATATCAGCCCAGGGAGATTCAAAACTTGTAATTAGACAAATCAAAGGTGAATACTCAGAAAAAAGCCCAAGACTAAGAGAATACAGGAATGCAACTTTAGACATCCTCAACGAGAAATATGAACTCACTTATATTCCTAGGGTTAAAAATAGCCTAGCAAATGAGCTCGCCTTTGCCGCAAGCAATGGCCAAATGCCATATTTAAACGAGCAATACAGTATTCAAGTCAAACATCGCCCTACAGGTTCAGAAAATATTGACCATTGGTAAATATTCAAAGATGATGATCAAATTGATGATTTTTTACAATCTAGAAATGAATTTGAAGTAACCAAAACAGACTTAGAAAACGAAGAAAAGAATCGTAGCCAAAATCAAGATCAAGAGCCAAATTTACCTTCTTGGAAAAATGTAAACTTGGTAAACCATCCATATGAAACTGAGACAGGAGAAGACATAGACCAAAGAGAACTTGAAGTCTTACACTATGAAAATGACACCATACCCAGAGGGCTTGCACCCTTAGAGGAATTGTTTGATTTTAATGACGTGGCCAAAAAGCCAAAAATGGAATCTACCGAGGTTGATATAGAAGAATATAACATAGGAAGCACGGAAGAACCAAGAAAGATCAAACTGTCCAAAACCCTCCCTCCTCACATAAAACATAAGTACATAATGTTTTTTAAAGAATTTAAATATGTGTTCACATGGGGATACCAAGATTTGAAATCAGAAGACACAAGCATCATTCAACATAAGATTCCCCTCAAAGAAAACCAGAAGCCTTTAAAACAGAAGTTGAGAAGAATAAACTCAGTCTTACTACCTTTGGTTGAAAAGGAAATAAAAAAGATGTATGATGCTGGGATAATAGTGTCCCTTAAGTACTCTGAGTGGGTTTCAAATCTAGTCTCAGTTAGGAAAAAAACTCGTGAGATCAGACTCTGTATCGATTTCCGAAACCTAAATAGAGTCTGCTTGAAGGACAACTATCTGTTACCTAAAATGGACCACATACTTCAAAAAGTGGTAGGTGCTAAAAGGATCTCATTAATTGATGGTTTTTTCGGTTACAACCAGGTGCTGGTTTACCCCACTGATCAACACAAAACAACTTTCACCACACCTTGTGGCACTTTCATGTACGTTAAAATGCCTTTTGGATTGATGAATGCCGGTGCCACATTCCAAAGAGCCATGGACATATCCTTCTCATAAGACATAGGTTTTTTCATAGTCATATATCTGGACGATATCACAGTATATTCCAAATCAGATGAAGAGCACCTGGTTCACTTAAGAAAGGTTTTTAACAAGTGTAGAAAATATGGTCTATCTCTGAACCCCAAGAAAACACTTTTCGGTCTCGAAGAAGGAAAACTCCTAGGTCACATCATTTCAGAAGATGGAATAAAAATAGACCCCCAGAGAATTGAAGGCATATTACAAATAAGTCACCCCAGAAACATAAAGGAGTTGCAATCCTTTATTGGAAAAATTAATTTCTTAAGAAGATTCATCCCGAATCTTGCTGAACTTCTGAGAGATATCACAAACATGTTAAAAAAAGAGGTGGGGGTTAAATGGACTATAGAAGCCAAAAAATCTTTTGAACTGGTTAAAAAATCCCTAACTGAAACACCGGTGCTGATAAGTCCTGATTTCACCAAAGATTTTTACATTTTATCATTTGCATCGGAACACACGATAGCTGTCGTGTTGTTACAAAAGGACACAATAGGGCAAGAACAACCCATTGCCTTTTTCAGCAAATCCCTAAGAGATGCTCCCTTAAAATATAAAATCATGGAAAAATAAGCATTCGCATTGGTAAAAGCACTGAAATATTTCCGAGTTTATATCTTGCATTCTCATATCATTGATTTCGTTCCTAATACTGTCATCAAAGACATATTAAATCAAGATCCCGATGGTAAAAGGGGAAAATGGATCGCTATTATCTTAGAATATGACTTAGAAATCCGACCCACAAAACTGGTTAAAGGACAAGCACTCGCAAGACTAATTTCTGAGACTAACCTCCAAGCATTAGATATAAATTTTGTTGACACCTTAGAAGAACAAGAAGAATTCACAACCCCTCATGTTGAAGAAGTGTTTTTAAATTCACCTTGGTATGCGGATATTCTTTATATATTATTTTATCTAAATGCTCCTCCAGCTTTATCAAAAACAAAAGCAAGGTTCCTTAAACAAAAATCCCTAAAGTTTTGCATTATAGATGGAGTTCTGTATTGGAAAAATCCCATTGGTATGCTGCTTAAATGTTTGCTTGAGTATGATGCAGAGAAAATTATGCATGAAATGCACGAAGGAGAATGTGGAGGTCATCTCTACTGGAAAACCACAGCTAAAAAAATCCTTAGAGCCGGTTATTATTGGCCTACCTTATTTCCTGGCACTCACAAACTAGTTATGACATGCCATAAGTGCCAAATTTTTGATGGCAAGAAAAAGCTTTTACCTTTTCCCTTACATCCCATCATAGTTGAAGGACCTTTCCAGCAATGGGGTTTAGATTTTATTGGAGAGATCCACCCTTCTTCATCCACTCAACATAAATGGATCCTTACAGCCACTAATTACTTTACCAAATGGATAGAAGCCATACCCTCCAGGAATGCCACCGATTCAGTCATAATTAAATTCCTAGAAACCAACATTCTATCTAGATTCAGCTGTCCTAGGAAGATTATTACAGATAACGTTGATGCCTTTTCCTCCAAAAGAATGGTTGACTTATGTTACAAATATCACATTTCACTAGGACATTCCACAGCTTATTACCCTCAAGGTAATGGTTTAGCCGAGTCCTCTAACAAAAGCCTAATCAACATCATCAAGAAGCTTCTGGAACAAAATCCAAAGGCATGGCATGGAAAACTAGTGCATGCACTATAGGCTGATAGACTAACCACCAAAAAATCAATCGGTATGTCTCCCTACCAAATAGTATATGGCATGGATGCCATTTTTCCGACATCTTTAGGGGTTCTAGTAATGAAGCTATTACAAGAATTTCAAATAGAAGAAAATGACATGCAAAGGAGGGTAAATCAGACTATCCATTTACAGCAAACAAGAGAAAAAGTTTACCAAAGGGCTCAGTTAGCGAAAAACATGATAAGACAGATTTTTGACAGAAGGACCAAGGAAAATGATTTTCAGAATGGGGATAAAGTGTTAAAATGGGATTCCAGAAGAGAAGACAAAGGTAAACATGACAAGTTTGAAAACTTATGGAAGGGGCCTTTCATCATCAGTTCGGTTAGCAGAAACAATGCCTTTTTCCTGCAAGAACTCTATGGGACTGAAACTTTTGGAGGTCCTATGAATGGCAGGACGTTAAAGAATTATTTTTTTCAAGCGCTCCATTTTTAAACAGTTTCAATCATTGTATATGTCATTGTTCAAAGAAAAAAAAAACAGAAAATTCAAAAAACAATAGAAAAGTAGAAAAAGAGGGCAGTTTGAAAAATAGAAAGAAAGCCCCATGTTCAAAAAATAGTCATTCTGAAACCGCGCAAGTCTAAATGCCGCTATTAGTGCTCAAAATGTCTTGTTCAGTTATCTAGCCTAATCAAAACTAAACATGTTCAAATTTATTTGCTGATAAGTTAGTGAGAGAAGAGATAGTCAATATTGTGTAAGCTTGACTTGTCAAAGAAAATAGATTAGGAAAAGATACTGGTTCCACATGCTCAAAACAGAACCAAAGAGGAAAACAGGGATGAAAAACAAACTATGTATCTTAGCCTTGATTTTTCTAAATTTCATGTTCATGCAAAATAATATTTGTGTGCAGTTTGTCTTTCATGCCACAAGTACATGACAAATCAGACTGTCTAATCCTGATTTGGTCATTTTTCAATTTCATGTTTTAGATTAGAGAATAAAATCCTGTCAAACAACTTAACCTTGACAGTCGATCCAGCATAGGTAGAGAAACAAAGGAGTTCATCAGTTTAATTTGAATTCTCGGCAGATATAAGTGCAGAATTAGATAGTGTCATTTTTCAAAAATATTATGCCAAAGGGTTGCTAGTCTAAATGCACCCGAAAGAAGAAAAAATGTTAGGAAATGTAGCGGGGTAGGTAGAAATGACTCTGATGCTAATCATGCTGTCAATTTTCAGAAATAGAAACAAGGAAGAAAGAAATTTGCGCTAATGGATAAAGGCACTGGTCTTCAAAGGCCAGAGATCTGAAATTCTAGACACCTCCTAAAAAGGAGCTGTCCTCCCCAAATGGAGCCACTGTTAGTCATCAATATTTTTCACCTATTGATGATGACTAGTTTTTAAAGCCAAGTTTTCTAGAAGCTGATCTCCAAATTGTCAAATCTGTCATCTAGAAAACACCCCTAAACATTTTTGTCCTCCTACCTTTTTTCATTCAGCCTATGATGAGAAAAAACCTAGTTGTCGAATCCTATCTAGTTTCAGTCATATAATCCTGTCCATCAGCTGTCATAAGCTAAAAGTCATCTACTGTCATTTACCCTCATTCCCAGGTCATTCATTAACCAACTTTTGATAATAATGTCAGCCACCCTACCTCTGGTCATATGTCATCTTAAGATCTGGTCATACCAAAGAGAATACTCAAAATCTATCAAAGATCTCCCCTAAGTTAGGTAGTGGTGCTTTAGGAAATCCTCCCTTGGCAAAAGAATCCTGAGCCAAAATCTTTTGTTCAATACCAGCCAACCCTGAATTGGCACTTAGTCTGCAAAAAACAAAGCTTGATACACCCATAGGTCGTGCCACTAAAAGGTCTTGATGTCTTAGCAGTACATGTTTCAAAAGCCAAACTGATATTGGGTTGATTTACAGTGTTTCAGTGTCTATTTCAAAAGCAGAGATGTACAAGTATTCCAAAAGGCGTTGTCAAGCTAAAACAGGAGAAGACAGTTGCTTCTCATGTTGTTTTGAGCCTAGGATAAGAGTACTGGTCAGAGAGCAAATTAAATAAACCTCTGAAAACACAGTCAAGAAAGAGATGTGCATTACAAGGAAAGATGACACAGTTTGAAAAAGGGATGAGATGGTTTGGGAATATTATGTTAACCTCCTTCATTTAAAAGGCTAACAATGCTTCAAATAGCCTAAAAACTTGTTTACACCATTTCCTCCAATGGATGAAACCACTGATATAACAGTAGTGTTTCAAGGGGTGTTTTAGATGGGTTCACTGTTTAAAGGGCAGAATTGAAATACAGTGGGAAGCAATTGAAGGTTTATGAGTAGAAAACTGGTGTTTAAACATAGGACAAGTAGTGATACTATGATGTTCAAGAAGATTTGTTTTTCATATCCATAAAGATCTTCTTTAAAGGAAATCTGAGGTTAAAATGTACAAAACTTAGAACAGGCTCATCAAAATGACAGAAAGGGTATGACAAAATGTTTCAGATTCAAAGACGACATTCAAAGAAACAAGGCATACCACAGTTATGGACCAGACCTCCTTACGTACATATGAACAAACTCTGCTGTTGTATATGATTACATTGAGGGTTTTTAAAGGCCATCGCCTTGGTGAACAGATGTAAGTCAAGCTTTGGTGAGTACAATTAAAGGTTCATCCACAGTCAAAGGAAGATGTTAAAAGGTGCCTAACAGTGTTTGACCAGTTTCAACAATGGGCATAGCAAATCATCAAACACTAGAAAGTTGAATTGACAAAATAGTTTCTAAAATTATCAAACATCTCCTTCCAAGAGATAGGCAAAGGATGCATCAGCAGTCTTGGATTTGTTTCTTGAGCAGGTTTCCTTTTGAAGAACAGAATAGACAAACAGTGACAGATTTATTTCCTAAATAATAAAGATAGTGCTTTATGTTTTGATATGACCAAAAAGCCTTTTCAAAAGGCATCCAAACCCTTAAAAAATAACTACCAAGGAATTTGAGCTCATTTTACTTTTAAAAAGCAAAAGAGACCGTTTAAAAGCCCATTGTTCAAATTCAAACCACGAAACAAGTGCCCATTAGCTGTTCACTGGAGAAACAAGGTGATTCCGGGCAAAATTTCAGAGTTTTGAGGCTCAGAAGCCTGCGCGGCGCGCCTCTGTGCGCCCGAGCAAAGGAGTTTAACTACTGCGCGCCGTGCCTGTAGTGGCGCGCGACGCACCTGTGTGTTCGTTCACCAGTGCCCGAAGTTGACACCACAGCCTTCCATCTGCGCGACGCTCTTGGTTGCAAACGTGCCGCTAATCCTCCGGGCTTCCAAAAACTCTTTGAGAGCTGTTCCAAACGACCAACAACATTCATAAACATTTTTCAAGGTATTTCTCAGCTCCTTGATAATTTTTTGAGGTTAAAGGAGGTGTTTTTCTTTCTGTGTTGAGAAGAGGTCTCAAATTTTCCTGAAGGGGTGTCCTAACAATGTTAACAAAAAACAAACCTTGTTTGCCAAATCAAAGAAGTTTTTTGTTGCTATGGGTGTCAAAGAATTAACACAGTGAGGGAAGGCAACACATTGATGAAGAAAAACACAGTGAGGAAAGGCAGCATAGTGATAAAGAAAAAAACAGTGAAGAGGATCCAAGTCAAAGGTAGCACATTGATGAAGAATAACACAGTGATGAAAGGAAGCACACTGATGAAGAAAAGCGCCATGAAAAAGAGCAAAACAGTGAAGAGGGAAATGATGAAGAAATGGAACAGTTTGAAGAGGATATTGGTAGCCCTCACAGCAGCAAACATGATGAGGAGAGTAGCAAGGGCAAAGAGCAAATAGAGCATGTGATAGCTGCCTCTCCTAGGCAAGGGGCCATGCTTTCTTCTCCAAAGGTGACAAAGCCCCGAACATCAAGAAAGAGAGTGCCTCAAATTGTAACTCCAAATATCACTAGAGCCCTCTAAAGCAAAGGGAAATTTCCTAAGCAATCCATTGTGGAACTACCAAAGAGGAGGAAGACCAAGAAGGCCACCCAAAGCAAGGGAAAGGAGAAGGAAGAAAGAAACCATGAGAAAGAGAGGTACTTTGACAGAATTCAGATAAACAATGATGATAGTGAAAAGGAGGCCATAATCCTAGAGTCTCTCTTGATTAATAGAGAAGAACAAATTCATGATTTAAGGGCAGATCTAGAGAGGTGTAAAAACCTCATTCACTTTTTGCAAACTAAAAACAAGCAGATGAGTGTCCACATGGCGGTATATGAGACATGGGTTATCAAATATAAAAAAGAGGCCTCCAAGGCGCAAATTAAGTTAGAAGAACTCATGGGCGAGTTCAATGATAGTGAAGATGAAGATCAGCCAAGAAGAAAGAGGCCAAGGACCATGGGACTCAGAAGAGCCTTAGAGAAACAAAAAGAGGAAGAGGCTGCCCTTTTCCAATCTTTTCTTCTCACTACTTTATTCACCCAAGAGATAGAAAACAATAGAGAAGCATGGCTTGAAAGGGTGAATGACCACTTGGAGAAGAAGTTGGAAAAGGCCAATAGAGATTTCAACCTTCAAAGAAGAATGACTAGGCATTACAAGAAGCTTAATCAGTTCGCCCGAAGGAAATTGAAGGCCACACAAGAAAAGCTCAATGAGGCTCAAAAGAGGCACCCGACACCAAAAATGAAGAAAGACATATCAAAGCTTCAAATTTTGGCCTCATCTTCTCAGCATGTTTTTGAAAACCCTTGAGGGTCATTCTCACCAAAATTGGGCAAAATTCAACAAGTTTTGGTTTTTTGACATTTTTGGGGTTTTTGCTAAAAATCATGGGCATCACCATTTCTGTTTGATACATCCTAAAAGGATGAAAAATGTATCATTGGATGCCATAATTTCAGGGGCATCTACTCAGCGATTTTCAGATCAATTGAATATGATTTGGTCCCCCAAAATGGCAAAAAATAGTCATTTTTTCAACACTCTGCCCCACATATCAGCAAAGTCTTTTTTTTCCGGGTTTTTCCACACAGGTCAGTTTTTTACAGGCTTTCAGTGATCAATTTGGAGAAAAAAAAGCATTTTCAGAAACTAGACATCCAGAGCTTTCCAACTAGCCATCACGGGCCTCGTTTCGACATTGGGAAGGCTTCCAAAAGTTGCCCACAAGACAGGGGACTTTCTGCTGATATATTTCTTAAGTATTTTTGTGAAAAATGCACTTTTCTGAAGTGGCTTTTCCTAATGTGCGTTCAGCCTTTTTTGGCCATGGTTAGTTAGGAAAAGTCAATATAATTTCCTTTTTTAGCATTTTTAAGATATTTTTATAGATATTTTATGCCTTGGGCTTTGCAAAGCCTAAATGACAAAATCATATATTTTTGATGGGCCAATGAGCTTGTTAGTTGCACTAGGAGGTTTTCCCTCATCTTGGCTTATATATTCCAAGACACTTCATTGTAAACAAGGCGAACTTGATGAATAGAGAAATATATGGCTATACAAGCTTGGAAGAAACACTTATCTCATGCATTGGATAGTTTCTTGAATGTTTTTGGATGATGAAAGAGGATTGCTGTTGGATTCCTTGACTTGGTAACATGGTATAGTGTCCCTCTCTGTTATGCTTCTTAGTTTTCATTCATATTTCATGCTCTTGCTTGCTATGAGACAATAGAGAATAGATTTGAGACATGCCCTTGGAGGCACCTCAGGTTTCCTGTTTCTTTATAGCTTCTATGTTTTCTTCCTTCTTAGTCATATCAAAGAATCCTTGAATGCTCTTTGATAATTGAAGAAATTGTTTGCTTGTTTCATTTATGGTTTTATGCATGCTAATTATGATTCATGGTATGCCCTGCTTACTCATGGCTAGTCATAGCTCCACCTCTGAAACCTTTCTTTGATTGTTTGATTGTCTTAGTTGAACCAAGGATGTCTTGTACTGATCTTGCCCTTTGCCTAAAACTATGCAATCTTACTTCAAAGTGCCCGATAGCTTGAAATACTATGTCTAGGCATTTCCTCATAGTGATTTGAGTTATTTGTTTGTCTTAATTGTCTTTCCCCAAAGTCTAATAGCAATTTCCTAAAGTTAGAGAGTCATATATCTCTATGTATTTCTTGAATGTTTATTTCTATGCATTTATCAGTTTATAGTTACATTTCTCATGATTAATGGTTAGCCCTACCATGTTTATGTCAGCTATTAAACTAGTTATGTTTGAAAGCCTTTGTTCTTCACAAACTTAGTGTCCATCCCACTTCATTTTACCTTAAGATCCATTTTACCTTGATCAAATCGGCCCTTCAAAATACCTTGTATCACCATCTGAAGCTTTCTCGACCTCTTCGACCCCATAGTCGAGTTGATCTGACAATCTTTTTATCTATCTTAGTCTTTGATCAGTTCCTCCCTCAAAAAGCCTAAAAAAAAACTGAAAACCTACTTCACAACTAGTCTAAAATCAGAAACATAAGAAGCAAAACACATAGATATCCATTACACAAATAGAGAGAGCCCTCTCTAAGTCCAGGAAGGCTAGGTCCTTGGGCTCCAAAGATTGGTTTGATGTTACCTTGTCACTTGGCTTGCCAATCAGCCAAATCACGGGACCCTAACACTTCTTCTTCTCTTCCATTCACATTAATTCTTGTTTCCTAAAGCAATTACATAGGTTTTAGTTTTAAAAGAACAAGTCTAAAAATTCATTTCCTACTTATTTAACTTAGTTCTAAAATATTAGGTGTATAAATGCATGTCCTACTCATCTATATTTGAAATAAAAAAAATCATATTATATGTTGGAATCTAGATTACATACAAGAAAGCTTGTCTTAACCATAGTTTTAAAAAATGAAATTGGTGACCAAGCCAGTCCACCTAATAAATCGGGTTTCAAACCTAAACCGGTCCACCTAATAAACCAGGTTTCAAGTCTACCGGTACATATAAGTGATCAACATGATCATTTCTCGTCATGATAAAATACATTACAAGTACTAGACACAAGATCACCAACAAGATCTACATAGACATCATTTGGTTCAAAGTATAAGGATGGCTCAACCTCATCTACAACCTTAGTAGTAGCACTACCACCAACAACAATAGAAGTGGACCTAGTGGACAAGTTGTTTGTCTTTTCTTGATGCAACTACTAATTCTAGTTTCGATGGTGCTACAAAATATGTTTCATCCCCCCTAAGGCCATGTCAATATCAAAATGAGCCTTAAACTCAGGATCTCCCATCTCCTACACCCATTTTGATGTTGGATCAATATCGTCCAACACAGTAGAATATAGATCAGGTGTTTTGTTCATCATTTGGTTGCGCCTTAGTTGAAATTTGTATTTCATGAAGACACGATCATTTAACCATTTTTGTTCCAAACGGCTTCTCTTCTTCGTGTGTATGCACTAAAAAACAAACCAATTGCACTCACGCCCAGAAGCACTACAAGTTTGGATAAGGATTCTTACTACAAAATTTTACAATTGAGGATGTTGGCTACCAAATAACTCTTACCAATGTGTTGCAAAGAAAAGTACATTAATTAGTAACTTAGTTCATTTCATTACTTTTTTACAAGTATTCACAAACAATTTGAATTATAAACTTGTAAACAATTGAACTTTAAAAGAAAAAGAAAAATGGAATTTCTTACTAGGTTGATCCACATCTCTTTCCATCTTTGCCAAGTTTTTCCAAAGGTACTTGCTTCCATACTGAATAGAGTAAGCTATTTATATATTTCCAACTGGTCTGCATGAATAGGACCATGCACTCCAAGAAATCATATAATCCATCTCTAACTTTCCCAACCTGCAAATCTCTTAGTCGAACTTTATAATGACATTTTAGGTTCAAAAAATACTCAATTGCATGTATAGGATGATCGAGTTTATTGTTCTATATGTTATCAATGATCTCCCATATACACCCATATTTAGCTAACCTATCCTTGTAAGCTGTCCGTATCTGCTCTTTTGAATGCTCCATAGACTCATAAATGTAGCCCATGGCCAATTTTTTCGCATCCACCATATATAAAACCTTAAAAAGGGGCTGAATATTTTTCACAAGCTCTGCAGACCTTTTCTAAAAATATTTTTCAAAAAATTTCCTTTTAGTGTCTTTTCCATCTTGTCTACGAGACACCATCTTGTCTATGAGACACCATATTATCTACGAGCTCACTGAGATGAAGTCCAATCATCATAAGAAAACATTTTCTACAAGTTGTTTTGTTGAGAATTGAGACATTGCAATGTGAGGAAGTGAGTTACAAATCTCGTAATTGCAGGAATAACAAGCTCTTTTTCCTCAGTGTTTTTCCTCATTAGGTGCAATAACTATGAGTGATTTTAGATGTATTTTGTAATGCACTTGGTGTTGTGTCTCAATCTAGTCTCCTAAACTGAGTTCATTTAATTGTCAACCAGGCTTTGTAAACTGCTGAAGTGAAATGTACCATATGTACAGGTGCTTGTTTCCTAGTGCGTTGTGTGTAGTGTTTTGTGATGTTTTGGTCTTTTATGTTGATTTATGATGTTTTTGGTCTTTTGAAGTTTTGTGTTGACAATGGAAATGTCTAAAAAAAAAACTAATGAAAAGAAATTGGTGGTCAAGAACACAGTTGAGCCTAATGTATGGAATGGCAAATGTAATCAAAAACACTGAAGCAACATCTAAACTATGACTGAATAGAAACAAGAGCTTAATGATGACTTCTTAAACAAATGACACAAACTAGACTTTGAGAAATGGTCACTTAAATATGCAAGTTTTCTAACTAGATAATTAGACACTAATCATGATGCAACATTCTATTCTAAGCTCATCTATTCCATGACTAATTCCTAGTTCTATTCTGCAATTTCAATTGAATGTCACAGAGCCTATACTCAAAGAGTTATTGGTTTCTTTTCGGGGTAGTTCTGTTGAGGAAGAGCTCTGTTTATGGTGAGGAATTTGCAGAGATATTTCAGACCTTGTAATGATGTTATCTTATGTTCCTAAGGTTATGGATCACTGGTGGTTTTCAGAACAAAAAGATATTTGTAAATAATGAAGGCTGTCTTATGAATCCTATCAACTAAAGTGATCTACTGTGCAAAGGGTGACAATGTGACTATGAGATGTAAGTGCAATGAATTAATTTAAACATGAGCTTAAGATGCTTCTGAACTAGAACAATGTTAACTATAAGCCATCATCAAAATTTGAAACGAAGTAACTGGACATGAATTAAATGCAAAATGAAACTCCGGAGCATTCTAATTAACATGCACTATTCTATGAAGTTACACAATCGGTTTGTTCATCATGAGGGATATTTTGGAAGAGTTCCTTCTTGTGGAAGAGGTAGAACAATTTTGACTGTGGACTTGTATGCAATTGAAAGCAAATGAACTGAAAGCAAATGAAACTAAGTTTTCACATCACAGTCATATCTTGAACTTCTTAAGGATGTCTTGGAAGAATTTCTTCTTGTGGAAGAGTGATTAGGACAAGTGCAACTGTGATAGTGAAGACTAAAAACTACAACTAATTCCTATGTTACTATAGCTATTCATCATTCATTGTTATGATCTATTGGAAGAATGTCTTCTTGTGAAAGAACTGGAATGAATATAACTACAGTATCTAGTTAAAAAAACAAATACAACTCCTATCCTACAGTACCATAGTCATTAAACATTCATCATTTTAATTTATTGGCAAAGTGTCTTCTTGTGGAAGAAATGGAACGAATATGACTACAGTAGCTAGTTAAGAACAAATGCAAATTTAACTCCTATCCTACAATACCATAGTCATTTAAACATTCATCATTTTAATTTATTGGCAAAGTGTCTTCTTGTGGAAGAACTGGAACGAGTACGACTACAGTATATAAAACAAAACAACTACTAATTCAATATGTAGAACGTAAAGACAGCTAGGAAAAACTTATCTAGTTTACGCAAAAGAAATCCGTTCAAGGGGCAGGGGCCCTCTACCACTTGACGGCATTCGACTTCACAATTAAATCACGCCTTCAAGATAATTTTGTATGCTCCATTAACGATGCAATAGTTTGAACATAATGCTCTGTGTCTTCAAAGACGTAACACAGAGTTTTCACAAAATCTAGCAGCAAATCTAATACAAAATTTCTAACTAAGCTCTCGGCCTACTCAAGAGTTTATAAAGTAAATGCAAGTAACAATAATTACAATAATTTAGGAATGATGTCTTTCATTATCCAAATCATTCTAGGAGTCCTTGAGGTGGCTGCGTGAAAGAGAAAAGACACCTGGACTGAGACAGTCCTAGTAGGAGTCTTCCTTCACAAATGTGTTCCCACGTGCATAACCGTACCCAGAATTCATTTCCTCTTCCATGATGAGCAACACACCATGTAGGCACAACGTGGATCATGCCCATATGCATTTTTCCTCAAGAGGCCACCTGGAACATACTCAAACATAAAGGTAGCTGCAGAATCGCCGGTTAGCTACGGAATGCCTGCATTCTGCAGCTAGTTCCGGTCAAAATGCTTAACAATGGAAACAATCACAAAATTCAACAAGTCAGTCCTGTAAACCATTCTAGAAGTAATTTTAACTATTTTTATTGATCAATTGGGTTTAAAATGGAAATGGACAAGGGAAAAATGAGGTAAAATGAGGTGAAGGAAAGCACAAATTTGAGGCTCAACACTTGGCACACTCTACAATGTTTTTTACCCCCTCCACTTTTCCTATGTTCTCAAGCATGATGTTTATGAAACGTGCAACACATGGAGTCCAAAATATGGTCTTATATTTGGACTCAATCATATTTCCAGCAAGAACATAGTTTGAGGCATTATCTGTGATCACCTATATAACATATTTCTCCCACATGTTAGGATATTCCGACACATAGGAAATAGTTAAGAATAACTTAGTCTAGTGTAGAGTTAGGTAAAGTGTGTTTCTTTACCATGTACATTTGTAACTTATAATCCGACGGTTATCTCTCACCTCGGTATTAACAACACTTGATCTGTGGCCTAACACCTGATTGGTCCATGATCTCTATTTAAAGAGCATGGAGGGTCATTTTTCCAGTAACCATTTATGAGAGAAACATATGTAACTTTTCTTTTTATATTAATAAATTGCCTGAAGTGGCCGTGTTGGCTCAGGCCGTGGACTGTTTCCCTCTTTGGGGGTTTTAACCACGTGATTATACTGGTGTACTGATTTGTGATCTATTTGTGAGCGGTGACCTTTGGTTCTTGATCTAAGGAACTTACCCTGCAAATTCCTACACCGCACTCTCTGAATAATCTCATCCAAAATCTCAAATAGAAGAGTTTCATCCTTCACCTCACTCTCTGAATAATCTCATCCAAAATCTCAAATAGAAGAGTTTCATCCTTCACCTTATCAGATGCATCAACTGATCTTAGAAACATGGTTCCTTAAGGGAAAGAAACAAGGAAATTAATTATAGTGTGGTTCTTTCCCTCGGTCTATCCATTTGACATGATTGAGTAACTTGTTTTGAGTCATGACTCTTTATATTCAGCCAACTACTCATAAATGGAAGAAATATATTTTTGAAAAATAGCTCCCCTAAATTCATGCATAATAGGGACTTTTGAAGCCCTTTCATATAGCTATAATAGAGTCCCACATAGCTTGGTAATAAGGTGGGCGAGCAACATTAAATGGGATATCTACATCATACCACCCCCTAGAAATGTATTAAGAAGATTATTCTTTCCACAGTTTCAAGATATGCCATATAACACTTGATGGTGGAGAGCCTGACCTTTGCATTTTATTTTTACAACTTAGATTTGCAGATGGGGGAGACAGTGAAGAGGGTTTATTAGCAGATATTGAAGCACCAATGAAACCTGGTTTTGGAGGAAATAATGGGAAGAAGGATTATTTTAGAGGACTGACGACTTTGATACATTGACATAAGAAACCAAGTTTAGAAAGATGTATGATAGCCAATGTCTCCAAACTTCCATTTCTATATCAATATTTATCCGCTGAATACTAATAATTTCCCTTAAACCATCAGGGTACTAGGTTTATGGACCCAAGCTCACACAATGGACTAGAGACAAGATCAAAACCCTTGCAATGTCACCATCTTAGAGCTTGAATACGTGACCATGGATCGAAGACAAGATCAAAACCCCTGCAACATCAACATCTCGGAGCTCGAAGGTGTGACCTGCAATAATGAGAGGGTTTTCAAGCTCAACGTCACGATATTTGGCCTCGGTGAAAAAATATTTCCTTTCATTTCCAACTGCACCGATTTAGACTTCCTCGACTTATTGGAAAACTATTTGACTGGGGAGATATCGACAAAGCTCCAATATTTTGTCAATATTTAAATCTAATTATCATATTGTGAATCCTTCGTGGTTATCTAAATGTCATAGATCTCCATGATAACATTCTCACAAGAAAAGGTGGTGGAATTTGGACATTCAAACACTGAACCCAATCTGGATCAGACCCATGTAAGTAGTGCAGTGAAAGGTACTCTTGGGTACCTTGATCCTTAATACTTCAGAAGGTAGCAAGTGACAAAGAAATATGATGTGTATTATTTTGGAGTAGTGTTAGTGGAGGTATTGTGTGCAAGGGAAACTCTTAATCATGTTTTTCCCATAGAACAAGTCAATATAGAAGAGTGGGAAATGCACTGGCAGAAAAAGAGAAAGCTTGAAAAAATAATTGATCCTCACCTTGTTGGGACCATCAACTTTGGTTCTCTAAAAAATATTGGGGATACTACCGAAAAGTGCTTTGAAGAGAAGGGCATCGACAAGCCTACCATGGGAGATGTTGCATGGAACCTGGGACATGCATTTCAACTCCAGAAGATAGACATGCAAAATGATCTAGATGAGAATAGTAAAAATCATATTGCAGATGTTCCTTTGTGCTACCTAGAGCCAGAGCCTTTTGGTCCAAGTTTAGTGTGAATTCAAGTCTTGCACAAAATTTCTCGATTTATATATTTCATTAATGAGCGCGTGGAATTTTGGAGTTATCAACATCCCATCGAGGGATAGTTGTGAGAATTTACCTATTGTTTGGAACATGTTCTCCTTCGTTGGATATGACACATAGTGGATCGATACCTTGGTGAAACAATTCCTTACCTCAGGATGTTTGCACAAGATTCATGGAAAAGTAAACACACAACACTATTGGCCTTGGATTGGGAGGAGAGCTACAATTATGTAGAAGATATTAATTGCACATGCATTATGTTCCTTTGCGCTGCCTAGAGCTGAGACTTTTTATACTAGCATTATTGGATGAGGTGTTGGTGGAAGTGATGATGATTTAGAAGATGAAACCACAAGTGTTGTGTTCTCACAATTGGTGAATCCTAGTGGGAGGTGATCACAAAACATGATTCCTTTTTCATGTTCCAAATCTACCAAATTAGAACATGCAAATATAACATTGGTGAATGTGACATGGTTAGGTTCGGTACTTGTTTTTTTCATATCACATTAAAAAGCTAGTGCCTCCTCATAAAATCCTCGCCTCACGTAATATACCACCATTACAGACAATAACACAACATTTTTTTTATAAATTTACTTAGGTAGTTAGGGTCGCCCTATCTCCCATATCCCTATAGAGTACTCTGGTCACATCTTCTTTCTTTTATGATACCGGTTCCTATGCTACCGCCTTACGATGTTTCCTTTGCAACATCTTGCGCAATTGCTATTTTAGGCCTCCGCCAACATCTTAGAAGGTTTTGGGCACTCTTTAGAGATTCTCCATCCTAGTATCTTCAAGAATAGGGAGCGATAATATGGATATACTATGGGAAAGTATTAAGAATGGTGAAATATTTCTTAGGGTAATAACTGTTAAGTAAACTTGACTCGGGATAGAGTCAATGTTGACTAGGGTAAATAGTAGTGGTTTTGGGGCACATGGTATTGTGCACCCATGGTTTTTAGCCCATGTATTTCATGTAATGGAGCCTATAAAAGGCTGGGAAGAATTCATTGTAATGCAGGCCTGGAGGTGAGCGGTGAAGGCTCACTTGGCCGGATTGGCCAGGGTTTTTGGCCAATGGTTAATGAAATTTCATTGGTTGGGTTTTGCCCCGGATTTGGGGTTTTCCTAGATAAACATATGTGTTTATGTTAATGATTTGTTGTTGGCTCTTTTCATGGTTATTATTCCTCTCGGTAAATATTTTATTTTTGCGGTAAATTTCTAACAACTGGTATCAGAGCCATGGCCCAAGGTTTGGGCTTCAGAGGGATGCTTTTATGGATTAACCTGGTTAATCGAGACTCTCTAACTAGATCTATTTTGATAATGGCTTTGAGATTGAAGTTGTGGATATGGAATACAAATTTAATGGTTGGAATCAATGGATTTCTCATCTTTCCCGCATAAGAAGCTTTGTGCAATGGAGTGGTCGACTTGCTGGAGAGCAATGACTGGGCGTGAATAAGAGTGACTTGGGTCATCCAATTGTCGATGGTGATGACCACAGGGAAAATGTATGGACGGTCACCATGGACATGGCAACTTCTTTGGCCCTTAATCGAGATCCTTGTGAGTGACCAGGGTTGATCAAGGGCGTAGCCCATGGGGGGAATCTAGAGAGCATTCTGTGGAAAACAAATCGATGGATCTGTCGGAGGAGGCAAGGTTGTGAGAAATATTGGAGTCTTGTAGAGTTGTAGCAAGATAGAGAATGCAAATAGAGTGCAAGACGAAAGCTAGGCAGAGCTCCAGTTGGCTCTTGGAAGGCCAGGCTAGGAGAGATGAGTGCAAAATATGATTGCTGAGCGTAGAGGTCGATTGATAGGAAACAAGAAGAAAGAGATCCAAGTGTTGCGCCAGAGCGTCGACAAAGGGTTGGAAATCAGTTTCATTGACAATGATGATGATGTTATGGTAGAAAAAAATTATGGTCTTACGTTGTTTTACCGTAGGATCCGTGGAAGCATATGCCAAACGTGGCCGTGGCGGAGATGAAGTCACTAACTGGTCTTTTTAAGAAGGTACGAGAATTGATATGTAAGGATGCAAAGAGATAGTTGCACCACATGGTTCATGAGAGCCGAGAAATTCATTGAGGGCGGCCAGGTGGGTGGTAGCATTTGCATCACTCATGATGTCAAAATTTTCTACAAAATCGTCAACAAAGCTTGCACATAGATGGTGGGTCGATGTACGAAGAAGGAGAAGGACAAAGATCGCGAAAGGGATCGAGATCTCTGTTAGAGATCATGATAGATCAGAGATAGAAAGCGAGAAGGATATGGTGGAGAGATGAGGCTGGTATAGCTATAAGTCGGGTATGTTCAAACCTCAACAAAGGAAACCTGAAATGTTGATTGCGATATATGGCCTGGTCAATTCAAACCTGTAGAGGGAATTCTTACCATTGATTGACAAATTGATGGACGACTTATTGGTCGTTTTTTGGAGGAAGTAATTTCTTTGTAGATGGATTGGAGTGATAGCACTTGGATCTATTGGCCGCGGTAGCAGATCACTTGGATCTATCGAACGCATGTCAGAATCTTGAGTAGTCACATGATGCACAATCCACCGTAGATCAAGGTATTCCTTGGAGCTACCATGAAGTTGTGTAGCACTACGTGAATAGGGCCATGTTAATGGCAAGAGCACTCCTATACATAAGATGATGGACATTACGTAGGTGCAGATCATAGCACTGAAGAAATGTAGATCAAAGAGAGCTTGTCAAAATGGGAGATGATATGTGTACGTGGATTAATTAATTGATGAACCATGTAACTGAAGAGAACTCCTAAAGGACTAGTGGTTACAACGGTTGGTAACCCATGTAATCCAGTAGATGGGTTCTTTTTATATGGACATTGATTTCATATGTACAAAGATAGTAACAATGAAAAAAAAAATTATTATAATGGAGTTAATTTTATTACATGTAAATGGGAATACTGCTGTAAGACCTAGCATGGCATGCGTACCCCTGGGAAATCACTGGTAAAGTCTGGGTTAGACCTAGGTGATAGGGGGGATGTCAAGTTAACAATTACCCTGGGTAAAAATTTGAGGGGGGAAGAGCTAGAGTGAGCGGGGTTGTCTCACTTAGCAGTTTTGACTGGATTTAGTCAATAATCCCCAAGTCAAGTTTAAGGGGGTAATTGTTAGGTAAAATTGACTCGGGATAGATTCAATGTTGACTAGGGTAAATAGTAGTGGTTTTGGGGCACATGGTACTGTGCACCCATGGTTTTCAGCCCATGGTATTGCATGTAATGGAGCCTATAAAAGGCTGGGAAGACTTCATTGTAATGCAGGCCTGGAGGTGAGCGGTGAAGGCTCACTTGGCCGGATTAGCCAGGGTTTTTGGCCAATGGTTAATGAAATTTCATTGGTTGGGTTTTGCCCCGGATTTGGGGTTTTCTCAGATAAACATATGTTTTTATGTTAATGATTTGTTGCTAGCTCTTTTCATGGTTATTATTCCTCTCGGTAAATATTTTATTTTTGCGGTAAATTTCTAACAATAACATCCTTTATAGCCATGAGATTGGATACCCTAACCAATTTCAAATTCTAGCTTCTTGAGACACATCCAAAGCTAATTGATTCATCCTTCCTGATATTGTCTAGCCTATGAAATTTCAAATGAAAATTTCTTGAGACATGTCCAAAATGAACTCAGTCAACCCACCTTGAACTATATTTGAACACAAGTTCTTTGCAAAATTATGATGTTAGGATGTGATTTATTCTATAAATCATAAGCATTAACATTGAATTGCATATGCATTGGAAATTTTTAGGGCTAACTCAAGCCATTTATTCATGCCATGTTGGTTTTCCATAATTTTTGGTTGGATTAATTAGGTTCAATTCAAATTCGAATAATCCCCTTAGCCCCAACTTTCCTCAAATTCCTTTTAACTTAAATATCTTCGTAGGTGTTGAATGAGCCCCTTAGACCCATCTCTTCTTAGATTTCATTTCAACTTAAATACCATACCAGGTGTCAAATAATCCCCTTAACGCTAGCCTTACTTATATGTCATTTCACCACTTTTTCAAAAAATATTGTGTCCACATTCAAGAGTGAAGTATTCTAAAATAGTTGTTTCTTTTTGCATTAACCCCATGGACCAATTATCTAGTCTACACTTTTAGGTCTAAGAGATGTAGTTTGATTGGTAATTTGGTAATCATCTTTCTCATGATCCTTGGGAAAGATTCACTTTATGGAGTCATAAGCCCAAATTTTAAGTATTTTGACAACAAGAATATTATGTCCACATTTATGGGTGAGGTAAATGCAAACATTTGTTTCTTTTACCAATTTTTCCCCTTGGTCCAATTTTCTAGTCCACACCTTTGGATTTAGGAATTTTCTTTGTTTGGTATTCATTTTTTTCATGATTCAAGCGATATATTGATTTTATGGACTCATAAACCATGTTCTTAAATTTGTTGATTTTTCCACTCAGAATGGATGGTTTATTGCTGATGTTAATTTTGTTCATTGCTATCTAAATTATCCAAGTATGACCTCTTAAAATAAGGATTGTTTTTTCTAAATACACTTTTTCCATAAGTGAATAAAGTAAATAATTTATTTCTTTTTCCATTTGTTCTGCTAGGAATAATTTTCCAATCCACACCATTCGATCTAGGGGATATACTTTGATTGATATTAGGTAAAATTTCCTATGGGTGGTAGCTGTAGAAAATTTGTGGAAAATATGGATACCAAGCATAATAAATATGTTTCACTTGAACTAGAGTCTATTGTAGCATCCATTGGATTTGAATATCATAGTTTAAATTTTCAGGGAGGGGAGCAGTAGAGTGTCAACAGATATGTTGGTTCTCGAGGAGGAACCATAAATCAAAAGAAAATTGAAGAGATGTACGAGCTTACTGAGATCCAGATAGATCAGTTCCATGTTGATCAATAGACATGTTACTTTCCCCTTGCTGTTAAAAAATCACTTGGAAAGCTAGGAGAGGAAAATGTAGCTGATCGACATTCAAGTGTTTAGACAATGTGCAGGGATGCAAGTAAATTCCATATCAATAAATTAATTAAAACAGAGACATCTCCTAAAGGATTAAATGATAAAAATAATTTTGATTATAAGGTTTATGAAAAGGATAATGATGTCAGTCACAAATATTAGGTTGCAATCACCATGTAGGATATGCATGGAAATTTAATTGACACGAGACAAAGCCACTTGAAAAACTTAGAAGCAACAAGTGTGCTAATGTGCCAAAGATTGAGAAGCGTGACATTAATCTGGAAATGGGGTTGTTAGAAACCTAAAAAAAGAGATTCATCGAGAAACAAGGGCACTAGAGATGCATTTAGATCAATTTTCAAAATCAGGGATGAGCATGGATACTCTAGATACCAACATAATTGAATACATGGAAAATTAATTGCATGATATGATTTCAACAACGTCAAATTTCGATCCTACTAGAATACTTGGACAACAAGAATTAGGGAAAAAGAAAGAAAAGAGAAAAGGGAAATTCAAAGGGAAATAAGAGTTTCCAGTTCTCTAGATGTTTCAAAACTTAAAGTAGGAAGTGCAAATATGCTTTAGGATGAAATTGTTGTGAAAATAATGAAGAAAATTAAATGGAAGAAAACAGAGAAGAGTACCTATATGCAATGAAGGAAATCAAATTTACAAAGCGAATGAAGACTTTTAGATGCTTATCATAATGGTCAGTTATTTTTTAGCAACATCTCAAAAGGAATGAGTTCCTTTACCAAAGATCGAATTCCTTATTGTTTTGGAAGTTCAAACTTGAAGGAAGCAGTGATATAGTTGTGTTATGAGAACGAAACAAAGGTTATACTTTTATTGTAGGTTGATTATGGCATTTGTAGGGGCTATTGCCTTCGTGGTGGCTTCCTAAAGGAACCAACAGTCCATTTCGTTCATCCAACAAGTAATTTAATCACCCAACAAGTTTCCCAAGCTAGTCTCACTGTGGGTCGAGTTCTCTATCCAACCTTGGTTGCGTCTCAGTCAGAGGTTGAAGTATATGAGAGAATATTATTCTCAAGGGGGTTGAATTTAATTTCTCAGCTTTCCCATGAGTTATTGGACTCAAGTTGAAGAGACTGTGAGTCATTCAGTTACTTGGGATAGCTATTGTAAGGACATGCTTATTATCTCAGTCCAAATTTGAAGAAATAAGTGTGAAGCAAGGCTGCCATCTCACGTGGACTTGTGCTTCCATTTATAGGCAGTGTTCCTTTAAAACAAAGCCTACAGTGGTCATTTCATATGAGTTATAACTGTTTTATGTTTCTATTTTTATGGTTGGCTTCTAATGTTAAGTTCCATGCTACTTATTCCTTCCTTGTAAGCTCAGATTTCAACGAGAAAAATTATTCTATGGGATGCCCTATCACATATCAACGTATTTATGAATTTCTAAGTGCATATAGTGAATGCATATTTTCTTATTTCCTGGAATTTTATTGGTACATGTAATGTTGAGGGCATTTTTTACATGATTGAAACCATATAGGGAACCTATAGTGAAGAGTAAACCAAATGATTAAAGGAACCTGTTACTAAAATACTCAAATCAAAACTCTGAAATTTGGAGACGAACCAATAGTTTTCCAGTTTGGAATATTTCACAATATTTGTTGAAGAGAACAATGTTCAACATGTATCATTTGAAAAAAATGGATTCAAAAGTATATTGCTATATGGTAAAAACCAAGAAAGAAAAAATGTCAAAAATATCCATGGAGGAAACCAATAAATTAAATTGATGAGAACTGAGCAATATCTATGAGAGGAAGAGGAACAATGTTTGACAAAAGAACAATATTGGTGATAAAAAATGATCATATGTTAAAGGTGAGTGTGTGAAAAAATGTTTGGATAATTCTTTAAAGAATAATAATAAACGAGGTGAAGGTTTATGTAGCTGGTCAAGTAACAATGATACTAACTCTTTTAGAACAACAAAACAACAAAAAGAAGACACACAGGACTTGAATGGAATAAAATGTCAATCTAATTCTTCCATTGATGCTAGCTCACCTATGTAGATGGTGCACAACTCCTCAAGTGTGCAAATGAATTATGAGGCAAAACATAAACTTTCAAATTTTAGTTAGGACATCATAGAGAATATTTTTTAAGAAAATAAAGCTTTAGAGAGACAAAGAGTGGTAGGTTGCAACAATGATGTAGTTGGAGTGTTAACCCTTCAAACCAACCTTCAAAATTTCAACCACTACATTTTACACATCTAGTTTGTGTCCTATCACACAAGATTCAAATATTTTTCACAACTACATCTAAGTATTCATGCCGTGTCCTTGAAAGTATAAACCTTTAGATGCCAACTCCCCATTATCTTCTCCCATCCACCTAGAAGTCATATTCACATTTCCATAATTCATGGGTTCTTAGCTTGGATGTAAGATATAAACAACCACATAATGGGTATCCAAAATTAATTTTGGTGAATTTGAGTAGGTTGTAGTAGTTGGGACTTCCCACTCTTATACTAGTAACCCAAACTAGGAAAACTAAAAAATCATTTAGAGTTGCACCTCTAGCTTTTATCATCAATCAACTTTGTTGTTCATTATTGGATCGAGGGGGTCTACTTTGATTTGTATTAATATTGTTCAAAGAACAATTTGGATAATTTCATCCTAATTGGACATTTCGGGAATTCACTGACTTGTCATTATTATTGACTGACTTCCTTATTTACATATTTTTGAAGAAACCCAACTTATCAAAATAAAACCCCGAGGCAACCATTTTATGGGGAAACACTTAAGGTATTGAACCTTGAATCAACCATTTTCTACAGAAACACTTTAGATAATGTTAATGTTCTTGTGAAAATATGTAGGAATTATTAAATGGTAGTTAGTATATGCTTGTTGGAATATAGTTATTTTTGGTACTTAATAGTTCCCTCTCCTTGAATTTTTGTTCCCCAGTACAATTGTAATGATGGATGGATAGGCTAGGAAACTTGTTATTTAGATAAGTTTGCTAATCTATCCATATTTTTATTGTTGTGGTAGGACACTAACAAGGTAGCATAGCCTTATCACTTGGACCAAGAACCACTATGAATTGATTACTTTCATTGTTAAATCAATGAAAATGCGGTAGTAATTGGTTGGCCAAGTTTCCAATGCTAGAAAAACTAGAAGAAATTAATTGTTGTCACTTGAGATGCAATTGGAAAATGTGTTCCAACATTTGTTTATGGCCTTCGCATATGATGAGAGAATTACAACCTTCACATCTCAATACAATTTCGCATAATGTAGGAAGAAAGAAATAAAAATAATGTTTTTATTTTCTTCTTTTTGCTTGGTATCTGAGAGATTATATGGGAGAAGATTATTCTATGTTTGTTTCCATACCCATTTTGAACATGGTGCAAGATATGTTTTTTTGGTTGTTGTTGCAATAATTGATGTGCTTAACATTGAAGAATATGTTGGGGATTCCCTTGGTGTTGAAAATTTTGACTTCTAATATTTGTTATAGCACAAATTAAAGTTTTTGAAGCTAAACAGGTTTTAGTGGTTGAAATTTTGAATGCTTTTTTGAAGGGTTAACACTCTTATTTCTTTAAATTCTTCTTCAACCATTACATTTTACACATCTAGTCTAAATTTTGTTACACAAGATTCCAATATTTATTGCATCTACATATAAGTATTCATGCGTAGTCTTGAAATTCTAAATCTTTAGATTCCAACTCCCCATTATCTTATCCAATCTACCTAGAAGTTGTATTGACATTACCGTAATTCATGGGTTCTTAGCTTAGATGTAGGATATAGACAACCACATAATGGGTAGCATAAGTTAATTTTGGTGAAATTGAATAGGTTGTAGTAGTTGATACTTCCTCTCATATTCCTCTCTCAACAACCTAAGAATACATTAAGACTCAATCTCAAAGAAACCTAATCTCCATAAAAGGAATATGAAAGGAATGATGCTCATGAATGGGGCTGAAAGGCATTATTTCCTATTGGAAAATGCATACCTCATGACACCAAACCATGCTCATGATAATGATGAAAGTATTGTTGTTTTGGAATCAGAAATTGAGAAAAATAATTACACATTTATAGCCATACAATTGGAGGATTTTAACTTAAATACTTCATGCATGCCATCTAATGAGGACCCGGGAAAGGAGTTTGTGTAGAGGGCTAAGGTTAATTTTCTTAGAGATGATATTTCAAGACTAGTAAAAGGGCCGTCAAATAAACCATCTGAAGGTTTTCTCTATGAATAATATTTTGCAAGTTTGAATAAAGGTTTGATTCAAAATCAACACCAGGGTTTTCCTTATCATAAAGAGCACCATTCTTCGAGCCCAAACCATGATACAAGAAAGAGGGTTCTTGGCCCCAGAGACGACCTTTCCTCTGCTAGAATTAAAATATATTTTTCATGAACCAAAGAGAGTATAAATGTGGATGTTTGCACAAGAACTTTAGAGGGTGGATTTAATGAAGTTAAAAGTGATAAGGAGGGTTTCTCTCCCATAATATTCTAGTTTCGTAGTGATCAAGGACTTATAGGTCAATTTTTTCCTAGAATGTTGAGAATTCATGATCCCATGGTATCAAAGGAAGGGAATGATGACACTAACCCACAAGAAACAACGCTTGTGGATTGTAAGTACTCTTATTTTAACATGTCAGTTTTTTTCATGATGACTAAAAATGGGAAAGGGTGTTATGAAATTAGCTCACAAAATAGAAGAAAAGAGAGATCAACGACTTAGAAATTAGGCTCTTCGAGGAGGAAAAATCATTTACATTACATAAATGAACAATTCTTGGATGATAAAAATGACAAAACCATGTTTCTATATATAGGAGTCCATGGGGTCACAATAGAATCCTACCCCACCTAATAATAATAATGTAAGGGAACAACAATAATAATAGTGGGCTTTTATGGGGAAAAATAATAACAATATGGGGACTACAGTGGTACACAAATAACAATAAGGGGGCTACAATAGAAAAAATAAGGGACTGCACTAGTAATATAGGGACCTAACATGCCCCTCTCCTTCAAAAACGTGTTGTCCTCAACACTTGAGTAGTTCTGAATTATTGTGTATAAAATTCTCATCCTCCCATGTGGAATATTCAGTGGGTAAGTTCTTCCACTTTATGAGATACTCTGAAATTGATCGATTTCGTAGCTGCCAAGTTTTTGTTTCCATGGCTGCTTCTGGTTCCAATATGATTTTTCCTTCATCAAGTTCTGGAAATATTGTTTGAAATGGAATTTTTTCACCTATAACCTTATTTAAGCATGAAACATGGAAAACTTGGTGCACTCGGGAAGAAGCAGGAAGCTCCAATTTGTATGCCATAGTACCAATATTTTGCAACACCTTGTAAGGACCATAGTAATTTGGCGATAATTTATTATCCTTCTTAGCTTACTTGAGGGAAATTTGTTTGTATGGTTGTAGCTGTAAAAATACACAGTCTCCTTCATCAAAATTTGTCTCACTGCGGTGTTAATATTCTTGTTGTTTCATTCGATTTTGTCCCAAATTTAGGTTATCCTTTAAGAGTTGCAGAACTTGTTTTTGATGCTCAATGTGATCCTCCACCGCTTGAACCTTAGAATTTTATCTTAAATACGATGTGATGGACGGTGGATGATATCCATAAAGTGCCATAAATGGGGTCATTTTTGCTGCAGTATGGAATGAAGTGTTATACCACCATTCAACCAGAGGTAACCACTTGACCCATTGTGTTTGTTTATCAGATACAAAAAAATGAAGATATCCTTCTAAAAATTTGTTCACTATCTCAGTTTTCCCATCGGATTGAGGATGATAAAATGAGCTATGAGCTAGTTGAGTACCTAAACAAGAACATACTTTTGTCCAAAAAATTCTAGTGAAAATGGGATCTCTATCGCTTACAATAATATTTGGGTTTCCATGTAGCTTTTGAATTATTTCCATAAATACCATGATGACACTCTTTCCTTCGGGATTAGGTAAACCTGTGATAAACTCCATTGAAACCTCCTCCCAACATTGACTTGGAATGGATAAAGGGTGTAGCAGATCTAGGGTATTAATTTTTTCAACTTTATTTTGCTGGCAAACCAAACATTCCGCCACAAAATTTTGAGTATCAGATTTAAGGCCATCCCAAAAAAATTCTTTCTTCACCCTATGTTAAGCTGTTACAAATACTGAGTGTCCTCCTAAGGGAGATATGTACAATTCCAAAATGATCTCACAAATATATAAGCGATATTTTTACCATAAGGAATCATTTTTCCAGCTAAATGTATCATATGTACTGGGATCTTGCTGCAAATTTTGAATGAGTGTCCACACTTCTTCGTCATTCTTCCATTCCTTCCTTTCTTCAGTTATCCAATCTGGTTGGATAATAGAAATGGCATAAAGAAATGGTTCCGCCTCCTCATCCTTTCTTGAGAGTGCATATGCAACAACATTTATCTTCCCTTTTTTGTAGATGATATCAAGGTCATAACCTAACATCTTTGTGACCCATTTTTCTGCTCTTCTAAATATAGTCATTGTTAAAAAAATTATTTAAGACTATCATGATCAGTATTTACCTTGAAGTGTCTTCCCATTAGGTAAGGTCGCCATTTATTTAGTGTATGTAGTATTGCCAAAATTTCCTTCTCATAAATAGCTTTCTGTAAATCCTTTCTTTTGATTGGATAACTTTAAAAAGAAATGGGTCTTCCTTATTGCATTAAAATAGCACCAATTCCATTTCTCGAGGCATAACATTCCACAATAAAGGTTTTTGTGAAGTCGGGCATAGCTAAGACCGGTGTGTTGGGGCCTTTGTTTTGGACATAATAGTTTTGGAGCTGCGGAGAGTCGGAAGACAAGTGGCGGAACACAATCAAGGTAGGCAGGGAGTTGTCATGGTTGCAGAAAGCTAGAAGACAAGTGGCGAGGAATAGAAAAAGAACGACACAAATGGCAGAGATGGGAGACAAGAAACAAACAATAGAACCACTAGTGATAAAGAAAAAAATAGAAGGCATCGGAGCACACGGGAGCAGATGAGCGCAAAAGAGGCAAGGAATGACAGTGTCCATTGGCAGGAACAAATAGGCAAGAAAGAAGTGACTCCATAGTTAGTTTGTTAGTTAGCCAGTCAGTCAGAGGTAGAGGCTGATAGGAAGTAGAGCCTCAGGAGAGCTCTGTGGAGCCTTTTGTATCTAACTGAAATGTAATAGACTTGACGGAGTATGCTTATGCTATTTTGATCTAAGTTAATGGAATTAGGTTGTTTCCATGCTGTATATCGTGAATTGGTTGATGCTTACTTGATTATGGTGAATGTATGCCTGGTTTAAATTTTAATTCGGTACTCTAAACATGCCATGGTGAATGATAGCTTACTTCTTGGAGTTGAGATATATATGTCTTTTGAATGCTCATAGTTGTTATTTGTGTTAGTAATCTTTCCTCAACATCAATGATCTAGCCTATAATCTTAGTAAGGTCACAACATGCCTTGGGTGAGACTCCCTGCTCCCTTGAGCAGGGTGAAAATACCGGCGTTGTCCTAGACTACTGCGGAAACCTTGTTGGCCTCAAGCATGAACCTAGGTCTTGCCGAGCGATCTCTTTTTCTGCCAACAAATGGTTCCATTTCCAGGACCTGAAAATTTATTTAGAAGCTAGATCATGTTTTTGAGGATCTATGAGGAGGAACTACGAATATGGTGGTACAAGCACATAGATCAGTTCATATCGCAACAAGCATAACTTTGGCAAGGATCGAGTCCTGTATTCTAAATCTGGGAGTGACCTGTATGAAATTTTCAGGGGAAAGTTTCCTGAAGAGCTTTACAACTGGCTGCAGAGACTCCAGATCAAGTCACTCTCTGCAGGATTGCATAGAGTTGGTCGCATTTGGACGCACACAGATCTGGTAGCACTACATCGGCTAGATACAGATCTAACTCGAGCAATAGATTTTTGGGTACACACTATCTTGGAGGGGTACATTGTAGAGTTTGCAGCCGAGTGTTACCAATATTTTACAAAAGCCGAAGACATATTTAGATCTAGGTTGCGGGGAGAACTATTGAAAGAAATCCCATTGTGGATTAAAGCTCTAATGGTGGACGAGGGCCTAATGTCATTCCAAAACCCTGAGATGGAGACCTAAACCTCCAGTATTGGGGGAAGGAGTTGAGGGAAAGATGCTATGAGGAAAGAAAAAGGGGGAATAGGGATATGGATGCTGGAACCTCCAGTAGGTTGAGAGAGAAGAGAGCACATCAGAGGGTGCATATTGTTGAGAAGTGGCGGGAAAGGGCAATGAGATAATTTGAGAAGCAGGAGAAGAATCAAAAGAACAAGGAAAAGGCGCCACAGATGACAGAGGAAAGAGAAGGTCAGATGGGATCCCAAGGAATGAAAGGGACCGTTAAGGAAGTTAGGGAAGTTTACAGGAGCCCAAACTGAAGAGAAAAGGGAGAAAATTCCAATGAGGAGGACGCGCACCCTGAGGAGGAGTTTGATGTGGAGCTGCATGTTGCGATGGAGCAACTATTCCAAGAGAGGCTGACACCTATAACGTAAGGTAATCCTATTCCCCAAGTTTCAAGTAGCACTAGACCTGACCTTCCCCTCGTACTCTATCATCCACCTGATAAGTTATTTATAGTTGTTTAGAAAGTTGAGTAGTATGAAATCCACAGTAAAAATATCTACTGGCAAGAGTGTTGGTAGTGGAATCTCTTAGCCAAGATGCCGAGGTTTTGTTTTAGTACCGCCAACATAAGGTAAGATGGTGGGATCATTCACCTGATACCGAGAATTGTCTGGAAAAGGTAACGACGATGTAGAACAGCACTGGTATCTCTGTGAAGCAATTTGAAGAGCTCGACAGACACCAGATGCAATCAAGTTAATTGAGTTCCAAACCACACTGAGGGAAAGAGCTTTGTGCTAGTTCATCAGATGGTCAGAAGCGCACCAGAAGCCAGCAATAAACAATGTTAAGAAATAATTTGTCCAAGAATTCAAGCTGCCTCAGACGAATCATCAAGGATTGTTTGAGCTATGGGAAATCAAACAACGGGAAGGAGAAACAACCTGGGATTTAATGAGAAAATTCAAAGACGTGAATGGAAAGCTAAGTTAACCAATCGATCCAAATCACTAGTGAGATTGGTTCATCAAAGAAATCCTACCGTTGAAAAGGACATCGTTGACAAAAAAAAACATTCATACCCTTCAGGATGCTCTCGAGCAAGCCATGAAGATAGAAACTATGGCGAGATAACCGCAGGAGTTCAGAGGAGGGGCGGTGGTACAAGATCCATCCATACTAATACTACAACATCAAATAGCTATTTTGACAGAGAAAATAAAAGATATTGAACTGGTATGAACTGCAAGGCCCAACATGTGGTGCACACACTACTTGATGGAAGGACATGTGGCCACAAATTGTCTGAGGTTGCGCGAAGAAAAAATTGGAACTTCGGCGGCCGGAACACAAGGGCCCACTAGTTGGTGGAGTTGTGCAGATAAATACTCTCTCGGGGTTTCCCAATCAAAATAATCAAATAACAGCAAAATGCTGCAAAATATGCAAAGGATAATCAGGAGGAAGAGGAGATGGAAGTGACTCAGAGGGTTGAGACACTTCCTCTACTTGTACTTCTTCTTTCTGCGGAAATAAGACTCTCGAGGTGAGCAGAGCGCTCCTCTCGGAACCAACACCAGAACCAGGTACGAAACCTTCAATCCCTTGTGGAGGATCTCTCTCCACTGCGTCAGACGCCACAGGGTGATACTCACCTGCTAAATTACTCCTACGCCTTCTTGAAGAAGGCTCTGGACTCTCGGGAGATAACCCCCGGATTCTCCTCGATCGACGAGGCGCTTGATCAGCCACTTTAACAAATTTTAATTAGACTCAAAAAAAGTATAAAGCTAGGCAAGCTAGGAGCAAAGAGCACTCACTACAAAAAATCCCTGAGATACAATCAAGCAAACATCCTTCAGGTATTTCTGCTCTGGGTGATTAGGATCGGACACCAAAATACAAGAAAGCGAAGAATAGGACCTCTCGAAAGTAGTCTGGGATAATTACGGCCCAGGCCTACAAGCGAAGGTAACAGAAATAGTTACGCCGACCTCCTAACAATAGCCTTTGCCGGCACAAGTACCCAAGCTTCGTGAGGGCACCCCCCAGAAGTACTGCTGGAAGTGATACGACGTCTGCCTCAGGTACCATGGGTATTCCCCTCCGCAGTCACCTATGTGGAACCTAGGAATGGCAACTATGGGCACCAATCCGTGTTAGAAGCCGGGCGGAACGGTCTTGAGGTCAGATCCAGCAAATCAGAGAGGGGGTATCTCTCTTCTCGGCCTTCACTTCCTCTCGCGCTTGACTCTCTGGATGAGAGCTTTCTCGGTCCACCTAACGGAGTTGGATTTCTCTCAATTAATCAACTTCTATGTTTTTGTTTGAGCGGCCTTGGAGAGTTAACTCTCCACTCACCTAATGCAAGGCCCTACAACCTAGCTAGTTGGTGTATGACACTTAATAAAAACTTTCTAGTTGTTTTTAAATTATAGTGCTTATTTTAGTCGGCTGTTATATTAAGTCAAAGGGATACGGAAATGAAACTCGTGGTGTTTTGTGACGCAGAAAAGAAATTAATAAAAACCAAACTACATGCAAATTCAGTAATTGCCTTTCGATGAAAAGAAATTTCTACAGAGGTTCTACAAGACTAAAAAATTCTTCTTTTCAGATAACAAACTTCACACTCGCAAAAACTATGAAAAAGACTAAATTATTAAGTGCACCTAATGCAAATAACTAGGAGCATGCAAATTCTAAGATGCAAAATCTACTAAAGTAGAGAGAAATTTCCCAAAGATCCTTCAGTTTTATCACTTTTTGGTTGTCCAGAAAGCTAGTTCCAAAAAGCAGAAACTCTCAATATGAAGACATCAAAATATGCTTGAAAACAAGAGGAAGAAACCAATGACAATTCCTTTCCAAAATCAACTCAAAAACCAAAGGCAAGAAATCTCAACAAAGCTTCAAAATATGTAACAAAACGAAAAAAAAAATGCAAAACAAAAGCAACTGACAAAACAAAATGTTTTTTGAGCTTTTGAATTTTATAAAAAAGAAGAGCTCGAAGAGACCAAGAAGACTGTCAAATCCCAAGCCAAACAACTTTTGAGTTTCAAGCAAAACTTCAAAAACGCTCCAAATCTTATAGTGCCACTTTAGTAGCAAGTTTTATATGAGAAAAAGAAGACAAGAAACTGAGTAACTCAGCCTAGAAGAATAGTACAACCTTGCAGCAAACAAAAAATTCAAAGAACCAAGAAAGATTCTTCAAAAATTGCAACAAGACCTAGTCAACTGAACTCAAGAAAACTAACCAAAAGCAGGAAAAAATCAAAGTGCAAAGCAAGACACAAAAGTAGGAAAGAGTAAATGAGCAGAGGCTCTCTGTTTTGATTAAGCAGAACAACCAAGAATCCCCAGGAAGAGATCTTGGTACTCAAACCAGAAATGCAAGCAAAAAAACAAGATTTTCCTAATAAGCCAGTTTTCAACCAAGAGAGAAAAAAGACCAATAACCACTACCAACCCAACCCAGAGGATATAAAGACACTGCAGGAACAGGTCTCCACAGGCAGACAAGACTAAAAATTCAAGAAATCAAAAATTTCAAAATCTACCCAGGCATACGCTACTTGACAGTTTTGAAACAAGCGTGCATACACGACTGTGTCAAAGGAAATCTGCGTATAAGCGACTTCCTTTGAAGCAAACTGCGTGTATACGCATCTGTGTATAGACAAACTCGCGTATGAAAAGGTAAACAATGAAAAATAAAAAAAATCAAGCCTGGATAAAGAACCAGGTCTTCAGTCTGACTAAGAAAAAGTTAACTGGACTGGGAATAATAGTTAAAACTGTTGGAAACCTTTCAAACAGCTGAAACCACCCAACAGGTGAATCACAAGAATGTAATCCCCAGTGGAGTTGCCAGTTCTGTTTCGGGGAAAAACACCCTAGAGGTTTGTTGGGTCAAAACCTCCACAGATCAGGGCATGCTATTCAGAAGGACTCACACACAACCATACTTAAATGCTAAGAACTAGATAACAACAATAGTAGAACTCACCCGTAGTCCTACGTTCGATGTAGATCCCGCGGGGTCCAAACCCCTAGCAACCCTTCTTCCTCTTCAACCTGGAAAACAAGAAAGAATGTGCATGAAAACCTAGTTGTACATCATATATTTCTCCTAAATGTTAGTGTAATCCATGTGAAACATTATATAAATGATAATAAATGCTTAATAATGAATCTTTTCACATATGCTAATAGATATTAACACGTATGTTCAGGAACAAGATGGTTCTTCATTATTACGAACAACATGTATAGAAATAAAGAGTGGAGAGATCACCTGAATCCTTCCACGATCTTCGAACAGACCGTCGTCTGGATCCATCCCGCCCTTGCCTCGCTAAGATACTTTCAAGACTTGTGCACTCGAGATGGCATATAAATGGATGAACATCTCCAGGAAACAAGGGTTTCCTATATAAATCTGGGAAAGTGCAGGAGCCACGGGAATTCAGACTTGAATTGGGATTCCAACAGAGTATAATGTCTATAAATTTCTCTCCCTTAGGCCATGCACATGAGGGTCTTTTATACTCCCTCAAAGTAGTTTCAATCAGTTGGAAACAGTAGGCCATGTGCTGGAGTGGTTGAACTACTGGAGTAACCATAAACCCAGCCCAAAAATAGGGAATTTTTATATAATTTTTAATGCTTTTAATGGCATACACGGAAAACTACATGTGGACTTGCGTATACACGCGGAAAAGTCTGGGCATATCCGTGTATGGTATTTTTAACACCGTTTTTTATGAATTTTGTTCAAGTCTGTGGGAATGGGTGCCCAAGGCCATAGAGACAATCATGAATCACATGAGGGTGAAAAATGATGCTATAACATATGCCCCCTGATATATGAGGTCAGAAGGGGTACATGATGGCCGAAATGTATTATGCACATAGAAAGAACTTCGCAAGGACAAGAGAGGACTTCACGAGATTTCAGCCTGCCAAAAACCAATGAAAGAAAACAGAGAGTCAACTCATGCTGAGGCGGGCATACCCATGCTCAGTCAAAAATACATCATATCAAAGGTACAGAATAGATCCAAAATGTATACAAGTATAGCTGAACTGAAAGTACACAATGAATCATCTGAGCATGGCCCGAAAGTACAAGTCAGGATCAATGTCTAAGTATCACATATAGAAAGCTGATCAATGATGCTGAAATTGGATGTCTAATCATATAAGTAACTGAATCTCCAAGTACCAAATCATAAGAGGTGGAATAAATGGTATAATCACGCAACTCGGGAGCCAACATATAGGATGCTGCTGTACTGACACTGCAACATATAAAGGTGAACGACATCACTGGCATAAACTGAATGGATTGTCAAAAGTGAACCGAGAAATGCTGATGCAACCCGAGGTCTTCACCGATCACTATGGCACAATTCTGCACAATTGGAATAAATGAGCTGAAGTCGACCATGTGAGAAATTTTTGGATTACCAGTCAATAATGTATACCATTAACCAACACGAGACAACCCACCAATAATGAAAATGAGTGTCAAGGTGCCCCAATACAATCTAACAAGTGCGAATAAATGAGTTGAAGCCGAACACTCGAAAGAATCTACCAATCAGGAGGCAATGATGAATCCCCACTGTTGATAGCGAAGAGTCTACCACTGATGACTGCAAACCCTAAGGTACTGACAAAAAGACTCTAGACCTTATTCCCAGAGCAATGAGTCGGAGTCGATGGGAAAAGATCTACCGGAAGGAAGGCATTAAGGCATCCCACATCAGTCTAGCGCGAGTGTAACCCGCAGGCCAAGATTTGGAAGGAATCGGACGAAGTAGAGTGACGGAACCAAACCCAAGTACGTTTCTGACATGCACAAGATGAAGCTAGCGCACGGAAGAAACCTTCTGAACCAACCAATAATGAAAGCTGACACAGAGGCGAGATATCCACCAATAGGGTCAAATGGAAATCAAGGCACTGCATGAATCCCAAGTGTGATAATGTATGCTGACGTCGAACACAGGGGAAACCACTCAGTCAAAGACCCATAATGATGATCAAATGTTGAGCACAAGGTCACCTATCAATGATGGAAATAGGGCCAGGGTGCAACTCTAGGTTTTCTCTCAGAGCAATGTGTCGTAGTCGATAAGAGACAAACCCGCCAGCGAGAAGTCAATGGAGACCTTCTCAAACCATCACGAGCAGAAGACCAAAACATCTGATGTGATAGAACAAGATACTAACAAGACCGGGAAGGCCGACTGAATAATGAGTCAAGAGACACCGCAGAATGGTCGACTCTGGTTAGACTTCCCTTGAACAAAAGCACGACTCGTGATGACCATGGCAGTAAAAAGTGACACTGTATAAGTCTGTTATGCAAGAGGTAAAAAATAAATCTCCATATGATTGGAAGAGATAACCAACCAGGGGAGGACTGACCAGTGAATAAGGCAAAAGCTGAACCTAGGTCAAAACTAAAACCATCCCAAATGAAGGAAATATATAAGTGTATGTGCTTTGTTCAAGGGCGACAAACTGACACTGTACTGCCATCAAATTACGAAGTTACATCCCGTTCCCGCTCTTTTTGTTATATTTGATTTTTTTGTCTTTTTCATATAATAAGCCTGAAAAAGAATAAAAGAATGCTATGGTACAATGGATAGAACGAGTATCGAAAAAATCAGATGCACTAGTTCCTGGGATTGGAACAATCCTATGCTCAATGCAAGGTGGCGAAAACTGGTAAGCGATACTCAGAGGAACGTTCCATCCATGGGTAAAAGGGTGTCAAGTCGTGATAGCTAAGTGCATGCAATGGTTAACTTGTACAGAGAGTCAAGGTCAAAAGTTGGCTTAAACATCGAGTCCAAATGAAGCCGGCTAAAGGCCGGGATAAACAAGTAGCCAATATGCAATGCAGTAATACAACTTAACGACACCAGGGAGCCTCTAGGGTAATAGCCAGAAAAATGATAGTGAGGAAGAAGAAGAATGAAGCTTCGACACATAAGTCATGGCGGGACTAAAGAGGACTCCCGAGCCTACATAAAATGCAGCATGGGCAACAAGTGATAGCGAGGAACTAACTAGGAAGCCCATGTAAAGGAAGGCTCTACCACCAAGTCATGATTAAATAATCGGCGAGTGAAATGGGTGTAATACTCATGACTTGATGGGATCGACCCTATGGCAAGTGATCAGAATGGAGGCTAGTATGCAAAATGCAACGGAAAGTGGATTCCCTAACCTATATGCCAGTGAAGATCATATACCTGCCATGACGGGTCAGCAGTCATAGATCAAAAACCGGGAAAAATCTCAAATTCGTCAAAATGTACTTGAAAATATACCAATTTGGGCACTTCCAAGCATCCGGGTTATGCAGCTTAAGATAGACTGAAAAAATAAGCATAACAAATTTTTGCAAAAAAATTTCAATTTTGGGCAGAAATACACAAGTTACCTCATATTTGGTTCATTGTTACATTACTGATTTGGGAAAAAATACTCTGGAGAAAAAAGCCTCTTTCGTCAAAATAGGGGCAATCGACTGTCAAACTTCACCGAATTTGTTAGGTAAGCTCTTAATTCATCCTTGTTATTCATTTTGTCCATTCATAAGTTAAAAATTAGGAATTTTCACCGTAGAATCATTTGTTTAAAATCACGGGTTTGTGCATACGCGGGTTTATAATGATCAAGTCGCGTATATACGCGATTGTGCACAAAGAAAGTCGCGTATGCGCAACCCAAAATGAAAAAATGTGTAGCTAATGAACGAATTATTGAATTTTTGTAGGATGACTATATCTTGGAGAGAGCGTGAACACAGTGCCATTGACAATGAAGTCATGCAGGACCAAGTATCACTAAATATTCTCCGAAATTGTGGATTGCTCAAGTTTTTCAAAATGCCAAATATGAAGAGTAATGTCCGGTTGCTCGAAATGCTTGTGAACTATTGGGAACCGGAAGAAGACTACTTCATAATAGATCAAATACCCATACGCATCGAAGTGGAAGATATCTATTTTATTACTGGACTCTCTCGGAGGGGGGAGCCAGTAGACTTTCATGGTAAGCCTTTGGGAGGGCTAACCATGGAAGATTACGTCCATGTCTACTGCGTAGAGGGTTCCAAGAAAGTTGGAACTCAAATTGCGATCAAAGATTTAAGAGACTTGCACATGAAAATTCTCCCTTTTACCATTGGTAGGGTAGCGGGATCTGCTTCCCTACACCAGGCATCCAGGAGTCAAATGAGTATAGCAGTGGAATGCTTAACTCATTTATATGATTGGTGCACAGCTCTACTGATGAACATGAAGCAAAAATTGACTTCTATCCGAAAAGTAAAGACAAAATTTTTTGGATATGGTACAATCTTGATGACATTCTTCTTCGAGAAGATTCTTGGACTAAGACCCAAAGTGATCTCTTCTATCAGCAGCCCGAGAGATCCAAGAATTGCCCGATGGGCTGACTTGATGAAGAGATTGGGGGGAAGTGAAGTTCCTCGAACCACTTGGGATGATGAGTTCTTCCTTTGGTGGGGAGAACAAATCACCACTGTGGAAGACTATCCCTATGTCGGGATGGATTTTCGAGGCGATCCAGACCTTGTCCTTCCACCAGGCGCGGCATGGGGCACAGTTGGTAAGTTTGCAATTTTTGTCTTATATAATTTTTTTGAATTTTTTCAATATATGTGAAAAAATGTGGAAAACAAACATGTTTTTTGATTGGATTCAAAATGAATTAGAATTTTAAAATGATCATGAAACAGATATTGGACCAGTTCGACCTGAGGGTTACCTACGACATAAGCGTCGCAGAGGCGAGGCGGATACAGTAGATCCAGACAGAACCCTCCAGGCTATACAGAGAAACTTGGAGGGATTAACCCGCCAAGTACCTATGGATGTAGTGGAAGATCTGCCTGAAGCCATCCAGAGACGGGTGGTAGGAGTACCCCGTGACTGGGTACGGTTATTCCGTCGAGTAGCTACCGCGATCGTGTTCTATAGGAACACCACTTCTGGGCAGGGACCATAGGATTAGATAGATATGACATATCAGATGATTTTGTATTTTTGAGACTGAACATGATCGGGCATAAGCCCAATTTTTTGTATGACTTATGGATCCAAATTTTGTATAGTTTTTTGAACACTCTGATGATATATATATAGCGATTATTTGATGTGATGTGACAAATGTATAAAATTGTATGATGTTTTTGGTGATTAAATTTTATTGTATGGAATGATTAATATGCCAATCAATTTCTTGATTAGCTAATGAGTCTGCCATCCAATTGTCAGCTCGAGGAATATGAATGAAGGTTAAAAATTGAAATGATCTTTGTAACAAACATACCCTCAAGAATAACCGGAGTAAAAAGGGATCTCGAACCTGATAAGTATTGTTCAACTGCGAGACCACCAGCTGAGAGTCCAAGAAAACTACCAACGAATCAACACTCAAAGATATTGCGTCCGAGAGTAGATAAATAACTGCAGTGTATTCTGCTATATTATTGGAAGCAGGACCAATGCAGACCCCTCTTGATACTAACAGCTGACCGGATGGATAATGAAGCACCCAAGCTGCGGAAGCCAAGTTCCGGGTGTGTCTACTAGCACCATCGGCGAAACCAAAATGAGTCATGACATCTGACACAACCTGCCAAAGCAGATCAAAAACATCACCATCCCATCAAAAATAGAAAAACAACCAGATATGTACAAAGAAAACTACTATATACAAAAGAAAAACGTCAGGCCGAAGCCTAGGCATAATACTTTTTCAAATAGAGCCCATTTCTGGGCTTCGGCAACTCGTTTCCTTCAAAATCGACCAAGGTATATGCTCCTTTTTTAAGGACTTTTTTAACGATGAAGGGGCCATACCACATAGACTTAAACTTTCCTGCCCCCAGGGCATCTTTTTCTTGGGCATAGACCAAAACAAGGTCACCTTCCGAAAAAACCCTAGGTTTGACCGCCTTATCGTACTGAACTTTGACTCGGCTTTTATGCGCTTCATTCATCGTGGTGGCATCCTGACGCTGCTCATCGAGATGTTCCAGATGAAGGAGACGTTCTTCAAGACTAGAAGTGTCAAGAAGAAGTTCAACAGCTAAATTAAGAGAAGGAATCTCACATTCAATGGGAAATACGGATTCCAACCCATGAACTAGCTGAAACGGAGTAAAGCCAGTTGCAGTTTTCACTGACGTCCTGTATGCCCAAAGTGCAGGATATAGCATAATATGCTAGTTGGATCGAGCTTTATCAATCATCCTTTGAAGAATTGTCTTCAAGGATTTATTCACGGCTTCCACTTGCCCATTGGCTTGAGGATAATACGGAGATGAATGCTCCTACCGGAAACCTAATTTTAGAGCCAACTCAGCCATCATGCTATTCTGAAAATAACTGCCATGATCAATGAAAATCTCTCTAGGAATACCAAAATGAGCAATAACCTGGTTGAAAAGAAAAAGAGCTGCAGTCTCACCATCATTCCCAAAAGTAGGCATAGCCTCGACCCACTTCGTAAAGTAGTCTACTGCTACAATAATGTACTTGTGACCTTTAGCCAAAGGCGGTTTACAAGTAGTATAATCAATACCCCACTTTGTAAAGGGATCGACAGTAATGACTGGAAAAAGCGGAGCTGGATGAGCGCGCATTTTTCGAGTATAAACTTGACACGGATGACACTTTTTGACCGACTCCATACAATCCTTGAAAATCGAAGGCCAAAAGTACCCAACACGCAAGATCTTTTGGGCTGTAGCAAGCCCAGATAAATGACCACCACAAGCTCCACTGTGGCAATCATTCAGCACAGCCTCAGCTTATTCGAGAGTTAAGTAGCGTCTCAGGATTGAACCAACCCCTCGACGGTATAAAGCATCACCAATGATCAAGTAATTCTTAGCCAAGTGATGCAACTTACGACGCTCATCTTTCGAAAAAGTAGAGGGAAACTTCACAGTCTGAAGATACACGATGATATCTCCATACCAAGGATCTTGTGGAGAGATAATAAACAAATGTTCATCCGGGAAGGATTTATCATAGACTATCTCTTCCCCATAGGGCAACTCGGAGATCAATTTCGCGAAAACCAATTATTTCTTGGACTTGGCAGACATAAACTCAAGATCAAATTCCTGCAAAATCACAATCCATCTATTGTATTTGCCCCCAATCACTCGCCTACTGAGGACAAACTGAAATGGATTGGCTGCTGCCAAAACATAAGTTTTTCTTAGAAGAATGTAATGTCGGAGTCGCTGCACAGCATGAACTGCTGCTAAAGCTAAATTTTCTATCGGAGTATACCAGCTCAGGACCTACCAATCCTTGAATAAGATAGTATATAACATGTTGTACGAGAGCATCATCCTCCTGAACCAGAACCATACCAATGGTAGATTCTGCTGCAGCAAGATACAAAAGGAAATCCCTGCTATAATCAGGTGGACTCAATAAAGGAGCAGAGGTCAATGCTTTTTTCAAAGCATCGAATGAGCGTTGAGCGAAGTCATCCCAAAGAAATGGAACTCCCTTCTTCAACAATCTCATAAATCCCTTGGTAACTTCAGCATAATTTATGATAAATCTCCGAAGAAAATTAGCCGTTCCTTGTAGACTTTGAAGTTGACGAATAGAGGACGGGGGAGGCAACCGAAGTATTGCCTCAAACTTGAAGGGATCTACCCTGATCGCTTCCCTAAACACAATAAATCCCAATAATCGACTGGATGTAACCGCGAAAACGCACTTGTTTGGATTCAACCTAATCTTGTAGAAACGACATCGTTCAAATATTTGACGGAGGTGAGCAGGATGATCCATCCTCTTTCGAGAATGAGCAGCTAAATCATCCAAATACGCCTCTATAATCTATTTGATGTCGTGGAAGGAATATGACATGGCCCGCTGAAATGTAGCCCCAACATTTTTAAGACCAAAAGGCATCTTCTTGTAAGAAAACGTACCCCAGGGACAAATAAAGGCTGTCTTATGCTGATCTTCAGGACGGATAGTAATCTGATTATATCCGGAGAAACCGTCCATGAAGGAGAAAATCTCATTACCCACACACTCATCAATGATCTGATCTATGAATGGTGTGGGGTAATTATCTTTAGGACATGCTTTATTAAGGTCTCTGAAATCAATGCAAACTCGAATTGTTCCTTGTTTTTTATCTACGGGAATAGGGTTTGAAACCCATTCAGTCAAAGGAACAGGGAAAATGAATCCCGCCTTAAGCAGCTTCTCCACCTCAACTTTGATAGCTGCAGCCTTCCTAGGATTGACCGGACGAAGTTTTTGCCTCACAGGCTTAGCGTTTTCGTAAGTCTTGATCTCATGTTGGACAATAGATGGGTCTATACCAGGCATTTCCTCATAAGACCAAGCGAATACATCCCTATACTCTTTAAAGAGATCGGTGTAAATCTGAATTTCTTCAGGGGAACACTCAGCTCCGATGAATACATTCTCAATAACATTGGGATTCCTGGAAATGTTCACTGGGATAGTTGGAGAAATCATAGCCATGTTCCCTTTAACATATACATGTGTTGGTGCTAAAGGGTTTAGGACTGGGCAAACAGGACCAGGAGACAGAGGACTTGGAAAACTCGCTTCAACTTTGCTTAAATCAGGTAAAAAGTAAGACCGATGATGCAAATCATCCCACGGTCTATCTATACCAGTCATAGCTTCCAGGATGGCCTCTTCAGATGGAAGAGTGGTATCAAGGAAATCTTGGGCAGAAGAAGAACTAAGTGTCCAAGCCGGAGCCACATCTCCATCCAACTCTTCCGGTGAAAGAGGAGTTGGACTGGATTCTACAGAGTCAACAATAAACTGATAATAAATCTCAGCTGCAGACATTGGAAATTCCATTCCACCCACTTTACCTTCCGCTAATGTGGCGGTAGGGGAAGGTAAGGTCCAAGGGTCCGAAAAATAATGAGTTCTAAAGAACTCTCTTCGAAGAGGAGCCTTGGAGGATGAAATTGCATTTATATGAACCGTAGGAGGTGGAATATCAAAAGTACCCATCAAGGAAGAATACATTCCAACCCCTAAATTCTCAACAGGCGCCTTAGTATTATCCAACTTTGGAATAGTTGAGTCAGTAGATGCATTCGGGTCTACAAGAGGATAGTCCAGTTGGTCCACTGTAACAATCCTCCCTTTGTGAGGGAAACAAATAATTCGAAACAATGAAGATGCAATAGCATCCATCTCATAAATCCAGTTTCTCCCCAACAGAAGGTTGTAGTCCAAGCTTGCATCAACTATCTCAACCTCTATATTTACAGTTTTGCCCCTAACACAGATAGGCAAAGCTGGGACAATACCATGCAGTCTGTGAGAATGACCATCAAACACAGTCAGAAGAGTAGCAGATGGAACAACCGCGGGAGATCCAATTCCCTTCCAGCATGTGAGAGACATCACACATGTGGAAGCACCCTCATCAACGACCGTCCGGAAAATATTTCATTTTCGGTACGATGATTTAATATGAAAAGCCATATGATGAGGAATTCTCTTTTAAAAATTAGTCATATCGAACGTAATCATAAGAGAGTTCTTTGGATCGACAGCCCCAAGAGCAGTGAGCAGAGCACTGCGCTGAGCCGGACAAGATTGGAACACCTCTAAAGCCAACATGGCACAAGGACTCTGTGCCAGATCTTCCACAATAGAGTAGTTATGGGCAGCCCTAGCATTTGGATTAATCGTCGTTCGCTTGGTATATGCTTTGGGCATCTGAGGTATAGGCTCAACAGTAGGCCTCGTAATATGAAGCGGCTCAGTAGCATCAGGAGCACCCTTAGCTTTCGAAGACTCTTCTTCGCCATAATCACAGGATCTCGTAGCGACATCCATGTGAGCACTCATCATGTAGATGTTTGATGGAATTTACCCTTCCTGGGTGCCCCTAGAGGAAGCCCCAGTATTTTGATTCGCACCAACAACTAGCTGTTGCCCTTGAGGAAAAGGGTTTGTCAACACAGCCTTGGAACTGGAAGAACCCTGCTGGGCTAACAAGCGCTGCGCATCTTGAATTTTAGGGAAAAGGCTGCAGAGACTCCAGATCAAGTCACTCCCTTCAGGATTTCATAGAGTTGGTCGCATTTGGATGCACACAGATCTGGTAGCACTACATCGGCTAGATACAAATCTAACTTGAGCAATAGATTTTTGGGTACACACTACCTTGGAGGGGTACATTGTAGAGTTTGCAGCCGAGTGTTACCAATATTTTACAAAAGCCGAAGACATATTTAGATCTAGGTTGCGGGGAGAACTATTGAAAGAAATCCCATTGTGGATTAAAGCTCTAATGGTGGAAGAGGGCCTAATGTCATTCCAAAACCCTGAGATGGTGACCTAAACCTCCGGTATTGGGGGAAGGAGTTGAGGGAAAGATGCTATGAGGAAAGAAAAAGGGGGAATAGGGATATGGATGCTGGAACCTCCAGTAGGTTGAGAGAGAAGAGAGCACATCAGAGGGCGCATATTGTTGAGAAGTGGCGGGAAAGGGCAATGAGAGAATTTGAGAAGCAGGAGAAGAATCAAAAGAACAAGGAAAAGGCGCCACAGATGACAGAGGAAAGAGAAGGTCAGATGGGATCCCAAGGAATGGAAGGGACCGTTAAGGAAGTTAGGCAAGTTTACAAGAGCCCAACCCGAAGAGAAAAGGGAGAAAATTCCAATGAGGAGGACGCGCGCCCCGAGGAGGAGTTTGATGTGGAGCTGCATGTTGCGATGGAGCAACTACTCCAAGAGACGCTGACACCTATAACAAAAGGTAATCCTATTCCCCAAGTTTCAAGTAGCACTAGACCTGACCTTCCCCTCATACTCTATCATCCACCTAATAAGTTCTTTATAGTTTTTTAGAAAGTTGAGTAGTACGAAATCCACAGTAAAAATATCTACTGGCAAGAGTGCTGGCAGTGGAATCTCTTAGCCAAGAAGCAGAGGTTTTGTTTTAGTACCACCAACATAAGGAAAGATGGTGGGATCATTCACCCAATACCCAGAATTGTCTGGAAAAGGTAACAACGATGTAGAACAACACTGGTATCTCTGTGAAGCAATTTGAAGAGCTCGACAGACACCATATGCAGTCAAGTTAATTGAGTTCCAAACCACACTGAGGGAAAGAGCTTTGTGCTAGTTCATCAGATGGTCAGAAGCGCACTAGAACCCAGCAATAAACGATGTTAAGAAAGAATTTGTCCAAGAATTCAAGCTGCCTCAGACGAATCATCAAGGATTGTTTGAGCTATGGGAAATCAAACAACGGGAAGGAGAAACAACCTGGGATTTAATGAGAAAATTCAAAGACGTGAATGGAAAGCTAAGTTACCCAATCGATCCAAATCACTAGTGAGATTGGTTCATAAAAGAACTCCTACCGTTGAAAAGGACATCGTTGACAAAAAAAAACATTCATACCCTTCAGGATGCTCTCGAGCAAGCCATGAAGATATAAACTATGGCGAGATACCTGCAGGAGTTCAGAGGAGGGGCGGTGGTACAAGATCCATCCATACTAAGACTACAACATCAAATAGCTAGTTTGACGGAGAAAATAAAAGATATTGAACTGGTATGAACTGCAAGGCCCAACATGTGGTGCACACACTACTTGATGGAAGGACACGTGGCCACAAATTGTCCGAGGTTGCGCGAAGAAAAAATTAGAACTTCGGCGGCCGGAACACAAGGGCCCTCTAGTTGGTGGAGTTGTGCAGATAAATACTCAAGGGCTATACCAACCGCAAGCCCAGTTCCCGGGGTTTCCAAATCAAAATAATCAAATAGCAGCAAAATGCTGCGAAATATGCAAAGGATAATGAGGAGGAAGAGGAGATGGAAGTGACTCAGAGGGTTGAGACACTTCCTCTACTTGTACTTCCTCTTCCTGCGGAAATAAGACTCTCGAGGTGAGCGGAGCGCTCCTCTAGGAACCAACACCAGAACCAAGTACGAAACCTTCAATCCCTTGTGGAGGATCTCTCTCCACTGCGTCAAACGCCACAGGGTGATACTCACCTGCTAAATTACTCCTACACCTTCTTGAGGAAGGCTCTGGACTCTCGGGAGATAACCCCCGGATTCTCCTCGATCGACGAGGTGCTTGATTAGCCACTTTAACAAATTTTAATTAGACTCAAAAAAAGTATAAAGCTAGGCAAGCTAGGAGAAAAGAGCACTCACTACAAAAAATCCCTGAGATACAATCAAGCAAACAACCTTCAGGTATTTCCGCTCCGGGTGATTAGGACCGGACACCAAAATATAAGAAAGCGAAGAATATGACCTCCTGAAAGTAGTCTGGGATAATTACGGCCCAGGCCTACAAGCGAAGGTAACAGAAACAGTTACTCCGACCTCCTAACAACAGCCTTTGCCGGCACAAGTACCCAAGCTTCGCGAGGGCACCCCCCAGAAGTACTGCTGGAAGTGATACGACGTCTGCCTCAGGTACCATGGGTATTCCACCCTGCAGTCACCTATGTGGAACCTAGGAATGGCAACTATGGGCACCAATCCATGTCAGAAGCCGGGCGGAATGGTCTTGAGGTCAGATCCAGCAAATCAGAGAGGGGGTATCTCTCTTCTCGGCCTTCACTTCTCCTCGTGCTTGACTCTCTGGAGGAGAGCTTTCCCGGTCCACCTAACGGAGTTGGATTTCACTCAATTAATCAACTTCTATGTTTTTGTTTGAGTGGCCTTGGAGAGTTAACTCTCCACTCACCTAATCAAAGGACCTACAACCTAGCTAGTTGGTTTATGACACTTAATACAAACTTGCTAGTTGTTTTTAAATTATAGTGCTTATTTTAATCGGCTGTTATATTAAGTCAAAGGGATACGGAAATGAAACTCGTGGTGTTTTGTGACGCAGAAAAGAAATTAATAAAAACCAAACTACATGCAAATTCAGTAATTGCCTTTCGATGAAAAGAAATTTCTACAGAGGTTCTACGAGACTAAAAAATTTCTTCTTTTCAGATAACAAACTTCACACTCGCAAAAACTATGAAAAAGACTAAATTCTTAAGTGCACCTAATGTAAATAACTAGGAGCATGCAAATTCTAAGATGAAAAATCTACTAAAGCAGAGAGAAATTTCCCAAAGATCCTTCAGTTTTATCACTTTTTGGTTGTCCAGAAAGCTAGTTCCCAAAAGCAGAAACTCTCAATATGAAGACATCAAAATATGCTTGAAAACAAGAGGAAGAAACCAATGACAATTCCTTTCCAAAATAAAGTCAAAAACCAAAGGCAAGAAATCTCAACAAAGCTTCAAAAGATGTAACAAAACGAAAACAAAAATGAAAAACAAAAGCAACTGACAAAACAAAATGTTTTTTGAGCTTTTGAATTTTATAAAAAAGAAGAGCTCGAAGAGACCAAGAAGACTGTCAAATCCCAAGCCAAACAACTTTTGAGTTTCAAGCAAAACTTCAAAAATGCTCCAAATCTTATAGTGCCACTTTAGTAGCAAGTTTTGTATGAGCAAAAGAAGACAAGAAACTGAGTAACTCAGCCTAGAAGAATAGTACAACCTTGCAGCAAACAAAAACTTCAAAGAACCAAGAAAGATTCTTCAAAAATTGCAACAAGACCTAGTCAACTGAACTCAAGAAAAATAACCAAAAGCAGGCAAAAATCGAAGCGCAAAGCAAGACACAAAAGTAGGAAAGAGTAAATGAGCAGAGGCTCTCTGTTCTGATTAAGCAGAACAACCAAGAATCCCCAGGAAGAGATCTTGGTACTCAAACCAGAAATGCAAGCAAAAAAAACAAGATTTGCCTAATAAGCCAATTTTCAACTAAGAGAGAAAAAAGACCAATAACCACTACCAACCCAACCCAGAGGATATAAAGACACTGCAGGAATAGGTCTCCACAGGCAGACAAGACTAAAAAGTCAAGAAATCAAAAATTTCAAAATCTACCTAGGCATACGCTACTTGACAGTTTTGAAACAAGCGTGCATACGCGACTGTGTCAAAGGAAATCCGCGTATACGCGACTTCTTTTGAAGAAAACTGTGTGTATACGCGTCTGTGTATAAACAAACTCGCGTATGAAAAGGTAAACAATGAAAAATAAAAAAAATCAAGCCTGGATAAAGAACCAGGTCTTCAGTCTGACTGAGAAAAAGTTAACTGGACTGGGAATAATAGTTAAAACTGTTGGAAATCTTTCAAATAGCTGAAACCACCCAACAGGGGAATCACAAGAATGCAATCCCCAGTGGAGTCGCCAGTTCTGTTTCGGGGAAAAACACTCTAGAGGTTTGTTGGGGCAAAACCTCCACAGATCAGGGCATGCTATTCAGAAGGACTCACACACAACCATACTTAAATTCTAAAAATTAGATAACAATGATAGTAGAACTCACCCGTATTCCTACGTTCGATATAGATCCCGTGGGGTCCAAACCCCCAACAACCATTCTTCCTCTTCAACCTGGAAAACAAGAAAGAACGTGCACGGAAACCTAGTTGTACAACATATATTTCTCCTAAATGTTAGTGTAATCCATGTGAAACATTATATAAACGATAATAAATGGTTAATAATCAATATTTTCACATATGCTAATAGATATTAACACGTAAGTTCAGGAACAAGATGGTTCTTCATTATTACGAACAGCATGTACAGAAATAAAGAGTGGAGAGATCACCTGAATCCTTCCATGATCTTCGAACAGACCGTTGTCCGGATCCGTCCCGCCCTTGCCTCGCTAAGATACTTTCAAGACTTGTGCACTCGAGATGGCATATAAATGGATGAAAATATCCAAGAAACAAGGGTTTCCTGTATAAATCTGGGAAAGTGCAGGAGGCACGGGAATTCAGACTTGGATTGGGATTCCAACAGAGTATAATGTCTATAAATTTCTCTCCCTTAGGCCATGCACATGAGGGGCTTTTATACTCCCTCAAAGTCGTTTCAATCAGTTGGAAACAGTTGGCCACGTGCTGGGGTGGTTGAACTACTGGAGTAACCATCAACCCAACCCAAAAATAGGGAATTTTTATATATTTTTTAATGATTTTAATGGCATACGCGGAAAAGTACATGTGGACTCGCATATACACGCGAAAAAGTCTGGGCATATCCGCGTATGGGATTTTTAACACTGTTTTTTATGAATTTTGTTCAAGTCTGTGGGAATGGGTGCCCAAGGCCATAGAGAAAATCATGAATCACAGGAGGGTGAAAAATGATGCTATAACAGCTGTGTCCAGTTTTTCAAAAATAATCAAATGTTCCAAGCAATATCTATTGTGAATTTTGTACCTCTACTACTCATAATACAGAGCAATGCAAATCCCTTGATGCATTGGCAAAACGATTAGACACGCCGTCTTATAGAGTAAATGAGACTCCAAGGGGGCGAGGAGGAGGAATGAGAGGTAGCAAAACTGGAGGAAGAGGAGCAGTAAGGTGTTATAACTATGATTAGGAAGGGCATGTAGTGAGAGAATGTCCGCTACCCAAAATACCATGGTGCTCTCAATGCAGAGTCAATGCGCATGCTACCGAAGACTTCCCAGAGCTAATTAAGAGATGGGAAGAGAGCCAAGCAAAGGGGAGCTAACTTGGTTAATGTGGAACCAAGGATAGTAGAGGCTCAGCCCATGCAAAATGTAGCTATATTCATGCGATGAGGGAAGAAAACAAGAGAGGATGCACGAGATATGGACCTGATAAAGCTAATAAAAACTGCATCCCCAAAGAAAGCTTCCAGCCCAGAATGACAAAAGCAGTATTTCAAAGAAGCACTTGAAACATTTTCACAGATAGGAAGACATTAGAGTATGGAACTTACGCAACCATCCAGTAAAGGAGGGAAGGGAATCCATACAAACACACTGATAGAAGAGTGGTTCCGACTATTCCTAAATATTTTGAACAATGGAAAAATGCTGGAACATTTAAAGCAAAATCTAGAAATGGTCGTGCAAGGAGGATCAGAACCTGGAGACTCAGGTAATTCAACTGAAAAATACATAAGAAGGGTAAAAATAAATAAGATAAGGACTGGAAAGGAGTTCCGTGTAAACACTCAAGTTGCGGGATTCCAAATTAGAGATACAATGCTAGATCGCGGATCATATGTTAAAATTCTACCCCGAAAGACATGGGAAGCACTAGAAAACCAAAGCTGTCATACTCACCAATACAGCTCAGAATGGAAAATCAATATTGTATTGTACCAATATGAAGGCTGGAAGAAATTGAGGTTGATGTCGCGGGAGTAAAGACCTATATAGACTTTGAAGTAATAGACATCATGGGTGACAAGGATCCCTATCCTGCCTCACTGGTGATAGATTGGGCCTTTGAAAATCATGTAGTCATTTATTTAAAGAAGGAATTAATGATATTCGAATATGGTGAAGTCAGAGTAGTTCGACCATTGGACCCATATCAAGGACCCTGATACAAAAATACTGTTGACAATAGAGAAGACACACAACTTCTAGATCAACTCTACTAGATGACGGCAGGAAGGAGAGAAGATTACATTAATCCTATAGCAGGGGGAACCATAAGTTGCAGAAGTGTTCAGAGTTTTGACCTGGGGTCAGAAGTAGCATGGGATGATTCGAAGTAGGGAGGATATGAAATCAACACCATAAGATACGCCAACGTTCATGGAGTCAACTAGATTGTTACAGAGGTAAAAGAATATCCAAATCTTTCAAATATGCAACTTATGAATACATTTATTACCAAAGTGGAAGAAAAAGTACCAATAGAGCATAAATTCCCTCTCATGGATGCAACACTACAATCCACATTAGCAAGGTGGTGGGAAACCCATCACAACTCTCTTCCACGATGGGAAGATATTCCCAAAGCATTAAGAACGATATTCCATGTGGCTTCAAGACTGCAACTCGGAGAAAAGTACTAAGGGAATTCTGACCCCCTAGCACATCTAAGCAGTTGTGAGTATAAGTGGAGGAAAGAGGATATCCATAATATTTATGGGTATAGAACTTTATACATTCACTGGACACCATTCCAAAATCTTGGTACCTGATAGAAGAGAAGAAGAGAAGAAGTGGTACCTGGGAAAATGTTGCGGAAAGATTTACACAATGTTTTTCTTTCAAGGGAGACACATAAAAAGTTGCATATACCCTCCAAACAATCAAAAGAATATTGTTCTTCCGGGAGCTTCAGGAGAGTGAAGAGATATCTTTATCAGAGCAGAAAGTCAAGGATTCAGTAGCATGTAAAAGGATAGATCGGGAGATAGACGATGATGATTTAGAGAATCTTTGACATCTATACTTTGAAGAGAAGGAAGGGGAATGGGAAATACAAGAAGAACTAAATAATGAGGGATTACATCTGTTACCCTTGAAGACAAAGAAGCAAAATATCAGAAAAGCAGAAAATACTAAGATTGCATCCATTGGAGATTATTGGGATACAGAGACAACAAAAGAAATCTTTGACATGCTACAAGAGTATGAAGACTTATTCCCATCTTCAGTGGCATAGCTCAAAGGAATCAAAGGGGATCTGGGGAGATGAACATAGTCCTAAAACCAGATGCGAGGCTAGTAAAACATAGACCTTACCGCCTGAATCTAAGAGTAAAATAAAAGGTTAAAGAAGGGATAAACAAAATGCTAAAGACATGCTTGATTTTTCCGGTTGAGGAAGCTGAATGAGTTAGCCCAATCGTGATACAAAGTAAAAAGGATAAATCATAAATTAGAGTATGTGTGGATTATAGAATTCTGAATAATGCATGCATTCATGATTCGTTTCCAACTCCATTCAGCGACGAAGTTCTTGATAATGTAGTAGGAAATGAAGCATATTCATTTACAGATGGCTTCTCAGGATATCATCAGGTGAGAATAGCAGAAGAAGACAAAATAAAAACTACTTTCACAATAGAATGGGGATAATTTTCCTATCATGTCATGCCTTTTGGACTAAAGAATGCACCAACTGTGTTTTAACGGATAGTAATAGCAACATTTAGAGACTATTTCCATAAGTTCCTAGAATTACACATGGATGATTGGACGGTATACAGTCTACTGAAGAACCGTGAAAATCTGCTTAGAATAATGTTTGACAGGTGCAGACAACTTCAAATTTCTTTGAATCTCAAAAAGTGCATCTTTATAGTACCTTTTGGAACACTTTTGGGACATGTCGTCTACAAGCAAGGTGTATGTGTGGACCCCACGAAGGTGGAAGTAATTATAAACATGGAAGCACTAGAGACTGTAAAACAGTTGAGGTCACTACTGCACTAGGGGAATTTTGAGGTCTAAAATGGGCCTCCTAAGGAAATTATAAAATAATAGTGGAGATAATAAAATAAGATTTGATTACATCATCAAATTTTAGAGGGAAAAAAGGAAAAACTACTTTTTCAACTCGTATTTTGAACTTATCTCCCTAAGAGTTTACTCAAATTTCGAGTGGGAATACTCATTGGATGAAAATTTAATTCCTCATCCAAGGAGTACCCATGTTGCATAATTTTGATGGAATTTTCTACATGAAAAATGAGAAATACATAAAAAAACGTGATTGAAATCACGTTTATTTTATTTTATTTTTTATTTTATTTTATTTATTTTATTTTATTTTATTTTTATTTATATGTATTTCTCATTTTTCGTGTATCAAGGTCCATCAAAAGTATGCAACATGGGTACTCCTTTGATGAGAAATTAAATTTTACATCCAACGAGTATTCCCGCTCGAAATTTGAGTAAACCCTTAGGGAGATAAGTTCAAAATACGAGTTGAGAAAGTAGTTTTATTATTTTATTATTTTTTAATCTTTTTACTTTTTTACTCCAAAAATGGTGAATCATACCCCATGGTGGTCATCAACATCTTGAATCCTATTGGTTTTTATAAAGTTTATTTTAGTTGTACTTTTTTCTTAGGAGGCCCATTTTAGACCTCAAAATTCCTCTAATGGGGACACACATGATACTACAGGAGATTCATTTGCAACTACGCAAAAATCACATCATCATTAGAAAAACTGTTGCAGAAGTTAGAACAATTCATATGGAACGATGAATGCACTAAGGCATTGAACACGTTGAAAGAAAAACTAGAAATTCCACCCATCTTGGCCCATCCCAATTGGGATAAACAGTTTCATGTCCACATTGACGCTTCAAGTATTTCTTTGGGAGTAGTGCTAGCTCAACTAGGAGAAATCTCCATAGGTCACCCATTATACTTTGCAAGTAGGAAGTTTTCAACGGCAGAAAGGAATTATACTACAACAAAAATATAGGCTCTTGCTATGGTATACTCTCTACATAAATTTCACCACTACTTATTGGGAGGAACATTCAAGTTCTTTACAGATCACTCAACACTAAAATATATGGTAAATAAACCTGTATTGGAAGGCAGAATCTGTAGATGGCTCCTATTGTTCCATGAATTCACTTTTGAAGTAACAGTAAAACCAGGAAGGCTAAATGTTGGTCCTGACCACTTATCCAGATTGGAGAACGAGGAAAACGGGGGATCCCTTGATGACCAGCTGCCAGATGCCGATCTCTTCTGAGTAGAAGCCATCCCAAATTATTTAGAAAAGATAGCAACATACTTGGCCACCGGACAATGTCCATCAGAATACACATCAACCCAAAAAATACATCTAGTCATTAAAGCGGCCAAATATCAACTCATAACAGGTTAGTTATATAAAACTGTCGAGACCCCCACATTTATAAATACATCTCAGTTTTATTTGTTTATAAAACCTGACTTCTGTTCTAACCCAACCATTTAAAGGATTAAGCTCCCGCGCCCCAAACTTTACACTCCCTCACACCACATGACCCTAACCCCATTGCTATTTTCTTCACCCTAGGCCCCTTTCCTTTAAGCCCCCAGCCCGCACGCATTTAAACCCCATGATCATATAACCTTTACCCCGCTCACTATAGAGCCCCGACCTTATTACAACAAAACCCCGGATATAATTTGAACCCGCGCTAAACGAAAAAGTGCCTCACCACGTCATATGCGTCTGGGCCCCATCCCAACCATTCCACACCATCGATCTCCACCCTCGAGATCCAACGGCCCACGCTCTGTATTGAAAATCATATAGCATGTGGGTTAATGTTTTTAAAAATTGCGAAATGGGCGGTTTTTCCCTGCCATGCGTCGTGCGTCGAACCATATTTCATGACTGCGCCGAAAACCATTACTGCCTCCTCCGCTGTGTGAAAACCACCTCTTGTTTTCCGAAAACCACTTATCCCTCCACGCCATAATGCAAATCCGCCCTCCCCCGTTCAAAATTCATGAAGGTTTTGCCTACGGAACCAAGACCCCAATTCACCAATTTTGCCCTCCAACAGCCCAAAAACTCCTGAAAATGTAGTAAACCCTCCCCGTATGGTTTTAAGATAATCGTTTTTTTTTATGTGCAGGTTTAATGGCGGAAATGAAAGTAAATGCATTCCGATGGTTCAAAATCGATTGGATAAGTGCCTGGGTGACAATCCAGGGATTTTAATCAAATTTAAAGGGACCAGAGGCCCTGTATCAAGATTAATCATCGATGAAAAATGATCATCGATGGTTACTTAACCCTCTAGCACAGAAGAAATGCATACCTGCACAAACAAACAAAGATACAGCAAGAAGAAATACAGTCAAAGGACTGTGCTAAAGAAATGAAGGTCATAAAGATTAAAAGGCCTAATACAAAGTTTATGTAGAAATTATATAACTAATGTGTTATGCATCCGAGATTCTCCTGATCACACACTATTTGACTTCATGCACAATACAAAATCTCTTCTACTATTGATCATTACTTGCGGAAATTAAATCAATTGCATGCACACATTAAACCCATACAAATTCACACATATGAACACAGTAATTTATGGGAAAGCTTAAAGCTGAAAATACCCAACTATATATGTATTATATGTCATAGAGATCATGTAACAATCATCATACAAAGCTCCTCACAAGCTCTCAGTACAATCTCCAATTTCTACACATTAATCAGGTTCGATGTAGCAAATCCCATGCACCGATCTTTGCCACCTACTAGCCTGCCTATACTGCACAATCCCTGCTGAATATGGGCTCTGAATGAGTTTGAATCCACCTGGCTTGCACTGCGCAATCCTCATTGGAATCTCCATCAATATGTGGTGCAAACTCATGCACCAGTATAGTCACAACTGATAGTCACACTGCTCTTTCACCTACCTCTCCACTGGTCTCCACTGAAACTGTCCATGCACTATAGTTAATTGATGTATTCTTCAGTTGATTAATGAGTTAATAATTAGTGAATTAATTAATAATTAACTCACACCACTCTCACTAGTGTATTAATCAGTTAGACTAGATACAACTAGCTCAACTGTGTCTAACTGAGTTAAACTGAACACAACTCCATTAACTACCTTAATAATTCCACCAAACTCTGTCACATGAGTTCTAACTGAAGTCTCCATGCAATAGCTCCACTTAACCCTCAGGAATAGTGTAATTCCTTCTGTCAGCTCCTGTGCCACATCTGTGAACTTAACTGAAGTGCTCCAAGAGAATAAGATAATGTTTATAGTCCAAATATTATTAAGAGCTAATAATACTCAACATATCTACTTTTAGATTGGAAATCTAAAAATATATTCTGCTCAATATGTCTAAAAATAGAAGTCCATCTACTTTTCCAACTTGACCAACCATCGACAAATAGCATCCCGCAACTCATAGAATATGATCGACATGTCTAAAAATACATCGTGCGCCAAAAATAGCCTATGGGCCCACTTAGTGAAGGCGAATTATTTCCACTAATGTCATCATCTTGTTGCAATCTCAACACTCCCTCTCAACAAGATAGGGATTATCTGCCACCTCGATCCTGCCTCTGTGGTATTCGAATTTTCTCCTGGTGAGTGCCTTCGTCAAGATATCAGCATCCTGATCCTCCGTAGGAATGTAAGAAAGTAACTAATATTCTGCTGCACACAATCTCTGATATGATGATACCAGATGTCAATGTGTTTAGATCTATCATGAAATACTAGATTAACCAAGAGTTTGATGCAACTTCGAGATTATCACAATATATCACGGTGGGGATCTAAGTGTGGGCACGAACAACCGGCCGGATCTGTCATCCATACCGCTGTACGATGAGCACCTGCCTGCCCGCTCAGCTGGACTGAGTGCACGGATCTCTGCTTCTGCGTACCAGCTATTGTCGACTCGTCTTGGCTCTCTTAGATGTACTCTTCATCATTGGGTTCCACCCTTGTCTGCCGCTCCAAGTAAACCACACTGTTTCTCATCGACTGTCTGCAAGAATTATATCCACGATGTGCCTCGAGATATCTCAATACACTTCCAAAAGAACTTGGTAGGCTTAACCATAACTTGTGAAAGTTGGTTAAGCTAGCATGCTATCGCAGGTGTGGCAATTATGACGACTGGCCCGTCGGTGGCGGTGGAATCCACTATATCGCGGTGCTTGGCATCCTCTTTCCTCCAACCACCAGGAAGAGGAGTGTCGATAGGCTTGCATCCATGCATGTTGAACTTCTCCAGTATATCCCGGGCATACTTTCCTTGAGACACAAATAGTCCATCACTGCGCTGCCAAATTTCCAATCCCAGGAAATAATGAAGGAGGCCCAAGTCCTTCATCTAAAACTCTTTTGAAAGATCAGCCTTGCATGAGAGTATCAACTGTTCATCACCGGTCAAAATCAAATCATCTACATAAATTACAATGATCAGAAACTTACCCTCAACCACTATCTGGTACAAGTTGGGATCCGCCTCGCTCTTGGTAAAACCAAGTCTAGTGAAATAACTGTCAATCTGTGTGTACTAAGCACGAGGTGCTTGTTTCAACCCATACAACGCTCTTTTGAGCCTGCACACATGCGACTCGTTGCTAAAGATCTTGAAACCTTTGGGCTGCTCTATGTACACCTCCTCCTCAATCACTCCGTTGAGGAACACAATCTTCACATCCATCTGATGAATGTGCCACCCCACCTGCGCTTAGAGAGATAGGATGCTCCGTATGGAAGAATACCTTGTGATAGGTGCAAAGGTTTCCTCATAGTCAATCCCCTCAATCTGTGATAAGCCTCGGGCAACAAATCTTGCCTTGTACTTATCGACGCTCCCGTCAGCTGCTTGCTTCACTTTGTAGATCCATCTAGAACCTACCACTGATTTCCCTTCCGGCCTTGGGACAATCTCCCATGCACTGTTTCTGACAATCGAATCATACTCTTCCACCATGGCATCTACCGATGCAGGGTCCTCCACAGCTTCCTCGAAAGAGGATGGTTCTGTCACGATACACTCACTCATTAGAGCCATGTATCTAGTATATCGGTTAGGTGACTGTCTCTGTCTACGCTGTGATGTAGGTGCTCCTACAATCTTCTCTGCATCCTGATTCAATAGCTCAGCTTCTGTAGTGCGCTTTTTCCCTCTGATGGTCGGCGCTGCATGAGTGGTTTCTTCCACTCCATGAACCTCCTCTTGTGGCTGATCCACATCCCGAGGCTCATCCTTAGGAACTAATAGCTCCTCATCTGCATGCAAGTGTGGATCCCTCTCAAGCGAACACTTCATGGCTTTCTCCTCATGAAATTTGATATCCCGTCGCACAACAATCTTCCGACTATCTGGAAAATACACACGATAGTTGTGGGGTGTATCAGTGAACCCCACAAATATCCCAACCTCTGTGGTCGGTTCCAGCTTCTTCCTGGCATCCTTCGTCACATGAATGTAAACAGGTGAGCCAAAAATCTTCAAATGATAAATATCAGGCTTCTTACCAGAAAACGTCTCCTCGGGTGTACTCATGCCAAGCACTCTGTGAGGACAACGGTTTTGCACATAAACCAGAGTATTGCATGCCTCAGCCCACAAGTTATGGGAAGAACTTGATCATGCAACATCACCTGTGCAGCACCCACGATTGTTCTGTTCTTTCGCTCCGTGACCCCATTATGCTGTGGGTTATGAGGCGCAATGAGCTCTCTTCGAATTCCTTCTGTACTGCAAAAGTCCTTGAATTCGGCAGAGATGAATTCACCACCATTGTTGCTCCTAAGAGCCTTCACCTGCTTCCTCTATTCTTTCTCCACCAGTGCCTTGAACTCACAGAACTTTGAGTATGTCTCGCTCTTCTTCTACATGAATAAGATCCAACACTTCTGAGAAAAGTCATCAACAAATATCACATAGGACTTGTGCTTTGCTGTCAAAGCGACTGAGAAAGGTCCACTCAAGTCTATGTGAATTCTCTCAAGGATCGTCGTGGCGTGACTATCCTTATCATGAAAGGTGGCTTTAACAAATTTTCCCAAAGTACATCCCTTGCACTGATCTGACTGCGCAAGTGTACCCTTGGGAAGCCCGGTAGAAATCTGCTGCAAAATTTTCAAAGCACCATGGTGAAGATGGCCCAATCTCTTGTGCCATGGCTTGCCCTCATTTCGGCTCACCACTCCTTCTGCCTTGCCTGCTATTGATGCACAACCATCTACCTGCAACTAATAAAGGTTCTTAACTCAAACCCCTATCCTCCGGGTTTCACCAGTTGCCTTAGTGCGCAGGAAAGCCTTTCCCTCGCTAAAGACAACATCATATCCCTTGTCTTATAACATGGCCACCGAGATCATATTATTCTTTAATCCTGGAAAATGCATGGCATCCTTCAATATGGAAGGTTTACCAAACTCCCTCTCAAAGGAAATGGTCCCGACACTAGTCGCACTGTATCTACCATCATCGCCCATCTCAATGTGCACTCCAAGATCCTTCTCATCTAGATCACTGAACAAATCTTTGTCTTCGGTCATATGAAAAGATGCACCACTGTCAAGAAACCACATTGAACCCATCACACTTGAGACCAAGCATGTGATTAGTGAAAAATCTAGCTCAAAATGTGAGGCTAAGGCCTCTCCAGCTGTAGATCCAACAGCCTGCTTATTTTTCTTCTTCTGTGGACAATTAGTGGCGTAATGTCTGTGTTAGTGACAATGAAAGCACTTCACCTTGGACATGTCCTGCTTCTTGCCTTTCGCACCGGATTGAGAAGCATTCTTCTTTCTCTTCCCCTTCCTTGCTTTGGAAGCCAAAGCGCAATTTTCTTCATCTTAATTCTTTGATGAAGATCCATCCCTGGTACTTCGCCTTATCTCCTCCTACACAAGATCCGACCAAAGTTGCTCCCATCCTGGCAGTTTCTCCCGACCATTGAAAGAGTCCTCATAGGAATGCCAACTCTTCGGAAGCCCAAGGAGAGCCAAGCTCACCAAGTCCTCTTCATCTACAGTAACCCCCACACTTCCCAGCTCATCCCTGCACTGGAAGAACTTTGTGAGGTACTTGGGTATACTCTCGCCCTTCTCCATTTTTATTTTCCTGAGCTTATCCTTGAGCGCCAACTTCCTCTGGTTGCTCTTGCTTTGGAACAAGTCTGTCAAAGCTTTCCACATCAAGAATGGAGAAGCTTTAACATGAAGGCTGGACACTATGTGATCCTTCACACCTTCCAATAGAATCCTTCGACATTTTTCTATCTTATTTTGCCGTGCGTCAAGTGCGACAACATCACTAGAAGCAGGTTTTGGAATTTCTGCATTTATGAACTCCTTCAACCCATTATCCTCCAGCACCGCCTCCATCCTGTCCATCCATGGAATATAATTTGAGCTGCCCTCAAGGGAATACTCCAATCGTAATCCGTTGAAAGACATCTCAACTTCGACACCAAGAAAACACTACTGCAAATTCGAATTCCACCAACACAAAACTCAACAGCTTCAATGCTTTGCAATTGCTCCAATGATCAATACTACTCCGATACCATGTAGAAATTATATAACTAATGCATTATACATCCGAGATTCTCTTGATCACACACTATTTGACTTCATGCACAATACATAATCTCTTCTACTATTGATCATTACTTGCGGAAATTAAATCAATTACATGCACACATTAAAACCATAAAAATTCACACATATGAACACAGTAATTTATGGGAAAGATTAAAGGTGAAAACCCCCAACTATCTGTATATTATATGTCATAGAGATCATGTAACAATCATTATACAAAGCTCCTCACAAGCTCTCAGTACAATCTCCAATTGCTACACACTAATCAGGTCTGATGTAGCAAATCCCATGCACCGATCTCTGCCACCTGCTAGCCTGCCTCTACTGCGCAATCCCTACTGAATATGGGCTTTGAATGAGTTTGAATCCACCTGGCTTGCACTGCACAATCCTCATTGGCATCTCCATCAATGTGTGGTGCAAACTCATGCACCAGTATAGTCACAACTGATAGTCACACTACTCTTTCACCTACCTCTCCACTAGTCCCCACTGGTCTCCACTGAAACTGTCCATGCACTATAGTTAACTGATGTATTCTTCAGTTGATTAATAAGTTAATAATTAGTGAATTAATTAATAATTAATTCACACCACACTCACTAGTGTATCAATTAGTTAGACTAGATACAACAAGCTCAACTGTGTCTAACTGAGTTAAACTGAACACAACTCCATTAACTACCTCAATAACTCCACCAAACACTGTCACATGAGTTCTAACTGAATTCTCCATGCAATAGCTCCACTTAACCCTCAGGAATAACATAATTCCTTCTGTCAGCTCCTGTGCCACATCTGTGCACTTAACTAAAGTGCCACAAGAGAATAAGATAATGTTCATAGTCAAAATATTATTAAGAGCTAATAATATTTGAAATATCTATTTTTAGACTGGCAATCTAAAAATAGAAGTCTTTCTATTTTTCCAACTTGAACAACCATCCACAAATAGCATCCTGCAACTCATAGAATATGATCGACATGTCTAAAAATAGACTGTGCGCCAAAAATAGCCTGCGGGCCCACTTAGTGAAGGCGACTTCTTTCCACTAAGCTCATCATCTTGTTGCAATCTCAATAGTTTAAAGAGAAAATAGAGGCGGATTAGCCCAGAAACACATTCGAATGACTAAAACCTATAAAAGTTACTTCTTCAAGAGATATTTTGCCACCTACAACAGGTTTTCTTTCAATAAAACATCAAATAGTTATTATAAATAGTCAGAGATATTTTTCATCTACCAACAGTTATTGTAAAGTTATTGAAAAAAGCCTTAAAGTAAAAAATTTCATAGAAATCAATTCAGAACTTGAGTTAGGAGTTATTATTTTAGAGAAACACCTTCAGATATTTTTTCCTTTGGCCTTGCATGGTCTCAAAGGTAAAAAATAATTAACTTTGTAATAAATGACATTCCAAACCCTAGCTTGACACCACCTCCTAATTTTGCAGATAAATACTGTATATGAGACTCGTTTTTAGTGTTGGTTAGTTGGTGGTTATTTGACTGATTTTCTGCTACTAAGCTAGTTGAGGATTGCTAGGCTGGATTTGAGAAATCTCTGAGGTGCAGAGAGCTATTGTACATGGAGTACTGTAACTGGTTTAATCATCAATAGTACAAGCACGTTCACAGGATCCTTTAGCTGTTTTAATGGTGAAGTTTTCCTTATTACTCATTTTTTTTCTTATGTTTTCCATTCTGTCCACATTTCTCTGATAAAAGATCTGACGTTTTAGAGTAGGATATGCTGTCTTGGCACCCTATTTCTGTCTGCATTATTTATCTCTATGTTTTCCTCTGCAAGGTCTAATTGGAGGATTCCTAATTTCCCCCCAGTTCCATCTAGCTTGTTGTCTTAGAAATTATTCAATAGAGTCAAGGCCAAAGAATTTTATGGTGAGCCATGTCCTTTGGTACAACTTGAGATATTTTTTTTAAGGTCTTTCTTTGAAGTATACTTAGTAAAGTCTAAACCAGGGAAGTATATGGTATGCCCTATCCTCCGGTCTGCCTCCAAATGTTGCTTTAAAGATTCTTTTGAAGTGTTGAGTTAAAGAAGATCTACTTTAGTTGGCTCTTTAGCTGCTCTCACTGTTGTCTTAAATGTTTTCTTTTATCTGAAAGTAGTCTTAGGATTGTTGGATTGTTGTCTTAAAGTTAAAGTCTGGCCAAAGAAGTCTATGTTACACCCTGTCCTTTGGTTTTCCTTAAATAGTTACCTTAAAAGGATTTTCTTGTATAAGTAGAGCTAGAATATTCTTAACTGACTATAGCTTTGCTGCCTTCACAACTTATTATTGTTCCATATCAAAATCTAATCTAAGAGATCAAATTGATATAGTTAGCTTGCCCTATGAAAACCCTTGCAGAGTTGATGAAAAATTAAATCCTTTTATGACTCCATTGCCCATTGGATTAATGTTTTCTCATAGTCTATCCATTCAGTTGAAATGCCCCTTTAATCAATCACACCAAAAATATGTCAATCTACCAATTAATTCAACCAAAACAAACAAGTCCTTAGAACTTCATAACTAGCCTAATATCTTAAACAAAGAGCACAAAGATACATCTTTTGAAAACACTTCTATAGAGAGACCCCTCTCTGAATCCAAGAAGGATAGGTCTTAGGATTCCAAAGTGGTTCTGATGTGCCCCCTGCATTGTTCTTGCCAATCTTGCAAATCACAGAGAGCCAAAATAGTGGCGACCATATTGGGGAATACTAAGTAATAAATAACCTCAAAACTCAGAAAACCTCACCTTAAAATTAGATGAATCTAGTGTTAGCCAAGAATGGTTTCTGATTTCTAATGGTGGACAACAATTAGCCATAAAACAAGTAAAAACTTTCTACCTAGTGACTCCACTAATTTTCAGTAAGGGCTGCTGACTCCACTGGTTTTCCATAGACTCCACTGGGAAACTTATCTTATCATCAAAACATCAACAATACCAAGTCAAGAATACTTTGTGGATTAAGTATTTCTTTCATAGTTTTGTTTGTGTCTTAAGATTGTTATACCTTTTAAACCTTTATGATTTGTTGGGCCCAGAGTTTTGGCTTCTAGAATAATTCATACTAGATCCTATCCTGACACAAATCCTCCTGCTATAGTTGAAAATCCTGAAAGTATTCTTAGGAAGTATCCTAGATCTAAAGACTCAGCTGTTAGCAGACCAATCCAAAAAGCAAGTTACCTACCTGAAAACCTCAAAGACTTTTAAAATATCCCCTCTGACTCATCCCCAAAACAAAGCTTGTCTAGGACTAGATCTCAAAGTTGGATAACCCAGATAGTTTTAGACTCATCCACCCTACAACAAAATTCTGTTGTACTAACTTCATCCCCCACTCTTCACCTTCCTCCATTTAACCCTGTACCTCCTGTTGTTAAACCTCCACTTATTAACCCTCCATTGTTTCCACAACCTCATATCATGGCAACATGGTATGCTCCCTTAGTCCTTCCTTTACCTTTAGTTGTTCTACCATAGGATTATCAGTCCAATATTCCTCTATGTGATGCTAGTAGTTCTACTATTGCTCAACAAAATGTGGAAAAAATGAATGACTACTTTGACAAATAAGAAATATATGATGTAACTGTTAAACTTAGAATGTTTGCTCAAAGCCTAGGGGGAGAAGCAAGAAAATGGTTCAAAGGCTTAACCCCTAACAGTATAAATGACCTCCCTGCTTTCCATCAACTATTCTTAAACAAATGGGAAGTCAAGAGAAATCCTCTTCAAATCCTATCAGAATACAATGACCTTGAAAGAAATGCTGGAGAGAGTGTCCAAGATTATTGCAATAGATTCAATAGTGTTTACAATGCACTCACTCCCCACATGAAACCCCCACAAAGCCCAGCCTTAGTGAAATTTCTTGAAGGATTTGACCCAGACATGTGTTATCAACTAAGAGAAAGAGATCCCCTAACCTTAGAGGACATGCAAAGAGGAGCAATAAGTGTAGAAGCTGTTCTAAATGCCAGAAGGGATAGATTGAAAACTGAGAAAAAGGTTACCTACAAAGATGAAACTGGACCTTCCATATCGGATGCCAAAATTGATAGCCTAGTTAGGACAATGGAGAGGATGATGGAGAGGATAAACATGAATGAGAGAGATTATCCTAGAGAAAACCAAACAGCTCCTCAAAACAAAAATCAAAATCAGAACCAAAACCAAAAATTTAGAAGGAATCCCCCTCAAATTAGACAAAGAAGCCCTGATTAGCAAATCAGACCTCCTTTCCAAGAAAACTATGCAGATGAAGATGAGGGAGTGATTGAGGAAACAAAGGAAAATCACATAAATCTGATGGGAGTAAACAAAGAGGATACTATTTTCTTCACTGAGGAGGAACAAGGCATATTTACACCTTATGGAGAAGAAAGCCTAGAATCAAAAGACTACAAACAAGGCTTTGAAAGTGCTATAATTGAAGTGCACAGACAATATGACCTTAGGAGCAAGAAAAACCAAGACCATCCCAAAAGAAAAACCTCTGAAATTTCTACTAGGAGTAATCCTAAAAACAATTCTAAAAAGACAACAGAAAACAATAACATAGTGGCTGAAATTTCTGCTAGAAACAAAAATAAAAACAACCACCCTAATACCAAACATAGTGGTGACCAAAGTAGCACTAGCAAATCAACTAATGCTCCTAGTAAAACTGTTTTAATTGCTGTTCATAATAAAATCCAGCAAGCTGAATTTGATGAGAAAACAGTGACTAAAAAGACTGATTTAAACATTTCTAAGACTCAAACTCCTTTCAGTATAGAGAGTGAAATTTCCAAGGTCAAGATCTCTATCCCTCTTACTGAACTAGTCACCCAAGATGTATATAAAACCCAACTTTTAAAAGCTTTAAACATAGGAGAAAATGCTGATTCTGTTAATCTAAACGATGACAAACCTGAGCCTTTGTTTGGACCAGAAGTGGAAGAGAAATTTCAAGAAGGAGGTGTTCCTCCCTTTTATGTCAGTCTAAACATCCATGATAAAATTTTGCACAATGCCATGTTAGACTCTGGTGCCTCACACAACCTAATGCCGAAAGTAGTGATGGAAAAACTAGGCCTTGAGATAACTAGACCTTACAAAGATTTATACTCTTTTGATTCCAGTAGAGTTAAATGTCTAGGCCTAATCAAATATTTATGTGTCAACTTAACACAAATACCGGCCAAGACCCTAGTAAGGGATATTATAGTGGCTGATATGCCTCCTAATTATGGCATGCTCCTTTCAAGATCATGGAGTGCTAAACTCCAAGGTACCTTTCAAATGGATATGACTTATGCAACCATCTCTGTCTTTAGTCAACCAAGGAGACTATATAGGGAACCACACATGAAATATATGGTTAGCAGCCAAGAAAAACTAGATAATTCCCCTCTTTATTCTATTCACACAGACCTTGATTCATTCATTCTTTACAATGATGAAAATATTAATGAACAAGTGATAGAAAATGAGCAAATAGTAGTAGAAAAAGAGGAAAAGGAGGAAGAATAGTCAAAACAGTTTGCTAACACAAAATATCACAGCAAACACAATGAAAATCATGAGAAACAAAGAAATCACCAACATAGGGTTGACCATGAAGAACAAAGAAAAAACACTCAACATAGTGGAGATCATGATAAATAAGACAATAATAAACATAGTGCAGACCCTAAAAAATCGCATGGCGAACAACACAGTGGCATCCACTATAAATAACATAATGGGGACAGTAATGACTTTAATGAAAAATCTGAAATTGAACCTCTTTGGAGCATGAGTTTTGATGGTTCCTGTATCAAAACTGGTTCAGGAGCATGCATATGCGTGCATAACACAGAAAACAATCATGCGGAAGGTCACTCATCCAAGTTAAGTTTTCAATGCACAAATAACATAGCTGAATATAAATCACTCCTCTTAGGACTACAAATATTGAAGAAATTAGGAGCCAAGAGGATAAATGTTCATGGAGATTCAGGATTAGTCATTAGACAAATAAATAGAGAATCCACAGCCAAGCATCCAAGATTAAAAGCATATAGAGATGATGCTATTGACCTCTTGAAAACATTCACAAAATATGAGCTTAACTTTGTCTGTAGAAACCAAAAATTCCTTGCTAATGGTTTAGCATTTGCTGCTAGTACATGTCAAAAACCTTATGAAAGAAAACAATACACAATCCAAGTTAAATATAGACTAGTAGTCCCCGATAATATAAATTATTGGCAAATTTTTGAAGGAGATAAACAAATAGAGGATTTCATGCAGTCCAGAAATGGGTTTGAAATTCCAAATTCAGACTCAGAGTATGAAGAAGACTGCCCTACGGAGGAACAATCTTACAAACAAGATCCTCCTGACACTGTTGATATAAATTTGTTAACAAAAGAAAGCATACAGAAAATAGAACTGTGCACTACTATAGAAAAAGAAAACTTTGAAGTGCTGCAGTCTAATACTGATAACTTGCCAAAGGGACTGGTGCCTCTAGAAGAATTGTTTGAATTTAATGATGTTTCCAAAAAGCCAAAAATGGAACCAACTGAAACTGAAATTGAAGAGTGCAATATAGGTAGCGAACAAAAACCCAAATTGATCAAACTATCTAAAACACTGCTTGCTCATATAAAACTGAAATATCTTGAGCTTTTTAGAGAATTTACTGATGTTTTTACTTGGAGTTATGAAGATCTAAAATCCTATGATACAGAGATAATTCAGCATAAGATACCCCTCAAAGAAAACCAGAAGCCATTTAAACAAAAATTACGCAGAATAAACCCTGTACAGCTACCCTTGTTTGAGAAAGAAATTAAGAAAATGTATGATGCTGGAATTATAGTCCCTTCGAGACACTCAAAATGGGTTTCAAGCCTTGTATTAGTAAGGAAGAAAACAAGAGAAATTAGGCTCTGCATAGACTTTAGAAACCTAAACAAATCCTCCTTAAAGGACAACTACCCTTTACCAAAAATGGATCAGATCTTACAAAGGGTAGTGGGTTCTAAAAGAATTTCTTTGCTAGATGGATTTTCAGAATACAACTAGGTGCTGGTACACCCAGATGATCAATACAAGACAGCTTTCACTACACCTTGGGACACTTTCATGTATGTGAAAATTCCTTTTGGGTTAATGAATGCTTGTGCCACCTTCCAAAGAGCCATGGATATTTCTTTCTCAGAAGAAATAGGTTACTTCATTGTGATTTACCTTGATGACATCACTATTTATTCTAAAACAGATAAAGAACACCTAGCTCTCTTAAGAAAAGTCTTTGAAAAATGAAGAAACTATGGTTTGTCTCTAAATCCCAAGAAAACTCTACTTGGCCTTCAAGAAGGAAAAACTCTAGGCCATATTATATCTGAATAAGGGATCAAGATAGACCCAAAAATGATTGAAGGAATATTGAAAATAAATCATCTTAGGAATATCAAAGAACTGCAATATTTCATTGGAAAGATTAATTTCTTAAGAAGGTTCATACCAAACCTTGCTAAACTCCTTAGAAACATGACAAACATGCTGAAAAGGGAAATAGGAGTTAAATGGACCATGGAAGAAAAGCAATCTTTTGAACTGGTTAAACAATCACTCACCCAAACACTAGTTCTAATTAGCCCTGATTTCACCAAAGACTTCTTCATATTCTCCTTTGCATTAGAACATACAGTTGTTGCTATCCTATTACAGAAAAATATAAAAGGACAAGAGTAGCCCATTTCATTTTTTAGCCAGGCATTGAGAGATGCACCTCTGAAATACAACATAATGGAAAAACAAGCTTTTGCCTTGATCAAGGCATTGAAAGATTTTAGAGTTTACATTTTACACTCACACATCATTGCATTTGTGCCCAATTCAGTGGTAAAAGACATTTTAACACAAGATCCTGATGGCAAAAGAGGAAAGTAGATTGCTGTTATATTAGAATTTGATTTAGAAATCAAGCTCACTAAACTCATCAAAGGCCAAGGACTAGATAAAATCATGGTTGAAACAAACTTCCAAGCACTAGACATGAATATGATTGGTGCATTAGATGAACAGGAGGAGTTGGAAACTCCACTCATTGAAGATTCATTTCTGAATTCATCTTGGTATGCTGATATTTTATATGTGCTTATTAATCTTAACGTTCCTCCTGGTTTGTCTAAAACAAAGGTCAGATTCTTAAAGTTAAAGGCTGTAAATTACTGCATTTTAGATAAAAGTTTATATTAGCAAAATGATAGTGGTATATTTCTTAAATGTTTTCCTAAGAATGATGCAAAAACGATCAAGCATGAGTTTCATGAAGGATAATGTGGAGGCCACCTCTATTGGAAAACTACTGTAACAAAATTCTTAGAGCTAGTTACTATTGGCCCACCCTCTTTCAAGATATCCATAAAATGGTAATTGCCTGCCATAAGTTCCAAATCTTTGAAGGGGCCTAGACTTCATTGGGGAAATCCATCCTGCTTCATCTGCCCAACATAAATAGATCCTCACTGCAACTGATTACTTCACAAAATGGATAGAGGCCATCCCTTCTAGAACAACCACAGATTTAGTCATCATTAAATTCCTTGAAAACCATATTTTGTCTAGATTTGGTTGTCCCAGAAATATTATCACTGACAATGCTACAACCTTTAGATCCAAGAAGATGGTGGAATTTTTCCACAAATATCAAATTACATTGGGTCATTCTATAGCTTATTACCCCCAAGGTAATAGGCTGGCAGAGTCATCAAATAAACTTTTGGTGAACATCATCAAAAAGTTGCTGGAAGAGTATAAGAAGTCATGGCACAACAAGCTAGTACATGCATTATGGGCAGACAGATTAACAAGTAAAAAATCAATTGGAATGTCTCCCTATCAACTAGTTTATGGAGTAGATGTAATTTTTCCAACAAGTCTGTTGAACCCTTAGTTAAACTGAGAGGGGGGGGGGGGGTGAATCAGTTTAACACATACATGGACTTTTAAAAATTTTCCCTTAAATCTTATTTACACCTTAATTTCATGGTCAACTTAATATGTGAGCAATCTTAATTTGTGAGCAACAAGTATAAAGCAGATTTGTTAATGTAACAATAGTCTTAATATGCAAGCAACATGTATTAAGCAGATTAGATAAACCACATCAACACATAGACATTATACACAGAGACACCAGATATAAGTGGAAACCCATAAAGGGAGAAAACCACATCTTATTATTGTTGTGATGCAAAGGCAAGCTCCAAATCCCTCTCACCACTAATTTTCTGTAGGCACCAACCTACAGGAGGCTCCTACCTCAATTCTGCAAGCTACAACTTGCAAGGAAGCTCCAACTCCCATCAATTTTCTGCAGGCACCAACCTACAGGAGGCTCCAACCTCAATCAGCTACAACTGACATTTTATCAAGCTACAACTTGATGTGGAAGCACCAACTTCCATCTATTTTCTGTAGGCACCAACCTACAGGAGGCTCCTACCTCAGTCAGCTACAACTGACATCTATCAAGCTACAACTTGATAGGGAAGCTCCAACTTCCTTACTCTTTCAAAAGAAAAACACTTGCTGATTTACCTTGGATATCAGCTCTGTTCTATACCTTCTCTTCTGCTATTCATCAGTCCTCATATCAGCCCTGCATCATCTCTGCTCAACCCCTCCTTCTTCTCTGCTCAGCTCCTCCTTCTTCATGTCTTTCCTCCTCAATTATTCATACTCTGCATTCTCTATATTCACACTCTCTGACTTCTTGCAGCTTTCTTATTTTCTTAAACTTTCTTCAATTCTGCTGCACACTCTCTCCTTTTCTCATTCTGTTTTCATGAATCCTCTCCCCTTGGATATTACCCTGTTTTATACAAAAACAGCTTCATGGCTGTTTGTATTCCACTGGGAATTCGAAATGGATGGCCATGTCTCTTTTCCTTCTGCCTTCTCATCTCTTTTCAGCTCACTCAGAAAAATGTAACTGTAGGTGCTTATTTTAATATTACAGTGGGATATTTGCTCTCTTCTGGAGACTTGCCAATGCATCACAACAATATAAATTTAAATAAAACATTTACATTAAAATTTAAATGAGAACTCCATCTCACTCGTTTTGTCTCTTGGCTTGCTACGAATTTGTCTTTTCTCTGACTGCGTCTTTGTCTTTTCTGTGACTATGTTTTATCTCTTTTCAACTTTGTTTGCTCTTTTGTCCTCTGCTGTGGTGTAACGAATGCATACGTGTAACTGAGCTTTTTGTATCAGTGCATTTTTTAAGTATGTGTAACTGCTGACTGTAATTCTGGGCAAATTCCAACCCTTTACACACAACAAGTGTCTTGTTGATGTGGAAGTTCCGCAAGCGGAACATACATACATCACAATTGCTTTAAATAATGAATCGCCCTCCACCTTGAGCCGAGGCCCGTGGGTCTACAGACCACGCGACATATTTTAATACCATCGCAACCATCGTTTTATCTTTATGACAGCTCTTATATATATATATATATATATATATATATATATATATATATATATATATATATATATATATATATATATATATATATATATATATATATATATAACTCAAATTTCATTACACTAACTGCCTTTTAATATGCCTTTAAATCAATTCTCGACGTATATAATAAAACCTGTTTAAAACATATAAAAATTCCTTTCGGGCCCACTTGCCACATTTCCCGACGCAATATATTGCTCCTCCGATTGCGATTGATTTCTCCTGCTCCGATTGCGATTGACCACTGTTCATTTTGATATGCCGATGCGATGAATCGCATTTGAAATCTTCCGATTGTAATTGGATCCCTTGCGATTGTTCCGATTGCGATTGAATCACGACTCGAATACTCCGATGCGATTGACCACTCCTGCTCCGATTGCGATTGATCATTGTTCACTGCGTTTTGCCGATGCGATTGGGCCGGAATTCAAACTTATAAAAACATAACTTATAGACCCACCGGGTCCGGGCTTTCAATCAGAATCGCAAGTCTTTTAATATATGTTCCGACGGTCTGTTTCTTTCTGATGCGATTGGGAAGGGTCCCACCATATAAGGTACTTGGGTTCTAATAATAAAGCACTCCATATCATTTAATATTATTCTTTGAACCTTTGTGTATAAGGCGCCGAATATGTAATGCGCTGTATGTATACTCCTGCGTGAGTAACGATTCCCGGAATTTGTTTTATGTATCCTTCCGCCTGGGGTTAAGCGATTCCCGGAATTTTCTGTGCCTCTGCTGTGCTAACGTCTCTGCCTCTGCCTTTACTGCTGTTATAACGGTTTTGCCGCTCGACCGCTTCACTGCCTCTGTATTCGCTGCCTCTGTCTCCACTGCTCGACCTTTTTACTGCCTCCATATTCGACTGTTACACTTTAGCAGTGTTCTTCCGCCTGTCTCCTTTGCCCTGATTACTTTTTCTTTTGTCTGTCTCTGTTCTGCTGTCTTTTTCCTGTTTCTGCTTCAGCGCTACCTCCTTTGCTTCCTTTTGTTATATATAACTATTCCGCTTCGAGGTTCTGGTCCTTTACATCCTCACTGCATTCATATTCCATCATGCTGTAAATATTCATCGCCTTCTCTTTCAACGGTGAGTACATAGAACTCGACTTGGTGTATTTTAACTATCGCACATTCTCGTCCAACTCAAAATTCTCTATACTTAGAGTAGAATCGAATGACACCGTATGCAATCAATTCATTTTGGAGCGCATCAAATCTTGATACATATATAAACCGTTATTTACGAACCCATATCAGTTTGCTCGTTCGTGCACAGAATTATAACTCTACCTTTTTGCACGGGGTTTACAATGTTCACAAACTTTGAAGATCTGACTCACAGTTCGGCTTTCTTCTTAGAGGATCGATCCTTTCAGGCATTCTACAATCTACTCTGTCTTTTGGAAAACTCTGCTTCAATTAACTGCTTGTCTCTGCTCCTTGACTGATACTGCTGCTTGCTTCTCTTTTTGCTGCCTCTGCTACCTCTCTGCTGCCTTGTTGCTGTTTTGCTCCTCCTTTGGCACTTCCTTTGCCATCAATGACAACATTTCCAACAAAGTCTAGGAGTACCAGTCATGAAAATGATCCAAGAAGTATAGTCTGAAGAAGGTGACATGATAAGAAGAATAAATCAAACTGTACAGTTGTAGCAAACCAGAGAGGAAGTCTATAATAGAACACATCTAGTGCAAGAAAACATCAAGAAGCTGTTTGACAAGAGAAAAAAAGAAAATTATTTCAACATTGGTGACAAAGTGCTCAAACGGGACTCAAGAAGAGAAGACAAGGGAAAGCATGGTAAATTTGAAAATCTGTGGAAAGGCCCATACATCATCCATTCTGCCAGAGGTAACAATGCATTTTTTCTGCAAGAGATGGATGGAACATAAATTTTTGGAGGTCCTGTCAATGGCAGGATGCTAAAGCATTACTTTTGTTAAGAATACTTAGTTTAAATCTTTGTCCATTGTATATAACATTGTTTAAAGAAAATATTAGAAAAATAAACACAAAAACAAAGGAAAAAGAAGAGAAAAGAGGGCAGAAAAAGAATAGGTACAACCCCATACCAAAAAAGAGTACTTCTGAAAGTGTGCAAGTCCAAATGCCACTACTTGAGAAAGAGAGTTTTTGTTTAGTCATACAGCCTAATCATGATTGATCTAATTTAAATTTCTGCTGATAGGTTATGTTAGCCACCTATAAAAATTTGTCATATCAAATGGTGGCTAAATCATTTTTGGAGCCTTCAAGAAACAAATTTTATTGCAAAAAATTGTTATCTCTTGAAGTCTTGTGAAGACATCACGTATTTTGATTAATATTCACTGCTGTTTCCCTTTTAAACTCAGAAATTATGCTGTTATTCATGATAAAAAGATTGTTGTAAAAATCCCCATTTTTCCCCATTTTAACCCTCTTCTCACTTCAAATTAACCTCCATTTTTACCCCTTTATTCCCCATGAAATTCCTTCATTTTTTATGTATTCCCTGCTTCCCCTTCATAAAGACTCCTTTATAAGGTTTAAAACTCACTTTTGAACCTTACCAAAACCCCCAAATCCATCAAAAAACCTTGAAAATTTCATAAAAATGAGCATTTTTGTACTAAGGCTTAAGCCCCTTTGGGCTAGGTCCTAAAACCACTTCCCCACATATTCCTACGCCCTAGAACCAGGCGCTAAGCCCATCGGGCGCTTATCGCATCGGAAGCAATCAGCGAGCGCAAGTCTTTGGCTTTTATAAAACCTCTGATGCGATTAGCTCCTTTATATATGAGCCCCGATCCTTTGTTTCATTCACAAAACCAAAGGCCCACAATCGAGCGCTTAAAAACTTTATATAAAACCATTCCCCGATGTTTTTTTCCTTTATAAAGTCATAAAACCCACTTTTTCCTATGTTTATATTAAAACCCGCTGGTTCATGTTTTTAATGAAAGGAACCATTGATCTTTTCCCGATCAAACGGTCAACACGATCTCGCATCGGAGATTTTCTAATGGGTAGATTGAAAAGGCCCGCACTATTGTTCCGATGCGATTGTCCCTTTATATGTTTGAGCCCCGGTCCCTTTATCTTTTTCATACATTCGACAGCCCCGCAAACGGGTGCTTAACCTCAAATAAAACCCTCCCGATGCGTGTTTTCCCTTTGTATTTCATTTAAAATCCGATTTTTATGTTTTATAAAGAAACCCACTATTCATTGATCGGAGCCCTTCTCCACCGTTGATCTTGGACCAATCAATGTCCAGCACAATCTCGCATCGGTAGATTTCCATTGGCGCGTTTTATATTTTATACGCCACTCCCGATTGGCCTCCTTCGATACATTCTCCGCCGTCGATCTGATCTGCAGATCGACGGTCCATGTTCAATTGCCACAGTGCCCATTCAACCTTTTCCCCCGGAGATCGCAAAGCCTCAATTACATCTGGGCCGTCCACGTGTCAAGATCCGATGGCCCAGAGAAATCCTCCCGACCTTGGCTAAAATCATACGCCCCGCTTCATAATGTTTTTTGGCCAAATCTCAGCCGTTGATCTCTGCAGATCAACGACCCTTAATGACCCTTTCCCCGCTTCGTATTTTGTTTCATTTTAACTCCAAATTTAATCTCCGCTGTTCATATTTTGATCCAACGGTCTAGGTTAATACTGCCTTCCCCTTACCCCACCTGTTATCGCCCACACACTTAGCTGTTATCGTGCTCTTTCCACAGCCGTCAGATCTAAGACCCCAGATCTGATGGTAGACGCACATTTTTGCGTAACTTTGAGCACGTCCATTAATCTCTAGAAATCACGCGTATAAGTAGTTTTCCAATGCCACGTGTCGGGCGGGAACGTATATCGCGTTCGAGAAGATGAAAATTCCTACCCGCCTTTTTACCACGCGATACAACTGGTTTCTCTACCCAAAACCGCTTTCCTTTGTTCCATTATGTTTTATCGTGTGCGGCCTCAATCATTGATCTCTGCAGATCAACGGTCCCAATTTGTTTTTGCATTGTTTTTATCACCCTCCACCTTTTCCAAAGGGCCTTCATCGATCAATCCTGACCGTTGATCTCCATGGGCCAAGCTGATCCAACGGCCCATGAGCATTTGGAAACTCCGAATTTCCTTTCAATGCTTTTCCTCCGGCAAAGGATTTCTGACCTATTTTCTTTGCATTTTCCGCCATTTGCATAATATATGTGATCCCTTCACATTATGCTCCCGAATGTTGATCTCTGCAAGATCAACGGCCCTAACTTAATCTCTCCACCATTTTCTCCTAACCACAGCCTCCGAAGAAGTTTTTCCCAAATACGCATGATTTAAAAGGTTTTCCAAATATTTAAAAAGGAAATTAAAGGCTGAGGGTGACGACCCTCCAGGTTTTTGTTTATCAAAGAGATTGTTCCACAGGGTTGCAACACCACATTTTCCGGTGTCTCATGAACGCTGACAGCTCTATAAAGCCCCTTTCGCACCTGCACATCAGCAAGACACAGTAAGAATTAAATTAAATCAAAGAGTATCAGTGTTGAATACCCAACCACAACAGAAATGAAGAATTGAAGCTAATTTACACAGTTTGGATGGATTATGGCTAAGATCGGAAATCAAAAGCCTAATCCACTCAATTAAACACAGTTCAAAGACAGAAGAAAAATAATTAGGCCTAATTATGCCTAACACACAGATCAAAAGCAATTTAATCCTGTTTTTAGGTCGAAACAAAATATCTATAGGACCTAGGAAGCCTCCACCGTCACATCATAGGCTAATTGATTCCTCTCAGCTACCTAATGCCACCTGTAGCATCAAAGCATTGAACAGAGGCCGAGTAATGACCAGAACAGAGGATATTTTCCTCAATACAGCTGAGCAGTTATTCCAAGCCAAACAGAGTTATTGCAAAGATGACACAGAGCCTTAAAGTCAACAAAAGCTTCCCGCAAGCTTAATACTTACGGCAAAAACAATTAATATAGAAGAAATATCTGTAAACTTCTCCATTGAGCCCCTCAAAAGGCCGAGAAGCATTAACTGTATTAATTGAACCCTTAGATCTTTTTCTCTTGGACCTCCTCATTTCCCTATAAAGTCTTATTGAGGAGCTCATTGTAAAGGGTTGGTTGCAGAACTTTGAAATATATTTGTGCTCGAAACTCCTATTTGTAAATAGTGTTCACTGGCTCTTGAAGCTCTGTTTGTGATCTAATAAGTTAGGCTGAGAAGTGAAGGTGATTTTTGAACTAAAAAATTGGAATTGAAGATTGTAACTGGATTGACATCAATATACAAGCTAATTCTTGGGATCCTGGTCTATATCACTGGTGAAGTGCTTATTTCTGTGTTAATTGTTTTCTCTTTCATGTATGCCATATTGTCCATTATTCTATGATAAAGAACAACAATCATAGAGTTAGGATTTACTGTTTACAATACCCTTCTTTGAATGATAAGCTTTATCTCAAATGTTTTCCTCTAAATTGTTTATTTAAGAATGATTCAATATAGTTTAAGCAATTAGGAATGCTGGCATTCCCTTGTCCTATTGTTTTCTTTAAACATTGTTCTTGAATGTTATTTTCATTATTTGATTATTAAAGTTAGACTAGAAAAGTGATGGTGTGCTCTGTTTTCTAGCTTCTTTTTCGAAAGGTTAAATCTGAAAATTTCCCTAAGTGTATGCTAAAATCAGACTAGATTTAAAAGTATTTTATCTGATCTTAGGCTACAATTTTTTTATCTTATATGTTTTCATACTTTTTGAAAGTAATTATGTGGATTACTGGATTGTTTGTCTCTTGAGTTATCTTTAATACGAGCTTGTCCAAATAGGTTTATGGTGAGCCCTTCCCTTTGGTTGGTTTTAAACAATTGCTTAAAAGGATTTTCTTGTTTGGATAGACTGTTAAATCCTATTGTAAATTAGTGTCTGTTTCCACCCCTCCAACACTTTTATTGTTTCCATTCCATCATTTTATCTCAAAAGATATTTTGATATAGATGACTTGCTCCTTGGACCACTCTTGAAATTTTTGCACAATTAAAGCCCTATTATGACTCCATAGCCCAATGGACTAAAAACTAGTGTTATATCTATCTAATCAGCCAAAACTTGTTCTGATTGCTTGCAACTTCACACCTTTGAAACTCTTTCCATTTAGGACTTTCCACTCAACTGATAATCATGCTCAACCATCCAAAACAAAAACAAAACCCTTGTTCTTAATAGCTAGCCTAATATCATACCCAAAAATCTTTAAATATAAATCAATCTTTGCACTTATGGAGAGATCCCTCTCTGGATTCAGGAGGGATAGATCCTAGAATCCCAAAGTGGTTCAAGTGTCCTCTCCGCATTTTTGGTCTCACCAATCTGCTGAAATTACGGGGAGCATAACATTTCTGGCGACTCCACTGGGGAATTTGAGTTGATTTTCACTTATACATGCCTAAAACTCTAGAAAGCCCTTGACTCACGAACAATTGGCATATCAGGCAGTTGAGCCACCAGGCATAACATTAATGGCGACTCCGCTGGGGATTCTGAGTTTATTTTCACTTATACATGCCTAAAACTCTAGAAATACCTTGACTCACGAACAATTGGCATATCAGCCAGTTGAGCCACTGGGCATAACATTTCTGGCAACTCCACTGGGGACTAAGTCAAATTTTGTCTTAGGTACCCTTAAGATCTTTTACAAACCCCTTGAGTACAAGTAGCCTTCTTCAAGTACTACCAAGTGAATGGTAATCATGATAAAACTCATTTAAATCAGTGACAAACTAAGGAAACCTTAGGATTATCATAAGAGCTTATCAAACCTTGAAGGATCAGCTAGCTTAGCCATAAGAGTAAACTGTCTTTGTCTCATCACCGTAGCTAAGTGTTGAAATAGATTTGGGATACTTTTAGAACCCATAGGACTGAAATAAACTCAGAAAAACCAAAAAATATTTCAGATTGGTATTCAATAAACATGGTGGTGGACCATAAAACCTTTTACCTACAAAAGAGCTAAAAAATTACACTTGGCGACTCCACAATCCTAAACAGACCTCAAGACTCCACTGGGAAGACCCATTATCATCATAACATCATTTAAACTCAGTTAGAGGATTTTAGGATTAAAATTTTCTTGTTTAAAAGATCAGTTTTCCCTTTACAGATTGTCATATTTGGTTAAACTTCTCTTGTTTACTTGTGTCTGAAAAACACAACATAGTGGCTCCTAGAAAGATTCATACTAGAGCCTATCCTAACCCAAAACCTCCTGAAATAGTTGATAACCCTGAAAGAATCCTTAGGAAGTCTCCCGAGGTTAAATTTTCAACTATTTTCAGATCACCCTTGAGAGCTAATTCTGTTCCTGAAAACCTTACAGCTCTACACCAATCACAAGTTGACTTAAGAAATCCATTTAGAACTAGGTCACTTGATGATATAATTCAGATAGACTCTGAATCTCCAAATTCATCCCAAGACAGAAGTGAGTATCCTAGTAGCAGAGAAACTACACCACCAGATTTACATTTCCTACATAATTTTGGTTTCTCTTGTCCTAGATCTGCTCAAAAAACTCTTGCTGGTCCATCCACATCTGTTATCCATACATCCACTACATTCCATCCCACTTTCCCTCTTGCTAATCCACCACTTGTAAACCCCCCACTGTTCCCACAACCCCCTATCATGGAAACATGGTATGCTCCCTTAGGCCTTCCTTTTCCTTTAGTCAATCTTCCATAGGAATATCAGTCCAAGATACCATTGTATGATGCTCGTAATGCTACTACTTCTTCACAACATGTCGATAAGATGAATGACTACTTTGACAGAAACGAAATCGATGATGAAACTGTCAAACTTAGATTATTTGCTCAGAGTTTAGAGCGAGAAGTAAGAAAATGGTTCAAAGGCTTAACCCCTCACAGTATTAATGATGTCCAAGCCTTCCATCAAACATTATAACACAGGACCCAGACGGTAAGAGAGGTAAGTGGATAGCTGTTATACTTGAATATGATTTAGAGATCAAGCCCACTAAACTCATCAAAGGCCAAGGTCTAGCTAGATTAATGGCTGAATCCAATTTTGAAGTTCTTGATATTAATATGATAAATTCTTTAGATGACCAAGAAGAATTCTCAACTCCCATTGTTGAAGATCATTTTATGAATTCCTCTTGGTATGTTGATATTCTATATGTTTTTCTTAATTTGAATACACTTCCTAGTTTATCAAAAACAAAGGCAAGGTTTTTAAAGTTAAAAGCTATAAACTACTGCATTATTGATAAATGTATTTATTGGAAAAATGCAAGTGGGATATTGCTTAAATGTTTTCTTGAGTTTGATGCAGAGAAGGTTAAGCATGAATTCCATGAAGGAGAATGTGGAGGCCACCTCTACTGGAAGATGACAGCCAACAAAATCCTTAGAGCTGGTTACTATTGGCCCACACTCTTTCTAGATGTGCACAAGATGATAATTGCCTGTCACAAATGCCAACTTTTTGAAGGCAAAAGAAAGTTGCTGCCCTTACCTCTGCATCCAATCACTGTTGAAGCTCCTTTTCAATAGTGGGGACTTGATTTCATAGGAGAAATCCATCCACCCTCATCTGCCCAACATAAATGGATTCTCACTGCAACAGACTACTTTACCAAATGGATAGAAGCCATCCCTTCTAGGCAAGCCAATGACTCTGTCATAATAAAATTCATTGAGACTCATATTCTCTCTAGATTTGGATGTCCTAGGAAGATCATCATTGATAATGCTACAGCATTTGGATCCAAGAAGATGGTTGAATTCTGTCACAAATATCAGATTACATTAGGTCATTCTACTGCTTATTACACTCAAGGTAATGGGCTAGCATAATCCTCAAACAAGAGGTTGGTGAACATAATCAAGAAGCTATTGGAGGAAAACACGAAGTCTTGGCACACAAAGCTAGTTCATGCATTATGGGCTGACAGATTGACACTAAAGAAATCTATTGGAATGTCACCCTACCAGCTTGTGTATGGCACTGATGCAATTTTTCCAACCAACCTTGGCGTGCCAGTTATGAAGTTGATTCAAGAGGTGCAGTCTGAAGAAAATGACATGATCAGAAGAATAAATCAGACCATTCATCTTCAGCAAACCAGAGAGGAGGTTTACAACAAAGCATTACAAAAGCAAGAGAGCATCAAGAAATTTTTTGATAGAAGAACAAAGGCCAACGATTTCAATATTGGGGACAAAGTGTTAAAGTGGGATTCAAGGAGAGAAGACAAGGGAAAACATGGAAATTTTGACAACTTATGGCTTAGCCCTTATCTCATTCATTCTGCTGCTGGTAACAATGCTTATTTCTTGCAGGAGTTGAATGGAGCTGAACTGTTTGGGGGTCCTGTCAATGGCATGATGCTCAAACATTACTTCTCTTGATCCCATCATGTTTTGAAAGCCTTTTTATCTTTTTTCCATTATAAATATTTCATCCATCATTGCATTCAAAGTTAGAAAAATAAAAAATAACAAAAACAATAGAAGAAAGAAAAGAGGGCAGATTGTAAAAACAATAAAGGTTCAGCCCCATACCAAAAAACATAAACAAATTTGAAAGTGTGCAAGCTCAAAAGCCACTCTTGAAAAACACACTTCTAATTAGTCATACAGCCTAATCATGACTAATTAGTTTTAAATTTACTGCTGATAGGTTAGTGCAATTCGATTTTCCAAACAGCTTAATCTTGGCTTATCAGTCAGGTTGATTAGGATAGAAGATAAAGGTTCAAACAAGCTCAAAATCTGAACCTCAGTTTTCAAGAGAAGAGTGACTCAAATCTGTTTAAATCAAGAGTAAAAAAAACAAGTAAACTGGTTCTAATGAACTCAAAATCTGAACTAGAGAAACAAGGAAAAACAACTCGAATAAAATAAAAAACAGAGTTGTAGAAAAGAGAAGGCCATGCTGAGAACTTTCAGATCTTAAGCCTTCCATTTTGATTCAATTTTCTGCAAAATAACATCTATGTGCAACTTGTTTTTTATGCCATAGATTAGCAACAAGTTAGACTGTTCAATCCTCACTTGTATGCTTTTAAATTTCTATTTTAGAAATTAGTGAATAAAAATCTGTTAGACTGTCTAATCCTAAGAGATTAGTATATTAGGTAGAGAAGCTTATGAACTCAACTGTTAAATCTGAGTTCATGGAGAAATAAGAAGTAGACTTAGATTAGTTTTTTTCTCTCAAAAGAATAAAATGTTTGAAAAAGAGTCTGCCAATCCAAGTGCACTCTAAAAGAAGAAATAATGTTAGGTCAGTAGGATTGGGTAGGTAGAAAGCTTGTATTGATGAAGTTCCATTGATTTTTCATGGATGCTAACATTTTCAAAACAGAAGAAGATCATCCAAGTAAGGAAGGTTGCAGCCCAATGGATGAGGCACTGATCAGCCCCCTAGAGAATGCAAGTCTGAAGTTCTTGATGCCTTCAAGAAGGCACCATCCCCATGTGGAGCCACTGTTAACCACCTATAAAAATTTGTCATATCAAATGGTGGCTAAATCATTTTTGGAGCCTTCAAGAAACACGTTTTATTGCAAAAAATTGTTATCTCTTGAAGTCTTATGAAGACATCATGTCTTTTGATTAATCTTCACTGCTGTTTCCCTTTTAAACTTAGAAATTCTGCTGTTATTCATGGTAAAAAGGCTGCTGTGAAAATCCCCATTTTTCCCCATTTTAACCCTCTTCTCACTTCAAATTAACCTCCATTTTTACCCTTTTATTCCCCATGAAATTCCTTCATTTTTTATGTATTCCCTCCTTCCCCTTCATAAAGACTCCTTTATAAGGTTTAAAACTCACTTTTGAACCTTACTGAAACCCCCAAATCCATCAAAAAACCTTGAAAATTTCATAAAAATGAGCATTTTTGTACTAAGGCTTAAGCCCCTTTGGGCTAAGTCATAAAACCACTTCCCCACATGTGCCTATGCCCTAGAACCAGGCGCTAAGCCCATCGGGTGCTTATCACATCGGAAGAAATCGACAAGCGCAAGTCTTTGGCTTTTATAAAACCTCCGATGTGATTAGCTCCTTTATATATGAGCCCCAATCCTTTGTTTCATTCACAAAACCAAAGCCTTGCAATCGGGCGCTTAAACACTTTATATAAAACCATTCCTCGATGTTTTTTTCCTTTGTAAAATCATAAAACCCACTTTTTCGTATGTTTATATTAAAACCCGCTGGTTCATGTTTTTAATGAAAGGAACCATTGATCTTTTCCCGATCAAATGGTCAACACGATCTCGCATCGGAGATTTTCTAATGGGTAGATTGAAAAGGCCCGCACCATTGTTCTGATGCGATTGACCCTTTATATGTTTGAGCCCCGGTCCCTTTATATTTTTCATAAATCCGACAGCCCTGCAAATGGGCGCTTAACCTCAAATAAGCCCTCCCGATGCGCGTTTTCCCTTTGTATTTCATTTAAAATCCGATTTTTATGTTTTATAAAGAAACCTACTGTTCATTGGTCGGAGCCCTTCTCCGTCGTTGATCTTGGACCAATCGATGGCCATCGAAATCTCGCATTGAGAGATTTCCATTGGCGCGTTTATATTTTATACGCCACTCTCGATTGGCCTTCTCCGATACATTTTCCGCCGTCGATCTGATCTGCAAATCGACGGTCCAAGTTCAATCGCACCAGCACCCATTCAAACTTTGCCCCCGCCGATCGCAAAGCCTCGATTACATCTGGGATGTCCACGTGTCAAGATCCGACGACCCAGATCAATCATCTCGACCTTGGCTAAAATCATACGCACTGCTTCATAATGTTTTTTGGCCAAATCTCAGCAGTTGATCTCTGCAGATCAACGAACCTTACTAACCCTTTCCCCGCTTCGTATTTTGTTTCATTTTACCTCCAGATTTAATCTTCGTCATTCATCTTTTGATCCAACGGTCCAGGTTAATACCACCTTCCCCTTGCCCCACCTGTTATTGCCTGCGCACTTAGCTGTTATCGCGCTCTTTCCACAGCCGTCAGATCTAAGACCCTAGATCTGACGGTAGACACGCATTTTCGCGTAACTTTGAGAATTTCCATTAATCCCCAGAAATCATGCGATATAAGTAGTTTTCCAATGCCACGTTTTGGGCGGGAACACATATCGCGTTCGAAAAGATGAAACCGCCTACCTGCCTTTTCACCACGTGATACAACTGGTTTCTCCACCCGAAACTGCTTTCCTTTGTTCCATTGTGTTTTATCGCGTGCGACCTCAACTGTTGATCTCTGCAGATCAACGGTCCCAATTTGTTTTCGCATTGTTTTATCGCCCTCCACCTTTTCCAAAGGGCCTTCATCGATCAATCATAACCATTGATCTCCGTGGGCCAAGTTGATCCAATGACCCACGAGCATTTAGAAACCCCAAATTTCCTTTCAATGGTTTTCCTCCGGCAAAGGATTTATGAACTATTTTCTTTGCATTTTCCGCCATTTGCATAATATATGTGACCCCTTCACATTATGCTATCGACCGTTGATCTCTGCAAGATCAATGGCCCTAACTTAATCTCTCCACCATTTGCTGCTAACCACAGCCTCCGAAGCAGTTTTTCCCAAATACGCAGAATTTTCTAATTTTTATTGTATTGTGCAGGATTTAAAAGGTTTTCCAAATATTTAAAAAGGAAATTAAAGGTCGAGGGTGACGACCATCTAGGATTTTTTTTATAAAAGAGATTGTTCCACAGGGTTGCAACACCACATTTGCCGGTGTCTCATGAACGCTGACAGCTCTATAAATCCCCTGTCGCACCTGCACATGAACAAGACACAGTAAGAATTAAATTAAATCAAAGAGTATTAGTGTTGAAGACCCAACCACAGCAAAAATGAAGAATTGAAGCTGATTTACACAGTTTGGATGGATTACGGCTAAGATCAAAAATAAAAAGCCTAATCCACTCAATTAAACACAGTTCAAAGACAAAAGACAGAGAATTAGGCCTAATTATGCTTAACACACAGATCAGAAGCAAATCAATCTTGTTTTTAGGTCGAAACAAAATATCTATCAGACCTAGGAAGCCTCCACCGCCACATCAGAGGCTAATTGAGTCATCTCAGCTATCTAATGCCACTTGTAGCATCAAATCATTCAATAGAGGCCGAGTAATGACCAGAACAGAGCATATTTTCCTCAATACAGCCGAGCAGTTATTCCAAGCCAAACAGAGTTATTGCAAAGATGACACAGAGCCTTAAAGTCAACAAAAGCTTCCAGCAAGATTAATACTTACTATAAAAACAATTAATACAGAAGAAATATCTGTAAAATTCTCCATTGAGACCCTCAAAAGGCCGAGAAGCATTAACTGTATTAATTAAATCCTTAGATATTTTTCTCTTGGACCTCCTCATTTCCCTATAAAATCTTATTGAGGAGCTCATTGTAAAGGGTTGGTTGCAGAACTTTGAAATATATTTGTGCTCGAAACTCCTATTTGTAAATAGTGTTCACTGGCTCTTGAAGCTCTATTTGTGATCTGATAAGTTAGGCTAAGAAGTGAAGATGATTGCTGAATTGAAACATTGGACTTGAAGATTGTAACTGGATTGACATCAATATACAAGTTGATTCTTGGGATCCTTGTCTATATCACTGGTGAAGGGCTTCTTTCTGTGTTAATTGTTTTCTCTTTCATGTATGCCATATTGTCCATTACTCTCTGATAAAGAAAAGCAAGCATAGAGTTAGGATTTACTGTTTACAGTACCCTTCTTTGAATGATAAGCTTTATCTCAAATGTTTTCCTATAAATTTTTTATTTAAGAATGATTCAATACAGTTTAAGCAGTTAGGAATACTGGCGTTCCCTCGTCCTATTGTTTGCTTTAAACATTGTTATTGAATGCTATTTTCATTATTTTCTTATTAAAGTTAGAATAGAAAAGTGATGGTGTGCCCTGTTTTCTAGCTTCTTTCTCCAAAGGTTAAATCTGAAAGTTTCTCTAAGTGTATGCCGAAAGCAGACTAGATTTAAAAGTATTTTATTTGATCTTAGGCTACATTTTGTTTATCTTATATGTTTTCATACTTTCTGAAAGTAATTATGTGGATTACTGGATTGTTTGTCTCTTGAGTTATCTTTAATATGAGCTTGTCCAAAGAGGTTTATGGTGAGCCCTGCCGTTTGGTTGATTTTAAACAGTTGCTTAAAAGGCTTTTCTTGTTTGGACAGACTGTTAAATCCTATTGGAAATTAGTGTCTGTTTCCACCCCTTCAACACTTTTATTATTTCCATTCCATCATTTTATCTCAAAATATCTTGTGATATAGATGACTTGCCCCTTGTACCACTCTTGAAATCGTTGCACAATTAAAGCCCTATTATGAATCCATAGCCCAATGGACTAAAAACCAACGTTATATCTATCTAATCAGCCAAAGCTTGTTCTGATTTCTTGCAACTTCACACCTTTGAAACTCTTTCCATTTAGGACTTTCCACTCAACTAATAATCATGCTCAACCATCCAAAACAAAAACAAAACCCTTGTTCTTAATAACTAGCCTAATATCATACCCAAAAAGCTTTAAAGATAAATCAATCTTTGCACTTATAGAGAGATCCCTCTCTGGATTCAGGAGGGCTAGATCCTAGAATCCAAAAGTGGTTCAAGTGTCCTCTCCACATTTTTGGTCTCACCAATCTGTTGAAATTGTGGGGAGCATAACAGGTTAGTGAATAAATATTTTCCAAACTGTCTAAACTTGGCTTATCAGTAGATTAGATTAGGAAAAGATATTGGTTCCAATGCTCAAATTTGAACCAAGAAAGAAAGAGAGGGAAGAATAAAAAATTCCCAATTCATAGCCCTCAAAGTTTTTGTTTTAATTTCTGCAAAATAAATTATGTGTGCAGACTTGTACAAAATGCCACAGCTCATAACAAATCAGAATGTCTAATCCTGATTTGGTTGTGTTTTCAATTTCCCATTTTTAATAGAGAATGAAAATATGTCAAACAAATTAATCTTGACAGATACATAGATTAGGTAGAGAATAAAGAAATCTCATCAGTTTAGTCTGAGCTTTTGAAGATATAAGTGTAGAAGTTGTTAGTTTCCTGTTCTCAACAGAACATAATGTCAAGGGTTGGCTAATCTAAATGCACCCAATGAAGAAAAATGTTAGGAAAAGTAGGATGGGTAGGTAGAAGTTGAGTTGAAGCAATATCGTTTTTCAGATTTTGAAGATCACATCTTCAAAGGAACAAATAGTAAATCAAAAAGTTAAATAAAGGAGTTTGTCAAGATACAAATCAAGGCACTAGTATACTTCTTTCAGAGATTTTTTCTCTGAGGTTCTTGACACCTCCTAAAGGAGATGCCCTCCCCAATTGGAGCCACTGTTATCCTCCTGTATTTTTACAGAATTCACTAGGTGACTATGGATGTTCTACAAGCCCCTAAAGATAGCATTATTGTCCTATAAGCTATCTTTAGAAATCTCACTTCCTTCATTATCCTAAAATGAACCTATTTCACTATATATTTCAGCTCTGCCTTCTCAGTTTACCTTGATGCTCCTAAAAAGACTTATTTATGGGTTGGTTTACCTCATTTTCACCCTCCTCCCTACCCAAACTCTCATTCACCCTTCCCCCCTCTAAAATCTCATCTTTCCCTTCCAAAAACCCTTCAAAACCCCTTTTTATTCATCCCTTTCCTCTATTTTCCAAAACAATGTAAAAAACCCTATTTTACATTGTTTTAAATGAAATATTAAAATTGTCGGGACCCCCACCTTTATAAATAAATCTCTATTTTATTTGTTTATAAAACCCGACTTCTATTCTAACCCGACCCTTTAAAGGATTAATCCCCCGCGCCCCAAACCTTACACTCCCTTGCACCACATGACCCTAACCCCACTCCTATTTTCTTCACCCTAAGCCCCTTTCCTTTAAGCCCCCAACCTGCATGCATTCAAAACCCACGCTCATATAACCTTTACCCTGCTTACTATATAGCCCCGACCTTATTACAACAAAACCCCGCATATAATTTGAACCCACGCTAAACGACAAAGAGCCCTGCCACGTCATATGCATATGGGCCCCATCCCAACCATTTCGCACCGTTGATCTCCATCCTTGAGATCCGATGGCCCATGCTTTGTATCGCAAATCATATAGAGCGGGGGTTAATGTTTTTAAAAATTGCGAAATGGGTGGTTTTTCCCTGCCACGTGTCGTGCGTTGAACCATATTGCACGCCTACCCCGAAAACCATTACCGCCTCCTCTGCTGTGCGAAAACTGCCTCCAGTTTTCCGAAAACCACTTATCCCTCCGCGCCATAATTCAAATGCCCCAGTCTCCGTTCAAAATTCCTGCAGGTTCCGCTTACGGAACCAAGACCCCAATTCACCATTTTTGCCCTTCGACAGCCCAAAAACCCCTGAAAATGCAGTAAACCCTCCCTTCATGGTTTTAAGATAACTGTTTATTTTTATGTGCAGTTTTAATGGCAGAAATGAAAGTAAATGCATTCCGATGGTTCATAATCGATTGGATAAGTTCCTGGGTGAAAATCCAGGGATTTTAATCAAATTTAAAGGGACTAGAGGCCTTGTATCAAGATTAATCATCGATGAAACATGATCATCGATGGTTACTTAACCCTCCAGCATAGAAGAAATGCATACCTATGCAGACAAACAAATATACAACAAGAAGAAATACAATCAAAGGATTGTGCTAAAGAAATGAAGGCCATAAATATTAAAAGGCCTAATACAGAGTTTAAAGATAAAATAGAGGCGAATTAGCCCATAAACACATTCGAATGACTAAAACCTATAGCAGTTACTTCTTCAGGAGATATTTTTCCACCTACAACATATTTTCTTTCAATAAAACATCAAACAATTATTAAAAACAGTCAAAAATATTTTTCATCTACCAGCAGTTATTGTAAAGTTATTGCAAAAAGCCTTAAAGTCAAACATTTCACAGAAATCAATTCAGAACTTGAGTTAGGAGTTATTATTTCAGAGAAACACCTTCAGATATTTTTGCCTTTGGCCTTGGATGGTCTCAAAGTCGAAAATCATTAACTCTGTAATAAATGACATTCCAAACCCTAGCTTGACACCACCTCCTCATTTTGTAGATAAATACTGCATATGAGACTCATTTTTAGTGTTAGTTAGTTGGTGGTTATTTGATTGATTTTCTACTGCTAAGCTAGTTGAGGATTGCTAGGCTGGATTTGAGAAAGCTCTAAGGTGCACAAAGCTATTGTACATGGAGTATTGTAATTGATTTGATCATCAATAATACAAGCACATTCACAGTATCCTTGAGCTATGTTAATGGTGAATTTTTCCTCATTTTTCATTGTTTTTCTTATGTTTTCCATTGTGTCAACATTTCTCTGATAAAAGAACAGAAGCTTTAGAGTAGGATATGCTGTCTTGGGACCCTATTTCTGTCTGCATTCTTTATCTCTATGTTTTCCTCTGCAAGGTCTGATTGGATAATTATTAATTTCCCCCCAATTCCATCTAGCTTGTTGTCTTAGAAATTATTCAATAGAGTAAAGGCCAAAGAATTTTATGGTGAGCCCTGTCCTTTGGTACAACTTGAGATATTGTTTTTAAGGCCTTTCTTTGAAGTATACTTAGTAAACTCTAAACCAATGAAGTCCATGGTATGCCCTGTCCTCTGGTCTGCCTCCAAATGTTGATTAAGGATTCTTTTCGAGTGTTGAGTTAAAGAAGATTGGCTTCAGTTGGCTCTTTAGCTGCTCTCACTGTTGTCTTAAATGTTTTCTTTTATCTGAAAGTAGTCTTAGGATTGATGGATTGTTGTCTTAAAGGTTTGCTCATCAAATTTTGGCCAAAAAGGTCTATGGTACGCCTTGTCCTTTGGTTTGCCTTAAATAGTTACCTTAAAAGGCTTTTCTTGTATAAGTAGAGCTAGAAGATTCTTAACTGACTATAGCTTTGCTGCCTTCACAACTTATTATTGTTCATATCACAATCTAATCTAAGAGATCTAATTGATATAGTTAGCTTGCCCTATGAAAACCCTTGCAGAGTTGATGAAGAATTAAATCCTTTTATGACTCCATTTCCCAATGGATTAATGTTCTCTTGTTGTCTATCCATTTAGTTGAAACATCCCTTCAATCAGTCACACCACAGATTTTTCAATCTACCAATTAATTCAACAAGAAAAAACAAGTCATTAGAACTTCATAACTAGCCTAATATCTTAAACAAAGAGCACAAAGATACATCTTTTGAAAACACTTGTATAGAGAGATCCCTCTCTGAATCCAGGAAGGCTAGGTCCTACGATTCCAAAGTGGTTCTGATGTGGCCCCTGTAGTGTTTGTTCTTGCCAATCTTTCAAATCACAGGGAGCCAACAGACTCCATCTCTTCACGCCTCCATGAATTGTAGGAGCTTGAAGAAGATATATTTCTAACGAATTTCCATCAATCAGTACATCAAGAGCGACAAAAATCCTGACATGACAACCACATCAAGCACAAAACATTCACTATTTGAGGAAAAGTACTGCTATATGAAAACACATTCTAGAATTTCCCAGGGAAACTTAGAATGAAATGGATGGGACCTTATTATGTCATAGAGATAAGAGAATTAGGCGCAGACAGGCTAGGCAATTAGACGAATAAATTCTTCAAGGATGGGTAAACGATGCATGCCTGAAACCCTATCATGAGTAAGCACTAATTTTTTTTTTTTTTAAATTTTGAATAACTCTCGCAACTAAGAACAGTCAGTAGAGTAGAGTCAATAACTCTCTTGCAATCGAGATGAGCCATAGAAAAGTTAGGTTTTAATATTTTTAGCCAATTAGAGTAGGAATCCTCAATAAGAAGTCCACAAAGTCACGCAAAAAAAAACAATCGTCCCTGTTGCGATGTGGAGACCACATCAAAACCAAATGTGGGCTGGGGGAGAGTCTACAATGTCACATAGCCTAACCGTGTCAAACATCATTCACTCATAATGACCCATCATACCATTTTCAGTCCATAATATCACCCGAATTTGAAAAATAATTGCCATAATTAGTAACCCCCATAATGTAATAAAGTTTCCATATTAAGCCATAATTATTGCCCATCATGTCTACCCGACTCCTGAAGCCGACATCAGCACTGCCAGCATACACCTCACCCTGGTAACTAATCACATGATTATAGCAACGAGAAAGACAACATGAATTAATTAGTTATGGCGTCACATCAACATCATTTGTGCTAGTAATATTACTTAACCTGCATGAAGGAGGGAAACACCAGAATGCCAAGAAATTCTGAGTTATCAGAGAAAGAAACAACTATAACAATAAGCCCAATTTCAACAGTATAAGTTCAAAGCAGCAGACCAGTAGCAGAAGTTCAGAGCATTAGAGTAGCAACATATGTTTAGAGTAGTAGACTAGTAGTAGTAGTTAAGGTATATAACGGAAGGAAGAAATTGACAAAGATGGCTACCCTAGTCATCAAGTCCGAGCTCTATGGAAGAATTAAAATTATGGAGTCTCTGATAGGAAAATATGATAATGCCTCATTGATAGATACCAAATTCATCGACTTGTACCAGTTCCCAGCCATGAAAAGGAAGGTGTACATCGAAAATTATGCAAGGGAGGGAGGAGATGAAGTAGCGAAGATGCACCCAGACTTGAGAGGCATCCAAAAGTAAACTATCCTGAACCTTAGGAGCCTTCTGGTATTTGAGATGATGGGAGAAAAAATGCAATGCACTAAGTTCTTGATGAGAAGAATTCAAAATGGATCACTATGGCTTGGGAGGGAGATCCCAATTCATGCGGAAGACATACACAGACTTATAGTATTATCAGTGGCAGGAAAAAATTTCTCAATGATGAGCATAATCAACTCCAAGGCGAGAAGGATATACTACAGAAGCAAGTAGAGCAACTAAAAGAGGTCTTTAAAGACCTATGGTCGATTGTCGTTGCCCTGGACAACAAAACACCCAAATATATTTCGTCATGCTCAATGGTCGAAAGATCCATTCGAGTCAAAATGGCATGCATGAGTTTGAACAGAGCAAACCAAGAACTGAAAGAGGTGCTTGTGGAAAAGCCAACATTGCTATATACCTTGACAGTATATGCTGAGAAAGTAGCAGAGAGGCAGAGATAGGTGTAGAACATCAAGGACATGCTCGGGACAACGGTCAAAGAAGCATACAACTTGTTGTAGCAACTATATAAATGCTCAAATTCATTGACAATGAAAGCACAACCAGTTTCAGAGCAACTTCAAAAGATTTTCCTTGAAATCAGAGGAGCCAAAGATCCGGTCAGCAGAACTCAACTATACGACCAAGCATATATACTTGAAACCAAAATTCAGGCCATTGAAGAACACTCAGCAGAAACAAAGAAACTTCTCAAGGACCTAAGGCAACCTGTGAAGCAAAAGGGCAAGGCAATTCAACAACTGGTGACTGAAGCAAAACCAAAGATCCAAGAAGTATTCAACAAACTAACGCAGGTAGTGGATGCGACTGAGGCCGATAAAGTTTTCACTGAAACAGAGCCTATGCTTAAAGTGTGGCAACAAGTAATAGTTGAGTTTACAGAGCTCAGAACATCAACATTGAGCAAGGTTCCTAAGTTGGGGCCTTTGTTTGAACAGGGCACATCGAAACAAGAAACGACAGAGATGGAAGCAATAGGAGAAATAAGGCCAGCACTGGAAGCCGACAAACGACTAGAAGCTGTAACAGCAGGAAAATATTGACTCGGGACGAGTCAGTAGCGTGTGGTCGGGGCCTGTTGGGGCCTTTGTTTTGGACATAACAATTTTGGAGTTACGGAGAGCCGGAAGAAAGGTGGCGGAACATAATCAAGGTAGGCAAGGAGCTGTCATGGTTTTGGAAAGCCAAAAGGCAGGTGGTAGGGCATAGACAGAGAACGAAGCAAATGAAAGAGATAGGAGATAAGAAACAAACAATAGAACTACTAGTGATAAAGAAGAAACGGAAGGCAACAGAGTGCAGGGGAGCAAACAAGCACAAAAGTGGCAAGGACTGACATTGTCAGTCGGTAGGAACAAATAGGTAGGAAAGAAGTGACTTCGTAGTTAGTTTGTTAGTTAGCGAGTCAGTCAGAGGGAGAGGCTGATAGGAAGTAAAGCCTCAGGAGAGCTTTGTGGAGCTTTTTGTATTGAACTGAACTATAATAGACTCTGTGGAGTATGTTTATGTTGTTTTGATCTAAGTTAATGGAATCGGGTTTTTGATGTGTTGTATATTGTAAATTGGTTGATTCTTACTTGATTATGGTGACTGTCTGCCTAGTTTAAATTTTAATTCGGTACTCTGAACATGCCATGGTGAATGATAACTTACTTTTTGGAGTTGAGATATATATGTATTTTTTATGCTCATAGTTATTATCTATGTTAGTAATATTTTCTCAATATCAATGATCTAGCCTCTAATATTAGTAAGGTCGTGGCATGCCTCGAGTGAGACTCCTTTCTCCCTTGAGCAGGGTGAAAATGTTGGCGTTGTCCTAGACTACTGCAGAAACCTAGTTGGCCTCTAGCCTGAACCTGGGTCTTGCCCATAGACCTCCTTTTTCGCCAACACCGTGCTTGGCACATTGCCTCTTTAAGATGTTCAAAGGCTTTAGTTTCTTCAAGAGTCCATGAAATGCATCTTTATTCAAAAATGTTATTAGAGGTGCTGTTATTCTCCCATAATTCTTAACAAACTTGCGATAATAACCTATTAACCCAAGAAATCCTCGCAATTGCTTTATGGTTGTGGGGACTTTCCATTCCTTAATGACTTTAATTTTTTTAGTATTTACCTTAACACCCTCTTCAAATACAATATGACCCAAATGTTCCACCTCTTGTACTCCAAAGAAACATTTGGAGGTTTTTTCATATAATTGTTTCTCCTCCAATACTTTGAGCACCCTGTCAATATGTTGAACATGATCCTTCCAAGACTTGCTATAGATTAGTATATCATCAAAAAATACTAAAACATATTTTCTGAGGAAGGGTTTGAAAATGGAATTCATTAACCCTTGAAATGTAGAAGGTGCATTGGTAAGGCCAAAAGGCATGACCAAAAATTCATAATGACCCTCATGAGTTTGAAATGTTGTTTTCAGAATATCTGTAGTCTTCATTCTAATTTGTTGATATCCTGAATGGAGATCCAACTTGGTAAAATAAATTTCTCCATGTAATTCATCCAATAATTCATCAATCACATGAATGGGAAATTTATCTTTAATAATGAGCTTATTGAGATCCTTATAATTCAGACACATGTGCCTGATCCATCCTTATTGTGTACAAATACTACTGGAGTAGAGAAATAACTTTGACTAGGTTGAATTACCAGCGTCTAACATTTCTGCAATCATATGTTCAATTTTTCTCTTTTGGACATAAGGATATCTATAAGTCTTGATGTTTGGAGGAACACTTCCTGGAATCAAATGAATAGCTGCTCATGATCATGGATAGGTCGGAGTCCTTTGGGAGTTTCAAACACCTTGGAATGATTGTCCAAGACTTTTTGGAGATCTAGATAAATAGATGATTTTGATGTTGGAACTTCTAATGAGCATAATTGTGAAATTACGCCTTGTTTTTATTTATTCAGAAGATTTGTCATGAAATTATAGATTATTATCTTTCCCGGCTTCCCTACTATACCGCGTAATTCAAATTCCTTTCCTTTTGAAAAAAAATTCAAGAAAATTTCTTGAAAATTAAAATCTACGAACGCCAAAGGTTGTAACCATTCTATTCCTAGTACAACATCAACACCTCCCATTGGAATGGAAAGCATTGGAATATTCAATACATATTTCCCCATGGTTAGCTTGATATTATGTCACTTTCCAGAGAAATTTATAGTTCCAACTTCCTCCATTTTCAACCATCACTTGACACTTCCAACTTGGTTAGCTTGATATTATGTCACTTTCCGAAGCAATTTATAGTTCCAACTTCCCCATGGTTAGATTGATATTATGTCACTTTCCAGAGCAATTTATAGTTCCAACTTCCTCGCCAGAATATTTTTTTTTCTTTCTCTAGGGTTGGTTCCTAGTGTATATCCTCTTCTTTTGAAGTTTCTTGTTCATTTTCTTCCTCCTCTTCAAAATCTACGTAAAATAATTTCTTCTCAACACACTTTTGAACTTTAGTGTATTTGCTATCACATTTGTAGAAAAGCCCTTTTGATTTTTTTTCTTCCAATTTTTTTGGTGACAACCTTGTATGTTTTGGAAGTCTAGGAGTAGCAACACTTCCATATTTATATATGTGAGTGTTAGGCTTCCTTGTTGGAATAATTTTACTTTCAATTTTTCTTGCCAACCTGAATTCCTTCTTAAATGAATGAGGTTCACAAAGGTGAACCTCATGTTGGTTGTTATCCTTTAAAGTCCCTATAAATACATCAATCATGTATTCCCCTAGAATATCAATTACCCTGATATTCAATTTTTAGAAGTCCTCAATGTGATCCACCATTGAACTCTTTTGTTTGAGATTTATCAATTGGATAAAGAAGGTGTTGCTCTTTGTATCCTCATAATGTGCTATTATTTCCTCTGTAAAAATTGACCAAGTGACAATTTTTTTACGAGAGAAAAGCCATCGATACCATAAAAATGTATTTTTTTCTATATATAAAGTTTTAACGCGTAACTTTTGTGTGTTTTTCACATTATGGAGATCAAAATATTGCTCTATTTGAAGTATCCATGTTACGGGATCCTTGCCATCAAACTTCCTCATATCGATCATTGGAATATGGTGGGTCTTCAATCCAACATTAGAGTTTATGAAATCATGATTAACATTTATTTTGTTCTCATCATGAGTTTCCTCTACTACCTTTTCGCCATTAGGAATAATTTCTTGTATCAACTTTGTGAAACCTTCCTTCAAACCTTCCATGTCTACTTTTAGGTCATTCTTCAGGTCTTCCATGTTGCCTTTCATTTTTTCATCGATCTTAGCTTCCATTCCATCCATATTAACTTCCATGCCATTCTTCAAACCATACATATTAGCTTCCACACCTTTCTTCAAACCATCCATCTTAGCTTCCATTTCATTTTTTGTTACTCTTTGCGAGAGTGAATTTTGTTGCCCTTGGTCTTGTAATTTTGATATATCATGTTGCACTTCTGCCTCTTCATGAGTCATAGTAGAGCCTTATGAGGGTTGAATGGGTGTTGAATTATTTTTATGGGGAATTTTAGAACCCAATATAGATATATATGCTTCAATATGCCCTTGGAATAAATTCAAACTGAATTTTCAAACAAGACTTATCCATTTTTTTTTAAAAAATACACACCGTTTTCTTTCTTTTGAGGAGATCGATATTTAAATTGACGTATCTCTGTAATTTTTAAAAAAACCTCTCGGATTATCCACATTGCTAGAAGACGAGTGTCGACGTTTCGAATCCCAATAGGGATCCATCATTAGGACTTTCTTGAATCTCTGTAATTTCAAATCCCTAATATTTTATCTTTGGTCCTTTAGTAGCCCTCTGAATCTTATTTCCAATGCCACATGTCTGACTTGATTTGGATTATTCAAGACAAAGTTATGCCCAATCTCCCACAATGACCTAATTATCGACTGGTTCAATAGAGCGAACTTGTACGATGTGCCACATTTCAATTTTTCCTCCTTCGGCTTTGAAATTGATATAAAGGAAACTACTGTCCGTTTGATTTTTCCAACTTTTTACAGAATTCCAATTCGATGCTTTGAGAGAGAGTTATGAGGATTTTCCCAAGGTCACCTCTTTGAGATTAAATTCAGGAACTTGTGAAAACCCTAACTTCCACAGATCATATGTCCAAAAATATTGTGAACCAAGATCAGAAATGTTTACACGAAGTTGCTTAGAATTTCTTCACAAATGGGTTGTTTTTTAGCTTCTGAACCTTCGTAGAAAAAAATTTATAGTTAAAATTCCACGATGACCTGTTTGAAGCAACAAAACCCTAGAATCCAAATCTCTGATACCAAATGTTATGAAACCAGCTCACAAAATAGAAGAAAATAGAGACCAATTACTTAGAAATCAACCTCTTTGAGGGGGGAACCTCCTTTACATTAAATAAATGAACAATTCTTGGATGACACAAATGAAAAAACCTACTTTCTATATATATGAGTCCATGGGGTCACAATATAATCCTAGCCGACCCAACAATAATAATGTAAGGGCACAACAATAAAAATAGTGGGATTTTATGGGGCATAATAATACAATATGGGGACTACCGGGGTACAACAATAACAATAAGGGGGCTAGAATAACAACAATAAGAGACTACACTAGTAATACAGGTACCTAACAAAGGAACACTGCAACCCTGAGATGATGAAGTGGATTCACTCGATCATTAATTTTTCCTTAACAATTCTATGTTGATATGTTCAAATTTGATGGTTCTAAAAAGCTCCTTTATGGATCACTTTTCCCCAAGTCAGAGCCATATAATATTTAAGAGTTTGCACATGGATTGACATATATATTCTAGAACCTGGAATACAAGGGGAGTCCTATGGAAGGAAGCTTTTGATGATATATATGCATGACCTCAGGATTACAGTTTTATTGATATGTCATCACACATGAGAAACTCCTGCATGATCCAATGTGATTTTTTCCTAGGAAAAAAGGTATTAACTACACCATTTTTATTTTTACTATTAAAATGGCCTTGGAAAGACAATGGTCGTCATATTTTGTAGCCTATCTTATCGGTTCAAAGGGAAATCAAATATTTCTCTCATAATCATGCTATCATATTAAACAGGAAGGAGGGTCCTTGATATGTACTAACATTTATTATGTCACGGTGATGAAAAAATCAAGTGTTATTGAAGGTTTGATCTTAGACAGAATGCAGTGTTAGCACACAACTTGTTCTTATAGATTGTAACATGTCATTTCAGATCTGTGGAGTGAGTACCCTCTTAGAATATTATTGTACAGGTTGGAAATAATATGCATCAACAAGTGCCCAATAAAGACCTATGTATAACTCTTATATGTTAGAGCTTCCCAGTGAACTAGTTACAGATAACTTTGTTGTTCAACACTTGCAAATATTGGAAAAGTAAACATATATTGAACTACAATTTATTTGTTGTATTTCTGACCATATAGGGAACAATGTGTTGGCATTATTTTAACTATGGATATAGGATTAAGTCAATGCAATGGAAGTGGTTACATCTATTGTAAACAAAAACAACTTCTCCATACACAAGATTCAATAGTAGATTTTCTAGTGAATACTCCTCTAGTTACATATTTTTTTTCTTAGCCTTTTGTTGTGTAACCAGCTCCAAAAATAGAAGAAAAGAGATATCAACGCCTTAGAAATAAGCCACTTCTAGGGGGCAACCTCCAATATATTACATTAATGAACAATTCTTGGATAATCCAATTTACAAAACCTCATTTCTATATATAGGAGTCCATGGGGCCATAATGTAATCCTAGTGGGCCACAATGTAATCCTAGCCGACCTAACAATAATAATTTAAGGGCACAATAATAATAAAATGGGGGTTAGAAGGGTACAATAATAACAATAAGGGGGTTACACTAACAACAATAAGGGACTATACTAGTAATATAGGGACCTAACATGCCCCTCTCCTTCAAAAAAGTGTTGTCCTCAACACTTGAGTAGCCCTGGGTGCTTCTGTATAAAATTCTCATCCTCCCATGTAGAATCTTCAGTGGGTAAGTTCTTCCACTTGATGAGATACTCTGAAATTGATCGATTCCGTAGCTGTCGAGTTCTTGTTTCCATGACCGCTTCAGGTTCCAATATGATTTTCCTTCCTCATCAAGTTCTGGCAATATTGTTTGAACTGGAAGATTTTCACCTATAACCTTCTTTAAGCATGAAACATGGAAAACTGGATGTACTCGCGAAGAAGCAGGAAGCTCCAATTTGTATGCCATAGTACCAATATTTTGCAACACCTTGTAAGGACCATAGTACTTTGGCGATAATTTATTATCCTTTTTTGCTTGCTTGAGGGACATTTGTTTGTATGGTTGTAGCCGTAAAAATACCCAATCTCCTACATCAAAACTTCTCTCGCTACGATGTTGATCTGCCTGTTGTTTCATTCGATTTTGTGCCAAATTCAGGTTATCCTTTAAGAGTTGGAGAACTTCTTGCCGATGCTCGATGTGATCTTCCACTGCTTGAACCTTCGAATTTTCCCTTAAAGATGATGTGATGGATGGTGGATGATATCCATAAAGTGCCATAAATGGGGTCATTTTTGCTGCAGTATGGAAGGAAGTGTTATACCACCATTCCACAAGAGGTAACCACTTGACCCATTGTGTTTGTTTATCAGATACAAAACAACGAAGATATCCTTCCAAACATTTATTTACTATCTCAGTTTGACCATCAGATTGAGGATGATAAGATGAGCTATGAGCTACCTGAGTACCCAAACAAGAAAATAACTCCGTCCAAAAATTTCCAGTAAAAATGGGATCTCTGTCGCTCACAATAACCCTTGGGCTTCCATGTAGCTTTTGAATTCCGTCCATAAATGTAGTAGCAACTGTACTTGCTTTAAATGGATGAGATAAAGCACAAAAGTGTGCATACTTGGTAAGTCTATCAACTACCACCATGATGACACTCTTTCCTTCGGACTTAGGTAAACCTGTGATAAAATCCATTGAAATCTCCTCCTAACGTTGACTTGGAATGGATAAAGGTTGTAGAAGTCCTGGGGTCTTAATTGTTTCCACTTTATTCTGCTGGCAAACCAAACATTCCGCCACAAACTTTCGAATATCAGATTTAAGGCCATCCCAAAAAAATTCTTTCTTCACCCCGTGGTAAGTTTTTAAAAATCTTGAGTGTCCTCCTAAAGGAGAAGTGTGCAATTCCAGAAGAATCTTTTGTTTTAGTTGGGAATTCTTACAAAGATATAAGCGATCTTTGTACCATAAGGAATCATTTTTCCAACTAAATGTATCAGATGTACTAGGATCTTGCTGCAACTTTGAATGAGTGTCCATACATGTTTTTCCTTCTTCCATTCATCTCTTGCTTCGGTTATCCAATCTGGTTGGATAATAGAAATGGCACAAAGCAATGCTTCCACCTCTTCATTCTTTCTTGAGAGTGCATCCGCAACAACATTAAGCTTTCTTTTTTTGTAGATTATTTCAAAGTCATAACCCAACATCTTTGTGACCCATTTTTGCTGCTCTTCTGACGATAGTCTTTGTTCCAAAAAGTGTTTAAGACTATCATGATCGGTTTTTACCTTAAAGTGTCTTCCCATTAGGTATGTTCGCCATTTCTTTATTGCATGCAATATTGCTAACATTTCCTTCTCATAAATAGGTTTCTTTAAATACTTTCCTTTGATTGGACGACTTTCAAAAGCAATGGGTCTTCCTTCCTGCATTAAAACTGCACCAATTCCATTTCCTGAGGCATCACATTCCACAATAAAGGTTTTTGTGAAGTCTGGTGTAGCTAAGACCGGTGCTAGGCACATTGCCTCTTAAGACGTTCAAAGGCCTTAGTTGCTTCAGGAGTCCATGAAAATGCATCTTTCTTCAATAATGTTGTTAGAGGTGCTGCTATTCTCCCATAATTCTTAACAAACTTGCGATAATACCCTGTTAACCCGAGAAATCCTCGCAACTGCTTTGTGGTTGTGGGGAATTTCCATTCCTTAATGGCTTTAATTTTGTTAGGGTCTACCTTAACACCCTCGTGAGATACAATATGACCCAGATATTCTACCTCTTGTACTCCAAAGAAACATTTGGATGTTTTTGCATATAATTGTTTCTCCTGCAATAGTTTGAGCACCCTGTCAACATGTTGAACATGATCCTTCCAAGACCTATTGTAGATTAGTATATCATCAAAAAATACTAGCACAAATTTTCTAAGGAAGGGTTTGAAAATGGAATTCATCAACCCTTGAAATGTAGAAGGTGCATTGGTAAGGCCAAAAGGCATGACCAAAAATTCATAATGACCCTCATGAGTTCAAAATGCTGTCTTTGGAATATCGTCAGTCTTCATTATAATTTGATGATATCCTGAACGAAGATCCAACTGGGTAAAATAAATTGCTCCATGTAATTCATCCAAGAATTCATCAATCACAGGAATGGGAAATTTGTCTTTAATGGTGAGCTTATTGAGCTCCCTGTTAGACTCCTATACCAATAGGTGTCATTTTTCATGATTGACTTGTTGAACTATGCAATATGTTCAAACCTTTTTCTTGTTGCAAAGGTGTTCCATATTCAAAGAAATCAAAAAAAAAATAAAAAAATTTAAAAATGTAAAGAGGGTATACCCTAAAAGAAAAATCAAAGGGTGAAAAAACAAAATTGGCCAAAAAAGTGAAAGAAAATGAACCCCACCAAAAGAAAGGCCAAGGAAAGTGTGCAAGTCTAAATGCCACTATTTTTTACTCTGATGTAATAAACAAAATTGTGTGCAGATTGTCAAACTTTTGTCACAATTGATGAAGAGTCAAATAGTTTAAGCTTGGCTAGTTCATTTTTCAATTTCATGCTGTAGAATAGAGAACAAATATCTGGCCAAACAGTTTAATCTTGGCAGATAAGTAGATAGGTAGAGTTAATAAAAGGTGCTCAACAGTTTAATTTGAGCCCTTGGATGTAATAAGTGTAGACTTAGATAGGTTTGCCATGTAAAAGAAAAAGAAGATTGATAAGGGTTTCAAGCTGCCTAAGTGCACCCTAATAAAGAAGAGAAAATGGTAGGGTAAAGTAAGTAGGGTAGGTAGATGTTAAGGTGCACTGGCATGAAGTGTGATGAATGCGGGTTCTATATGTTCAATTTGCATTAATTTATGCAAGGTAGATACTACATTGGAAAAAATTCACAGCAAAGAAAAGTCAAGATTATTAACTTCCCCTTCATTTTTCCCTAAAAGAATTCACTAATTTCCCTAAGCACTAAGGTATTTGAAGATTAAAGGGGCTCAAGGCATTTCCTTGACTTTTGGAGGGATCGGACCCTTGGCCCAATAATTGGAAAAAACCTAAGTACTTAAAACCATTCATCATCACACTCTTTTACTTCAAAAAATTCTTTCCTAAGTAAAATCCCATTTTACTTAGGAAAATCATGAGATATTTCATAATTAACCCTAAAAATCACATTTTATCCTAAGTTTAAGTGATGAAGTGATTATAATGCAATTTGCTTCTAAAAACTTCACTTTCTTAGTTATATAAATGTATTTTGAAGTTTAACTTGTCCCCTTGTCATATTAACATTAATTTTATTTTATTAACTCCTTATAGAAATAACCCTTTCCTATAGTATATAAGTCCATTTATGTAAATAACCCAAAAAACCCACTTATATAATTTTAGCCAAAGTTAATAAATCCCATGTGATTAAATAAATTACCTACTCTACAAATCCTTTGGCTAAACATATCTTTATATAAATATTCTCGCCCTTATGGTAAGTTAATCATGTTGGTTTATTTATCATATAATAAAAAATCTATGAAAAAACTTTTAAACGTATGATTTATATGTTTAAAACAAAAAATAAAACCCGAAGTTTAATTTAAACTAAACTTCGAAGTAACCCATCCTGCACGCATTTTTCACCCCTGACCCTCGTCGTACAAGGTGTTGAAAATGGCAACAAGAAACAGTGAAGGAGGCCTCCTGAAACATCTTTCCTGATCCTAGTTGGAAAGTGATCACCTAAACTAGGTGGGGACCACACATGTGATTTTTTGTCGAAGAGTCTATTTTTAGACTATGTCTATTTTTAGACATATGGAGCATGGTCTAGGAGTTGCGGGATGCTATTCTTGGATGATTGGTCAAGTTGGTAAAAATAGATGGACAACTATTTTTACACATACACGTCGAAGTCTATTTTTAGACTGCCTGTCTAAAAGTAGGCCAGTGAAATATTATTAACCCTTAATAATATTTGGACTATAAACATTATCTTATCCTCTTGGAGCACTTCGCCGTTCAAAGGATGGCACATGTAGCCCGGCTGAAGGAAATTTGAATTTCCTATGAGTTAAGTGAGCTATTGCATGTTAGACTTCAGTTAGACTCATGTGGCAGAGTTTTGGTGGAGTTGATTGAGGAGTTAATAGAGGTGGTGTTCTGGTTAACTAGTTGAACTAGTTGTATTTAGTTTAACTGGCTAATACACTAGAGATGAGTTGTGTGAATTAAATATTATTTAATTCACTAATTATTAACTCATTATTCAACTAAAGAAGACATCAGTTTAACTCAGTGCATGGACAGTTCAGTGGAGACCAGTGAAAGAGGTAGATGAAAAGGGTGGAGTCTACTATCAGTTGTGACTATAGTGTGCATGAGATTTGCACAATCATTGGAGGAGATTTCCAATGAGGATTGTGCAATTAAAGCCAAGGGAATTTGAATTCATTCAATCTATTCTCTCATCTTGGATTGCGCAGTAGAGGCAGGTAAACAGTGGAGGAGTTTTGAACCCGTGACTTGTTCAAAATTGAGCTAGTTTGTGTGTAACTTTTGGAGACAGTACTGAGTACTTGTGAGGAGTATTGTACTGAGATTGTTACATGATTCTTCTTCATTATAATATACACAAAAGAGGGGGTTTTCTTGCCCGTAGGATTTCCCCGTATACATAATGTATTATATATGTGTTGGACTTCTATGTATGCACATGAATGTTTTCAATACCGCTTGTTGTTTTTATTTCCGCATATGATGATTAATGCGTAGAAGAGATTATGTGTTATGTATGAAGCCTCAAATAGTATGTGACCAGGATAATCTCGTGAATAATTTAGCTATTATTCAAATTTCTACATGGTATCAGCGAAGAATTGATCATCTAGATCTATTACAAGGATTACAATTATTTCGGGAGGACAGAGTCCGTAACGGGCCAGGTAGCCTTTGGATCCATCCTTTCTCTGAAAGGTGATATATCCACTAAATTCCCCTACAGTCGATCTCTGTGCTAGAAATACTTTGTTCTCACAACGTGTATAGCAGAATTTTATTTGGAATTCGAATTTTGTAGGCAAGAAACTTCTTGGTGCTGTGTTTCAAATGTCTTATCAAGGATTGCGATTGGAGTATGCTCTTGAGGGCAGCTCGAATTATATTGCATGGAGAGATAGGATGGAGGTGTGAACCAAGATGATAACGGGTCAAGGATTGAACATAGATGAAATGGGTCCCACCGCCTATTGATGCCGCTGCTGAGGCTTGGCAAAAGAAGATGGCAAGGTGTCGAAGGATTCTCGTTGAGGGCATGAAGGATCACATAGTATCCAACTCGCATGGAAAATATTCTCCATACTTGATGTGGAAAGCGTTGATAGAATTTTTCAAAGCAAGAGCGACCAGAGGAAGTTGGAGCTCAAGGATAAACTTAGGAAAATAAAGATGGAGAAGAATGACACTATTCCGGTATACTTGACAAAGTTTGTCCACTGCAGGGATGAGCTTGGGAGTGTAGGAGTTAGTGTGGATGATGAGGAATTGGTGAGCTTGGCTCTCCTCGGGCTTTCGAAGAGTTGGCACTCCTATCAGGACTCTGTCAATGGTCGGGAAAAATTTCCAGGATGGGAGCGACTTTGGTCGGATCTTATGCAAGAGGAGATAAGGCGGAGTACCAGGGATGGATCTTCATCAAAGGCATCTGATGAAGAGGATTGTGCTTTGGCTTCCAAAGCAAGGAAGGGGAAGGGAAAGAAGAATGCTTCTCAATCCAGTGTGGATGGTAAAGAGCATGACATGTCCAAAGTGAAGTGTTTTCACTGTCACGATCATGGGCATTACGCCACGAATTGTCCACAGAAAAAGAAGAACAAGCAGGCTGCTGGAGCTGCAGCTGGTGAGGCTCTTGCCTCGCAATTTGAGCTGGACTTCTCATTGATCGCATGCATGGTGTCTAGTGCATTGGGATCAGGGTGGTATATTGATAGTGGCGCTTCCTTTCACATGACGGGAGATGCAAATATTTTCAGTGACTTGGTGGAGAAAGGTCTCCAGATGCATGTTGAGTTGGGCGACGGTGGACGATACAATGCGAACGGCATTGGTGCCATAACCTTTCAGAGGGAGTCAGGTAAACTCATTCTTTTACAAGATGTATTGCATGTACCAGGTTTAACAAAGAATTTGATCTCGGTCGCAATGTTAGAGAATAAAGGGTATGAAGTTGTCTTTAGAGAAGGAAAAGTTTTCCTTCGCCACAAGGCAACGGGACATGTCAAGAAGGTTGGGATTCGGGCAAAGAATCTCTATAGACTTGAAGTAGATGGGATGTCTACGGAGCTTCCTACTGTTGGGAAGCGGAAGGAAGACATGCAACTGAAGCTTGAGAGGGAGCAAGTGTTGCATGCAGTGAAAGTGAACCTCCTGGGATGTGATGGGCCCATTAAGAGTGGGATCAGAGAGGGAGAGACCACTCATGCATTTGAGGAGAAATTGCGTCGTATGGGTCTACGTAGGAGTGCATGCAGCTATACCACCAGGTGAGAGGTGGGGTGACATGCATGAATAATCCCAAGAGGATATTTTTGGGCAGGATTCATGAGATGGTGTGGATCTCATGAATTGAACCTGGCTACAAGGTGCCCACAGCGTAGCAGTAGCATGATCAGTTGGATTGATGCAGGCAGATCAAAGTGACAGTGTCGGATACTGGAGCGTGAATCAGAGTTGACAGCAAGTGCAGAGTGCATGGGTGCAAGAGTTCAATAGCGCAGTGGTTCCTGATGACATGTGCAATTGGGCCCAGTAGAAGTCGAATAATTTGATGATAGATGCATCAGACTGATTGAGTTGTTTGGAGCCTATTCAGTTTCAGAGGAGTTGCAGAGCAGATGCATGGAGTTGCATGGCACTTGTGAAGGTTGCAGGGTGAATGCATGGAGTTGCATGTCGCATGCATGGAGTTTAGGAAGACTTGTGAAGGTGGCGAATGCAACAAGTTGCATGATGCTTGTGAAGGTTGCAGGGCGAATGCATGGAGTTGCATGTTGCATGCAAAGACAGTCCTTTCTTGTTGAGACAGAGTGTTGAAGATTGCAACAAGAAACAGTGAAGGCTGCATACTGAAACATCACTCCTGATCCTAGTTGGAAAGTGATCACCTAAACTAGGTGGGGCCCACACAAGTGATTTTTGTCGCAAAGTTTATTTTTAGACTATGTCTATTTTTAGACATATGGATCATGGTCTATGAGTTGCATGATGCTATTTATGGATGATTGTTCAAGTTGGAAAAATATATGGATTTCTATTTTTAGACATATTTGGTGGAATCTATTTTTAGACTGCCAATCTAAAAGTAGATCAGTTGAATATTATTAGCTCTTAATAATATTTGGACTATAAACATTATCTTATCCTCTTGGAGCACTTCAGTTCGAGCTAAAGATGTGGCACATGCAGCTGGCAGAAGGAAATTCGAATTTCCTATGGGTTAGTTGAGCTATTGCATGTTTGACTTCAGTTATAACTCATGTGGTAGAGTTTGGTGGAGTTGATGAGACAGATGATGGAGTTGTGTTCGGTTTAACTTAGTTGAACTAGTTGTATTTAGTTAAACTGACTAATACACTTGAGATGAGTGGTGTGAATTAAATATTATTTAATTCACTAATTATTAACTCATAAATCAACTAAATAACACATCAGTTAACTCAGTGCATGCACAATTCAATGAAGACCAGTGGAAGAGGTAGGAGAAAGGGTGGAGTCTATTATCAGTTGTGACTATAGTGTGCATGAGATTTGCACAATCATTGGAGGAGATTGCCAATGAGGATTGCACAGTTAAAGCCAAGGGAATTCGAATTCATTCCATCATTTCCATCTTGGTCAGTGGTGAGGAGGCAGTAGGCCAGGGAGTTTTGAACCTGTGACTTGTTCAAAACTGAGCTAGTTTGTGTGTAACTTTTGGAGACAATACTAAGTACTTGTGAGGAGTATTGTACTGATATTTTTACATGATTCTTCTTCATTATAATATACGGACAGTAGGGGGTTTTCAGCTGTAAGATTTCCCCGGTATACATACTGTGTTATATGTGTTGAATTTCTATGTGTGCATGTGAATGTTTTCAATACCGCTTGTTGTTTTTATTTCCGCATGTGCTGATTAATGCGTAGAAGAGATTATGTGTTATGTATGAAGCTCAAATAGTATGTGACCAGGATAATCTCGTGAATAATTCAAAGTATTATTCAATTTCTACACAAGGGATTAATTGATCCTTATGATTAGTTAATAACCGACACCCGCCAATCAAAACACTCCCGAAACGATTAATTGATCATTAATTGCGTCAGGCCCTCCTCTTAACTCCCCATCAACTTCACGCCCCGACCACCGTTCGATCATCCGCTCCAAGATCAACGACTGTTGATAATTCCGCTGGCCATCCCCTATCCGAACAATAACACGCGAAATGCCGGTGGTTTTCAAACAGTACCATGGCCATGTGTCATTTGTTCTGTGGAATCGTTGCCCATCCGCTTAATACCGTCTTCTCTCAAAAGTGGTGCGGAAAAAACCGCTTACCACCTCCCCCCCCCCTTGTGACTCACTGTCGTACATACTGACGTCATTTATTAAAATAATAAAAAATTCGCCACCCTTTTGACTTTGTGAATAAAACAAAAACCTGCGTCTTTTTCATTATTTTGTACGCTGAAAACGACTTCGCCCTCCATGCAAAGAATTTCAAAAAATCAACTGTCAAGTGCCATTGACTGAATTCTGCTGAAGACCACTGCCAGACCAGTATTCCAGCGTCCACCCGCTGCCAGCCTGTACCTGTGAAACATAGTTCATCCCCTAAAAACAATTATTTACCCCATTTCTCATTTTAACTCTGTGAAATCCTGGCTTTCATTTTAAATTCCGCACCAAAGACCGCTACAAAGTTTATTTGAGTCTTCTCTTTTCCCATAATTTCAAATTATACCACAAAACCTACTTTATCAATTTTCACTGCAGAATAATATATCATTTTGAATCTCACAAGAACCAAAATGGATTTCACTGTGTTTTAAACGCCACCCTGCATTGACGCCCTCATAGAGACTTGATTATCTATCATTACCATTGTGAGATTTCCAAATTAAAGACTCCGGTTTTAGTGATAACTTTTCAATTTTTTGTCGCCGCAGAGACAATTATATGGTTTGGATATATTTGGTTAGGAATCAATATTCAAAATTTTTCCTCTGTCCAAATTTTCCCTAATTATCCATTTTTCCACAGTAAAATTATGATCCCACTCAACGAGCAGTCTTATCTCCAAGTCAAAATGTCATTTTTCCCATTACTGCTTAGTCTATCAATGAGATGCTACATTTTCAACCTAATCAAGCCCTCACTCCCCTTTCCATGGGAGAATTACTTGAGAAATCCACCAAACAATCCCATGAAGAATTAATCCACATCTGCCAGACCTTTATGTTGCCTGATCATCAGCCTAAAGGCCCTCCCCCTTATGTGTATGCTTTTTTCACTGAAGAGGGTAGACTTGTTTTGGATATGATATGTTGACCATTTAATTCTAGTATTATTGTCTATTTTTACCCCTGGACAGCCTCCTGCTGTCAAGTATGACTTTGCATCCTACATTGCCGACAAAATCCATGATCAATTCATGAGATTAGAGAATGAGAAAGTGTTCAAGTATTCTTCTGTCATTTACCATCTCATGCTCTATTACCAGTAAGAAAATTTCCCTTTCTATATAAAAAATCTTGATGCCAAGGGGAGTCCTAGGTCTGTTATCTTTTGGTCAGCCATCACTCATAGTTCTCGAGATTCTCCCTATTCTTATAATGAGGTCATTGATCTTTTTGTACACCCTGCAATCGCCTTGTTGACAGGAGTTTCTCCTCCAAGGCTCAACAATGAAATCAAAAAAAATTTATAGCTCTCAAAACAATACAAAGTTGGTGATTGGTACTTATACCAAAATCACACAGAATTCAGAATATATGGATGTGAATTATGTCCATTCAAATTGCCAAAATATGTCCCCATGAGACTCTTTGCATTAGAGTATTTCAGGAAGATGAACAACTACGATATAATTCATTTTTGTAATGCAAAGAAGAAGGCTCAACTCTGGATCAAAATTCAATTAGGTCCCTTTATATGTAACTCTAGGGATGTAGGGGAAGAAGTTGAAAAGATATTAGAAGACCATTTCAGATTACAAAAGAGTTTCTATTGGGTACCTTATGACCCATTTAGCTTCATTTGTGATAAAAGAATGAAAAATAAATCAGCACCATACATGCATCAAAGAATCCCACAGATTGAAAAATATGCTAATACAGATGAATGGATAGAAGGAACATTGATAGAGCAGGATAATGAGCAGGTCAATGTAGACAATGTTATGAAAGATCTTGAAAAGATGCTTGACCTAGACTCTTTTGCATAGGTACGAAGATCAGAGGTTGGTCCTTCCTCCGCTGGAATTTTTCAGCAGAAGTTACAAGAAAACATTGCAGTATCATCTAAGGGAAAAGAGAAAGAGGTTGATACACAAGTTAAAGAAACATTCACTATGACAGAACAAACTCAAACTTCCAAGGGACAGGATGAAGCACAAGTTTCTTCTGTTCAAACCAATCCAGTAGAAATTTCAATTTTGTAGAATCCATTAAATGTAGAAAAGGGCAAAAAGAGAGATGTTGAAGTTGCCACCCCTCTCACTGGATCTTCACAACAACCTCGGGCCAAGAGACAGAAATTGAATACTCCTCCAGAAGTAGAATCTATTTATGAAATACTTGATAGTCAAGGACAAGAACAATTGGGCAGTCAAAAAACAGGTACAGTCAGTGGAGCATCCACTACCTCACAAAGGAAAGAGCTACAAAAGCAACAGAGTGTTGAAATATTTTCTTTCAAAACACCAGTTAAAGATGCAGGAGATATAAAGAAGACATTTATCAATATAAAATCCAGGAATGATCCTTTAAGAATCCAGGTTTATAATCAATATTTGAAGATGGCTCCTAAGAATCAAGAAATATTGATGTCAGCTTATGACATTCAGCAAGGAAAAATGATAATGAGTCACTTCAAACCCAAAGTGCAGAAACCTCAAACATCTGCAGATTATATCAGAACAAATTTTGAAGTCTTAGAAAAGGATATTCATCCTTTAGATCAGATTGAGTTACATAAGAAGACTGGTGAAAGGACCTATTCTAGTTTGACTGATAAGGCAATGGCAGCTCACAGGATACAAGATTCTTTGAAGAACACTAGTACACAATTGCAGCTTGAAAAGGCTTCTTCTCAAGCCAAAGACAACAGGATAAAAATATTGGAGGAAATAATTATTGTATTAGGTCACAATCCAAAGGATGTCAAAGGTATAGATTCTCTAATCAAGAAAAAATATGATTACATTGCAGCTTTGAGAAAGAAGTTGAAATTGCCAGCTTCAAGACATCCTCAAACTGTGGAAGTAATAAAGAAGAATTTTGTAGAAGAAATGATGGACTTGCTTTTGAGGCTAAATGAGCAACTGACTGAAACAAAAAAAGAGCTTGAACAAGCATTAAAAGACAAGCAGTCCAGTGTTCCAGTATCTACAACAGAGGTTATCACAGGTACAACAAGTCAGCCAACAAGTCAGCAAACAGGTCAACCAACAGAGCCATCACAGGTAAATACTTCAAATTTGAGTACAGAAGAACTAATAAAGTCAATGAATGACTTGAAACTTCAAGTAACATAACTTCAGCACACAAAGTTACAACTTATTAATTTGGAACAGAGATATGATCTCTCAAAAATTACTGTTGCTGACAAAACAAGAGAAGTTAACAAGTTGGAAAATTTGGTTAAAGCTTTGGAAAAGGATCTCACATTGGAGAAACCTTTAAGAGAAATAAATGACATTATTTGGGATAATATTATCCAGACAATAAAAGATATCTGGTCTTCAATTGAGATAATATACGAGCAGAATGATTTGGTCAAAGTAGCTCTGGATGAAGTTGAAATTACACGAGCAGAATTATGAAATAGGCTTGACGAAGCCAATCAGCTCATACAATTTCTAAACACCCAAACCAGACAGCAACTTGCAGATCAGGGTATCCAAGACAGAACTGGAACAATCTTAGAGATAAAAGGAGTTTTTACTAAAAGAACTCTTATGAAAAATTTAGAACGAAGGTGCTTTGACATGCAAGGTGAAATCATTGCTGTCAGAGAAAGGTTTGAAGTTTTATTGAATAAAGGGTTGCCCAGCCCTATGGTTTCAAAAGATAAAATAATGGACCCGGAGAGTTATGTTGATAAATTGGACAAACATGCTCACAATCAAGCCAATTCCTCAAGAATTTCATCAGAAGCAACATTACCTACAGGAAGGAATATTCATGACAGATTAGAGAATTTGTTTTATCTTGAACATGAAGTAAAACATTTGTTTCCAAATCAGCCTAATTTCTTCAGATACACTGAGGCTCATGAAACATTGAGGAATCTTCAACGGACCAGAATAGAAGAAGATAAATGGTGGGAAGATCTGTTGGAACTTTTGTAAAATTTATCCTTATATGAAATTTTGCCTATTTACTACAGTATAAAGGATAAAGGGATAAACAAAGGTCAAAGAGTATTGGTTCAGTTAAAAGTGTATCAGTAAGAACAAAGAGTATTAGTGAAGCAAGGCAGTTAGAATAAAATTACTGAAAAGGACAACAATAAGCCAAAATATAGGTCCTGCCTCCAGCACATTCTCAAAAGGAGGAAACAGCACAACATCAATTGCTTTTTGTCTTATCTACGAGGCCATTTGTCTCTATTTTTATTGTAACTTAATTGTGAGTCATCTTAGATTATATCTCGTTTTGTTAAGAGATATTTTGTATGATTATTTGTATAAATAAGCCCTCAATCGGATTATTGAGGGTGTGGATTTTTATACTTTCATGTAACATTGAATATTTTGGAATAAAGAGCTTTGGAGAAATTTTTTGTGGCAAAATTGGACAAGGAATTGAGGCAGAAGAGTTTTCTCAGGATTCATGTGTCGAATGAAGGATCAATAAGTCATCTCTATCTCATGTTTTGAAGTTTAAATATTTTTTTACAATACCATCTGTGTTTCATTATCTTAATATTTAACGAAAAGTATTAAATCAGAAAGTACTTAGGTGTAATATGATTTTAGTGGTTATTATTCTAAATGTTTTCTTCTAAACTAGGTTAAACAGCGAATTCTTAATTGCTCCTGTTTGTCTAGTTTATACATGTTTGGTTATTTAGTAAAGAATACTTCACTGCTCTTTATTGATAATAAATCTATTTCTCTTCTCTTGAATGTGTTGAAAGATTCTTCATTGCCTTTCATCCCTTTGAATTCCATTCCATTCACTTTAGATCTATAATTGTTTCTAGTTTGATTATCTTGCCCTGATAAACCATCTTTCGTTAAAAAAAACCTAAGCCAGTGCAGCCAATCCTTTGACTCTATTAGCCCAATGGACTGAAACTACTTGATCTTAATCTTAGCTAAATAATTCCATCAACCCAACAAAATCAAAACGCCTGGACTTTATAACTAGCCTAACATCTTCTAAAACAAAGCTAAGTTTTACAGAGAGAGCCCTCTCTAGGTACAGATTGGCTAGATTCTGTACCTGAAGGTTGGTTTGTGGTTACCTCGGACCCCTTTCCTCTTCCAACAACTTCAAGGAAAATCTGAGTGATAACACTCCCTATAATCTGGACACATTCGCCATGATCCATCCTTCTTGTGTACCAATACTACAGGAGCAGAGAAAGAACTTTGACTAGGTTGAATTATACCCGCCTCTAACATTTCTGCAATCATACGTTCAATTTCGCTCTTTTGGAAGTAAGGATATCTATAAGGCTTGATGTTTGGAGGAACACTTCCTAGAATCAAATGCATAGCATGATCATGATCACGAATAGGTGGGAGTCCTTTGGGAGTTCCAAACACCTTGGAATGATTGTCCAAGACTTGTTGGAGATCTGCAGAAATAGATGATTTTGATGTCAGAACTTCTAGTGAGCATAATTGTGCAATTACGCCTCGTTGTTCTTTCTTTAGAAGCTTTGTCATGACATTAGAGCTTATTATCCTTCCTGGCTTCCCTTCAATACCTCGTAATTCGACTTCCTTTCCTTCTGAAAAAATTTCAAGAAAAGTTCTTGAGAATTAAAATCTACCGTCCCCAAAGATTGTAACCATTGTACTCCTAGTACAACATCAGCACCTCCCATAGGAATGGAAAGCATTGGACTAGTCAATACATATTCCCCCATGGTTAGCTTGATATTATGGCTTTTTCCAGAGCAATTTATAGTTCCTCCATTTGCAACCATCACTTGACATTCTGGTGTTGGGTATAGGAAACAATTTAATTCCTTGGCTACCTTACAATGAATAAAATTATGGGTGCTACCTGAATCAATCAACACTATTACCTTTTTCTTCTTGATATGTCCTTCTATCTTGAGAGTTTGAGGAGTGGTAATTCCTACTAGTGCATTACACGATATGGTCGGATTCATTTCTTCCTCTTCTAGGGCTGGTTCCTGGTGTATATCCTCTTCTTGTTCATTTTCTTCTTCATCTTCACAATCTATGTAAAATAATTTCTTCTCAGCACACTTATGACCTTTAGTGTATTTGCTATCACAACTGTAGCAAAGCCCTTTTGCTCTTTTTTCTTCCAATTGTTGTGGTGTCAACCTTGTAGGTTGTGGAAATCTAGACGTAACAACACTTCCTTCTTTATAGAATTGAGTGGTAGGCTTCCTTGTCGCCATAATTTTACATTCAACTTTTCTTGCCAACCTGAATGCCTTCTCCAATGAATCAGGTTCGAAAACACGAACTTCATGTTGGATGTTATCCTTTAGAGTGCCTATGTAGAGATCAATCCTGTGTTCCTCTGGAATATCAGTTACCCTTATATTCAATTTTTGGAAGTCCTCAATGTGCTGCCCCACTAAACCCTTTTGTTTGAGATTTATCAATTGGCTAAAGAAGGTGTTGCTCTTTGTATCCTCATAATGTGCTATCATTTCCTCAGTAAAAATTGACCAAGTGACAATTTTTTTACGGGAGCAAAGCCATCGATACCATACAAATGTGTTTTGTTCTAAATGTAAAGTTGCAATGCGTACCTTTTGTGTGTTTTGCACGTTATGGAGATCAAAATATTGCTCCATATGTAGTATCCATGTTACAGGATCCTTTCCACCAAACTTCCTCATATCCATTTTTGGAATATGGTGGTTCTTCCCGCCAACATTAGAGTTTATGAAATCACGATTAACATTTATTTTGTTCTCATCATGAGTTTCCTCTACTATCTTTTCACCATTAGGAAACATTTCTTGTATCAACTTTGCCAAACCTTCGATGTCTACTTTTAGATCCTTCTTCATGTTTTTCATGTTGTATTTCATTTTTTCATCGATCTTAGCTTCCATGTCATCCATCTTAGCTTCCATGCCCATTTCCATGCCATCCATCTTAGCTTCCAAACCATTCATCTTAGCTTCCACACCTTTCTTCAAACCATCCATATTAGTTTCCATGCCTTTCTTCAAAACTTCCATTTCATTTTTTGTTGTTCTTTGCGAGAGCGAAATTTGTTGCACTTGTTCTTGTAATTTTGATATTCCATGTTAACATTCTTCGTATTCATGAGTCATAGTAGAGCCTTATAAAGGCTTGATGGGTGTTGAATTCTTTTTAGGGGCCATTTTAGAATCCAATATTGATATCTATTCTATAATATGCCCTTGGAATCAATTCAGATTGATTCTTCAAACAAGACTTATGCAATTCGGAAAAAAATACACACCTTTTTCTTGCTTTTGAGGAGCTCGATATTGAAATTGGATTATATCTGTGATTGCAACACTTAAATATTTGAATTTCAGTACCAACGTAGCCCTCTTAATTATCTTTCGAATGCCATAGGTCTGACCTGATTTGGATTCTCCAAGACAAAGTTGTGTCCAATCTCCCACAATGACCTAATTATGGACTGGTTCAGTAGAGCGAACTTGTACGACTTTCCACGTGTCATTGTTTCATCTTTTGTCCCTGAAATTGATAGCCAAGAAACTAAAATCTGTTTACTTGCGACCACTTTTTACGGCACTCCAATCCGATGCCCAGAGAGAGAGTTATTGAACTTTTCCCACGATCACCTCTTTGAGATGAAATTCAGGAGCCTGAAAATGCACTAACTTCCACAGATCATATCTCCCAAAATATTGTGAACAAAAATCTGAAATTTTTTGATGAATTTCCTCAAGCTTTTAGCTTCGTACCATATTAATTTCAGATTCTGAACCTTCGTATAAAAAACGTTATAGCGCAAATTCCACGATGACCTGTTTAGGAGCCTAAAACAAGACCTAACTTCCACAGATCATATCTCTGAAAATACTGCGAACCAAGCTTTGAAATTTTTAGACAATCTTCCTCAGGATTTCTTCTTCGCACCCTAAAAATTTCAGCTTCTGAAAATTCGTAGAACAAAATTTATAGCAAAACTGTCACAATGACCTCTTTGGAGCAGTGAAACCCTAGAATCCAAAGCTCTGATACCAAATGTTGTGTAACCAGCTCCAAAAATAGAAGAAAAGAGATATCAATGCCTTAGAAATAAGCCACGTCGAGGGGCCAACCTCCAATACATTACATTAATGAACAATTCTTGGATGATGCAATTTACAAAACCTCCTCTCTATATATAGGAGTCCATGGGGCCATAATGTAATCCTAGTGGGCCACAATGTAATCCTAGCTGACCTAACAATAATAATTTAAGGGCACAGTAATAATAAAATGGGGGTCACAAGGGTACAATAATAACAATAAGGGGGTTACACTAACAACACTAAGGGACTATACTAGTAATATAGGGACCTTACACCTTTGAAATCATCACACCTTACTAGAAACCTAGAACAGAATCACACAGTTATAGTAAATTCATGTGGTTTTGACCTCATATATGTGGTGTTTTCTAAATATGGTATTGAGAATAGTACAAACAAATTCCCAGTGATGCATTGAAAATAGAGCAGGCCATGAAAGTACTTATTGGAGCATTTCAATGCCTGGATCGCAATAGGAAATGGAATTTCATGAGTAGAGTATGAAGCCTAAGGTGATTATCAAGGTAAATGGAAGGAATAACTAAGAGCACCATCTGAGAGGGATGAATTTGGTCTTCCATACTGGAGCTTTTCATCTTCTTCATAGTTTGAGATGCTCTGGATAGATCAAATCTTGTGCCCTTCATTTTGAGCTCCTGAATACATATACTCATAGCCCTATAAGAAAACCCATAATTACCATTTTCACATTCTACAATGAACTTAGAATTATCCTTTATCTGAAGAAATTCTATGCCTCTTTCAACAAAAATTTGTAGCATCTACAAAGTGTAGATATCTCTACTTTGTTATTAGTATAAATGTCGAATACTGCCTTTAAAGAAACAACATGGTTTTCTTCAATAATTATATTGCCTCTTACTCCATATTTTATAGGAATACCTTGAAGAAATCCATCAAAATAGATCCATTCCTTCAATTTATCAATATCATAGTTTTTCAAATTTCATTAGTTGTTCATATTTATAGGTTTGCAAATACCTCGATATGCATATATCACATGATTAACTCATGATTCCAAACTAATATATGATATTCATGATATCCACTCAGATATCTCCTCTTATTAGCACAACAAAATTCTTATTCTATTTTCCTAAACACTAGAGCAAAGAATGCACGTCTAGAATTCTACCACCTGATTATGCTCAAATGCAAATTTGAGCCTTGAGGAAAATTTGGCTATAGCATGTAACTTCAGTCAATATTCACTGAAGTATAAATGGTCCATACAAACCAGAAGCATGTGTAGAAACCAACTGTACCCTTAAATACAAAGAAATCATACGAGAGAATTGTCATGTAGCCAAAGTACATAATACCAGAGACTGTAGAAATTATATGCACTAAGCATGCATATGTCCAAGATCCACCTGCTCTCACACTATTTAACTTTATGCAAGATACTGAATCCATTCCACTAGTTAATCTTTTGTGGAAAAATTATTTGCACACACATGTGAAGTATAAACAAAAATTATCAATCGCACATAACACAGTTTTTAACTGGGAAAGCCTGAAGCTGAAAACCCCAAATATATATTATGTAACATGGAAATCATATGACAATCTCATACAAACATACAAAGCTTATCACAAGCTCTCAGTACAGTACAATCGTCATACACTATACAGGCCTAATATTGCAAATCCATGCACCGATCTTTGCCACCTGCTAGCCTGCCTCCACTGCGCAATCTATGATGAAGAATAGCTCTGAATGAATTTGAATTACTCTTGGATTGACTACGCAATCCTCATTGGCATCTCCACTGTGTGTTGGATGCAATCAATGCATCACTAATAGTCACAACAGATAGTGTATCTTTCCCTTTCACATATCTCTCCACTGGTCTCCATTGAAACTGCCATGCACTGTAGTTAACTGTTGTATTGTTCAGTTGATTAATGAGTTATTATTTGTGAATTAATTAACTAATTAATTCACTCCACTCTCACTAGTGTATCAATAAGTTAGACTAGATACAACTACCTCAACTGAGTCTAACTGAGTTAAACTAAATACAACTCCATAACTACTTCTTCCAACTGTGTCATAAATTTTCCACTTGAGTTCTAACTGAGTCCTCCATGCATTAGCTCCAGTAAACCCTTAGGAATAACGTAATTCCTTCTGTCAGCTGCTGTGCCACATCTGTGCAATGAACTAAAGCGCTCCAAGAGAATAAGTTGTTGTTTAGAGTTTGATTATTATTAAGAGCTGATAATAATCGACATGCATCTATTTTTAGATTGACGATCTATAAATAGACTTCTCCCGATATTCTAAAATACAATTTCATCTATTTTTCCAACTTGATCAACCATCCACAAATAGCATCCTGCAACTTCTGAAATATGATAGACATGTCTAAAAATAGACTTGTGCCAAAAATAGCCTGTGGGCCCACTTTAGTGAAGGCGACTCTTTTCACTAAGCTCATCATCTTGTTGAATCTCAACATTCCCTCTCAACAAGATAGGGATTATCCTTCACCCCAATCCTGCCTCTATGGTATTCGAATTTTCTCCTGGTGAGTGCCTTCGTCAGAATATCTGCATACTGATCCTCCGTAGGAATGTACTGAGGCAACATGATCTTCCGTTGCACAAAATATCTGATATGATGATATCGGATATCAATATGTTTAGATCTATCATGAAACACATGATTAACTGAGAGTCTAATGCAACTCTGATTATCATAATGAATCACCGTGGGATCTAAATGTGAACTGAATAAACCAACTAGAATCTTCCTCATCCAGATAGCCTCACATGCAACTAAACTTGCTGCCATGTATTCTGATTCCGCTGAACTGAGTGCCACAGATCTTTGTTTCTTGCTGTACCAAGAAACTGCCGTAGATTCGATACTGAAAATCGCTCCTGATGTGATCTTTCTGTCTGTTGGGCTTCCTGCCCAATCGACATCCGTGAAGCCTTGCAACTTCACCTCATCCGTTTGTCTGTAACATAAACCATACTCAGATGTGCCCCTGAGATATCTCAGGACATGCTTGCCTACCTTCCAAAAGAGCTTGGTAGGCTTAACCATCACTTATGAAAGCTGGTTCACCGCATAGCATATGTCTAGTCTTGTATTGACTAAATACATGAGTGAATCCACCAATTGTCGATAAACAGTGGCATCCACTACCTCTGCCAATGTAGCATCCTCTTTATTCCAATTTCCTAGAAGAGGAGTGTCGATAGGCTTGCAACATTACATGTGAAACTTCTCCAGTATCTCCTGGGCATACTTTCCTTGAGACACAAACAGTTCACCTTCTCGCTGCCATATTTCCAATCCAAGGAAATAATGAAGGAGGCCCAAATCCTTCATCTCAAACTCCTTTGCAAGATATGCCTTGCATGAGCGTATCAACTGCTCATCACCTGTTAGTATCAAATCATCAACATAAAGTACAATGATCAAAATATTACCCTCAACCAAAATCTGGTACAGGTTTGCATCCGCCTCACTCTTGGTGAAGCCAAGTCCAGTGAAATAGTTGTTGATCCGAGTGTACCAAACACAAGGTGCTTGTTTCAGCCCATAAAACACTCTTTTGAGTCTGCACACATGCGACTCGCTGCTGAAGATCTCAAATCCTTCAGGATGCTCAATGTACACCTCTTCCTCAATGATCCCATTAAGGAACGCAATCTTCACATCCATCTGATGAATGTGCCAACCCATCCGCGCTGAGAGAGCAAGGATGGTCCGTATGGAAGAATACTGTGCGACAAGTGAAACGGTTTCTTCATAGTCAATCCCCTCAATTTGTGAGAAGCCCCGGGCAACAAATCTTGCCTTATACTTCTCAACGCTCCCAATAGCATCTTGCTTTACCTTGTAGATCCATCTTGATCCTACAACTGATTTCCCCACAGGCCTTGGAACAATCTCCCAATCACTGTTTTTGACAATGGAGTCATACTCCTCCACCATGGCATCTACCCATGTGGGCTCCTACGCTGCTTCTTCAAAAGAAGATGGCTTTGTCACAATACACTTGCTCATAAGAGCCATGTATCCAGTATATTGGTTAGGTGACTGTCTCTGTCTGCGCTGTGATGTAGGGACTCCTACATTCTGTGCCGCATCCACCTTCAGTCTCTCAGCTTCTGTGGTACGCTTCCTGCCTTGTATGATTTTTGGTTCTACATGAGTGGACTCTTCCACTCCATGAATCTCCACCTGTGGATGATCCACATCCAGAGGCTCATATTTAGGAACAAGAAGTTCCTCTTCCGCATGCAAGTGTAGCTCCCTCTCAAGCGACAACTGCATGGATTTCACCTCATTGAATTTTATATCCCGTCACATAACAGTCATCCGACTGTTTGGAAATTACACATGATAGTTATGGGGTGTTTCTGTGTACCCCAAAAATATGCTAACTTCTGCAGTCGGCTCCAACTTCTTCCTGGCATCCTTCGTCACATGAATGTAAACAGGTGAGCCAAAAATCTTCAAATGAGAAATATCAGGCTTCTTACCAGTGAAAGCTTCCTCGGGTGTACTCATGCCAAGTACTCTATGAGGACAATGGTTTTGCACATAAACCACAGTGTTGCATGCTTCCACCCACAAGTGCATCGGTAGGCCCTGATCATGCAGCATCGCTCGTGCAATACCCACGATCGTTCTGTTCTTTCTCTCGGCGACCCCATTCTGCTGTGGGTTATGAGGCACTATGAGTTCTCTTCGAATTCCTTATTTGCTAAAGAAGTCTTTGAATTCGCCCGAGATGTATTCACCACCATTATTGCTCCGTAGAGCTTTCACCTGCTTCCCCGACTCCTTCTCCACCAATGCCTTGAACTCACAGAACTTTGAGAACGTTTCACTCTTCTTATGCATGAAGAAGATCCAACATCTATGAGAAAATTCATCAAAAAATATCATATAATACCTATGTTTCGTTGTTGAAGCAACCGAGAATGGTCCACACACATCTGTGTGAATTCTCTCCAGGATCACCAAAGCACGGTTCTCCTTCTCATGAAAGGTGGTCTTCACAAAATTACCTATTGTACATCCTTTGCACTGATCTGACTGCACAAGAGTACCCTTGGGAAGTCCAGTAGAAATTTGCTGCAAAATCTTCAAAGTGCCATGGTGAAGATGGCCCAATCTCCTGTGCCATAATTCTCCCTCATCCCGGCTCACCACTTCTTCTGCTTTGTCTACCATTGCAGCGCAACCATCTACCTCCAGCTTGTAGAGATTCTTAATTCAAACCCCTATCTTCTTGGTTTGACCTGTTGTTTTATGTCAAAGGAAGGCTTTTCCCTCATTGAAAACAACATCATAACCCCTGTCTTCCAGCATTGCGACTGAGACCAAGTTCTTCTTCAGACCTGAAACATGCATGAAATTATTCAACAAGAATGGATTACCGAACTCCCTCTCAAAGGTAATGGTCCCAATGCCTGTTTCACTATACCGACCATCATCGCCCATCTCTATGTGCATCTGGACGTCCTTCTCCTCTAAGTCACTAAACAACTCTTTGTCTCCTGTCATATGGAAAGACGCACCACTGTCAAGATACCACACCGATCCCATGCAGCTTGAAACCAAGCATGTGATCAAAGAAAAATCCAGCTCAAATTTCGAGGCTAAGGCCTCTCTAGCTGCAGATCCAGCAACCTGCTTATTCTTCTTCTTCTGTGGATATTTAGTGGCGAAATGTCCATGTTCGTGACAGTGAAAACACTTCACTTTGGACAAGTCCTGCTTCTTGCCTTTTTCACTGGATTTAGAAGGATTTTTCTTCCCCTTCCCTTTCCTTTCTTTGGCAGCCAAAGCGCAATTATCTTCATCTTCATTCTTCGATGAAGATCCATCCCTGGTACCCCGCCTTATCTCCTCCTGCACAAGATCCGACCAAAGTTGCTCCCATCCTGGCAGTTTCTCCCGTCCATTGATAGAGTCTTTGTAGCTATGCCAACTCTACGGAAGCCCAAGGAGAGCCAATCTCACCAAGTCTTATTCATAAATATTAACCCCCACACTTCCCAGTTCATCCTTTCAGTGGACAAACTTCGTGAGAAATTTTGGAATACTGTCGCCTTTCTCCATTTTTATTTTTCTGAGCTTGTCTTTAAGCGTCAACTTCCTCTGGTCACTTTTGCTTTGGAAAAAATTTGTCAAAGCCTTCCACATTAAGAATGGAGTGGCTTTCCCATGAAGTTTGGACACAATATGGTCCTTCACACCTTCCAACAGAATCCTCCTCGTCTTTGTAGTCTTCTTTTTCCATGCATCAAGTAATGCAGCATCGCTAGATCTCGGCTTAGGAACATCCCTATCGATGAACTCCTTTAGCCCATTATCCTCCAGTACCGCCTCCATCCTATCCTTCCAGGCTATTTAATTCGAGCTCCCATCAAGGGCATACTCCAATCTCAACCCGTTGAAAGACATTTCAATGTATACTCGATTTCTGCACCAAGAATCTTCTGTAGCAAATTCGAATTTTCCACCAGCACAAACTCACTTCACAATTGCAATATTCAATCAACAATGCTCTAATACCATGTAGAAATTATATGCACTAAGCATTAATATGTCCAAGATCCACCTGATCTCACACTATTTAACTTTATGCAAGATACTGAATCTATTCCACTTGTTAATCTTTTGCGGAAAAATTAATTGCACACACATGTGAAGTATAAACAAAAATTATCAATCGCAATAACACAGTTTTTAACTGAGAAAGCCTAAAGCTGAAAACCCCAAATATATATTATGTAACATGGAGATCATATGAAAATATCATACAAACATACAAAGCTTATCACAAGCTCTCAATACAGTATAATTGTCATACACTATACAGGCCTAATCTTGCAAATCCATGCACCGATATTTGCCACCTACTAGCCTGCCTCCACTGTGCAATATTTGATGAAGAATAGCTCTGAATGAATTCGAATTACTCTTGGATTGACTGTGAAATCCTCATTTGCATCTCCACTGTGTGTTGGATGCAATCAATGCATCACTAATAGTCACAACAGATAGTCTATCTTGCCCTTTCACCTATCTCTCCACTGGTCTCCATTGAAACTGACATGCAATTTAGTTAAATGCTGTATTGTTTAGTTGATTAATGAGTTATTATTTGTGAATTAATTAACTAATTAATTCACTCCACTCTCACTAGTGTATCAATCAGTTAGACTAGATACAACTAGCTCAGCCAAATTCAATAAGGTTAAACTAAATACAACTCCATAACTACTTCTTCCAACTGTGTCATAACTCTGCCACTTGAGTTATAACTGAGTCCTCCATGCATTAGCTCTAGTAAACCCTTAGGAATAGCGTAATTCCTTCTGTCAGCTGCTGTGCCACGTTTGTGCACTAAACTGAAGTGCTCCAAGAGAATAAGTTGTTGTTTAGAGTCTGATTATTATTAAGAGCTAATAATAATTGATATGCATCTATTTTCAGATTGACGATCTATAAATAGACTTCACCCAATATTCTAAAAATAGAATTTCATCTATTTTTCCAACTTGATCAACCATCCACAAATAGCATCCTGCAACTTCTAAAATATGATCAACATGTCAAAAATAGACATAGTCTAAAAATAGACTTGTGCCAAAAATAGCCTGCAGGCCCACTTTAGTGAAGGCGACTCTTTTCACTAAGATCATCATCTTGTTGAATCTCAACAGAGACAAGGTTCATAATCTCCATCTTGGTGAAGAATTATAATGTAGCATACATTAATAGGTAAAGTGTAGATGAGCCTGAAGTTAGATAATCTCTCCACCACCAGTGGTAGTCCTCACTACACAAATGAAAGTAAATTTAGAGGACTATAGTGGTGTCTGCACAAGTAACAATAATGATAAAAAATAAAATGAACAAAAACCCAAAAATGTAGTAAAATTGAAGCAACAAAATATATGTTAAGATGAAGAATAATTCAATGAAAAATACACCAAAGTGTAATATTCCTCCAATGAGTATTGAGAAAACTGGCTGCATGTACCATGCCTACTCTAGAATATACATGGGAGTTTTATTTTTCTTAACAAGATATTCAATTATAGGTTTCTTATAGCCAAAGTAACTACCAAAAAAGACCAAAGAAACATATATCACCAACCATAAAAATACCAAACTAGCCATTATCCCAATTGGTATGACACCAGAGGGCTCTTCACCCTAGATCAGTGCATTGAGGACAAAGAAAATGCTAAAAAAAAATTCCAGGGATGATGAATGCAATATTCAGCGTGTTTGTTTTCCATTTTGTGCCCTTGAACATCTCATACAGATGAGTAGAAGAGTAACCAAAAAACAAACCCATGGACACCCACAAGAGGACCATAGCTCTCATCAATCCACCACGATTGGATGGTGAAATAAATATAAGCATGGAAAATATCATTGTGACCAGTGACATCCCAAGTGTCATCCAATTTCTTCTTGGGCTTCATCCTGTGTCTCCAATTGATTGTAATTTTAGATTATAAGATAATACTCACTTACCTGAACTCTGCACAAGGTTGGTTCTTGTATTGACATGATTTATTGTTGCTCATTTAAGGTCTTGGTAAACCTTTTCATGCCTCACAAAGGTTAGTCATTAATGTCTTACCTAACACTGTAATCTTGGCCATCAACTTCCTCTTGCAATGGGATGTAGAGAGTTTCATCCACAATTTTTCCCCTTGTTATGACTGAGATGATAACTATATGTTATGTGTGTCCTCATTTTGACATGTATAAGCCAACCAAATTCTTTTTGATAAAATTCTACTCTGGCATGTGTTGTTTTAATCAATATCCCAACTACCTTTGTCTAGTGTAAAATTTGACTTTGAAGGCAGATGCATAGGCTTCTTGAGGCACATTCAGGAATGTTAACATAATTATCCTTTTTGTAACCTTGTTATATTCCGATGTTTAACATTTGATACATCCATCTATCTCACAAAGTATTATGAAGGCAGGTGATATGTGAGGGATGTATGTCACATACTCAAGAAAAGGAAAAAAACTACCTTTATTTTTACATGCCAATAGAGAGATGTACAACATTGCTTATGGTTGCAAGTGCTACCATGGTGGTTACATACTGCTCAATACAATGATGTATTCAACTTAAGCATGTGACGGTTTTCTGCAACACTAATTTATGCTTGTGCGTTAGCATAGTGGTCCTATACATTAGTCTATGTTGTGTGTCAACAGTTCCACATGATGGAATAATACATTATGTGTTGGGTAATACATTAATGGACTACAATAGGTGTCTATGGAAACCATGTTAACACAGAAATTGGTATACCACCATTACCCTATGTTCCAATAGAACTATTTTTACTACTAACAAGTATTTATGCAGTAGTGAGGACATACATTGACTCTGGTGCTAGAACAACAATACAACAAATGATATATAAATAAATTAATGAGATAAAAAACTATGTCAGTCTGTCAATGCTCCAACACAATTAAAATTCTCTCATATAACTAATTTACATCACCAAAAATAATAAAAACATATAATATTTATTAAAATGCATGGTGCGTGAAGCGTGTGTAAAGAATCAAATGTTTTAAGAATGCCAGATGAGACATCAGTGGACAAGTAATTAATTTTTTTGTAATTGCAATGTACATTCCATGATATCCTCTCTTTATTGTTTTATTTTATTTTGAATGTTTCTTTTGATTTTGTTTTGTATTTTAACTATGAAATTTAAAATACTTCGTATCATGTCCATTTAAAAAAGAACCAAAGTTTGAAGATGAAATTAGTATTACACAATATTGATTGGAATCCTTTTAGTTGTTTTGTATTAAAATATTTTCATGACTATTAGAAAAGTTTACTTTCATGTTGTTATTTGAGCACATGTTGTTTATATAATTGACCAATTTCATGCATTATAGAATGAAATGTTGCTACAAATAAAATGAGAAGGATTATACATCACACCTCAAATTATTTTTTTCACAAGTTATCTACAGCTTGAACTTTTTAGCATGTAACTTAGTTGGCATGATTGTGCCTAAGCTTTCCTTGAAGCTTGAATACTAAGTTACTAAGGTGTTATTTTCTATGGTGGTTTTTTGTTCACTTTGTTTATACAGGTCATCTAGCCACCTAGTGGCCACTATCGCCCAATTGAAGAAAACTTGTTTGAGTTTCTTTCTTTTATGGGGAAAAATGGATTTGACATTGCTGATGTTGAGGTATATGTCGTATAAATCTTTTATAGTATACTTTAGTTTATATTATAGTATTCATCGTCTTTCATGTCTTACACTTTGCATTGTATGTTATTTTGTTTTCAGAAAATTAACTCAGTATTGAAGGTGAGAAGAATGAATTGAAGAAAGAGGAGAACAATAACATTGGAGCGACAAATGCGAAAAGAGAGAAAGAAGAGAACTAATCTAGTGATACCCTTAGATCCAACATCTCACATATGACACACATATAGAGACATATGGTCAAATACTGAGAGTTGGTGAATTCACTTGCAATGCCTTGGAAACACAATGATAATGTTTTGAAGTGATGAAACAACATTTCATGTGCAAATTGTAGTCCAACCAATATTAAGTTGGAAACTCATATTGTAATACTTGACATTTCATATAATATAATTTATGTGGTTGAATTTTTTTTATAGTTGCACTTGATATTGTTTAGTATTGTAATTAACATAAGTAACTTTGTGTTTTCATATTAGTTGAACATGCACATTGTATACCATTTTTTTAATATAGTCACAAAAGCATACTAATTAATTTATGTTGATGACTAATGAACACATAAAATCAATCTAAAACTACTAAATTAGTAGCTTCTATTTATTAGTGATGAAAAAAATAAAATGAATTTACGACTAAATTAGTAGTTTATAATGATTATGAATGGAAGTAAGTGAAACGAGTATAATCTACTAAATTATTCGTTTATACAATGAATATAAAACTACCAAAAAAAGATAAATGACTACTGCAAATGATAAATTTGTGAATAAAAATGACAACTATATTTTTCATATATATAACTATTAGTAGCTAATTTACAGTATCTTATAACACGACCAAAATTTAGTCATATTTATTTGGTCATTAATTGGTTTCAAACGATCACTAAAATTTGCACATATATGACTATTAGTAGCTAATTTACAATATTTTATAACACGACCAACATTTTGGTCATATTTATTTGGTTATTAATCGGTTTTCTCGAGTGATCATATAGTAATATATATATTTTTTGTATAGTTGGCCATTAATTGTGACAATTAATGATTAAATCAATGACTAAATCAATGATGAAATTTATGCATAAATATACTACTAGACGATAAAATGAGACAACCAATTAATGACTAAGCTAAAAACGACTAAAAGTTGGTCGCATTATAAGAGACTGCAAATTAACTACTACTGGTCACTGACTCAAAAATGGTCGTTTATATGCAAATTTTAGTAGTTTTTTTAGTAACTAAATAGCCATTTTGTACTAGTGTATGTATGCAATGTGCTTTTGCTCCATGTAGATTTTCCTATAGGATATATGATGAGAAAACCTTGTTAGAGTATGAATACGACACATCCATTATAGAAAAAAGGTGGATGAAAATGAGTGTGTCCATTTACCCAATCAGTAATGTCCTTAGAATCCAAAATACCTATAAATCATCAATTCCAAGCCATTTAGCATAAATGAGAATGCCCTAAAGTGCAATGATACCATCCTGACTATTGGTACCTCTTCCACCCTCCCACTAGAAATGTTAGAAGCAACCTCAGTGATGATGTATTAGACACAACCGAACTATATATCTATTTGAAAAAGAAACATCAAAAAATCCAACTGGGAACGATTTCCAAATATCGCTTTTTTTAATCCTCCTCTTTTTCATGATTTTTTTCCTGGGACTAATATCTAAAAAATAAGCCACTTTATTAATAAAAATGTTCCTCACATCAACATCCATATGATAAAATATCCTTCTATTCCTACATCTCCAAATGCCCCATATAATGTATAAGGGCAATGTGCAAAATTCCTTTTGCATCCCAAACTAGTGTTGTAAGAAATCCTCCAATGAGTTGTTAACCCAAGTTGGAGCAATGTGAAGTGTGTGTAAGACATCGGCCCAACACTCTATAGCAAATGGAAAAATAAAAATAGAATTTCACACGTCCTCTCATTGTTTCATACATAATGAGAAAATACCAGGGCCAATGAAACCCCTGCGAACAAGATTCTCCTAGGTAAGTATTCTATTATGTAAAGACAACCATAAGTAACACTTAAGTTTCTGTGGATTCTCCCATGTCTAATAATTTTGAAACTGTATTATTTCATCTCGAAATACCAGGGTCGCATAAATAGTTTTATATATCTCTCTAACCACGATCTGAACCTTAATAATCTATCCATCCTAGTTCAACTTATCCACCTGTTAAATAATTGAGACCCTCATGGTGGTTATATGTAAGATATATTTCTCCCATTCAACTTCTAAAACACTTGATATACCAATCTTATCTGTCCTGAGCAAGGACTGGAAAAAGTTACACAAGTCTTGAACAATGGATATATGTGATATTAAGAAGATATCTGCATCATGGAGATGTTGTAGAAGAGGAAAAAATAATGTGTGGTTTCCTTGAAATCAACCTCGATCTACCATCACCAACCTCCCATAAAATTCCCCCAAAGAGTCAATGTTTGTTTTTCATCATGCTACACCAAATAGAGGAAGAAGGCTATTTTTTTACCACACCTTCTTTTATTCACACATCAGAGTCCTTGTAAATCAAGTATTTTCCCCTAATAATTTAAGGCCAAATACCACTGCCCATCATCCCTCTCCAAAGGCTCTTATTAATAAGTTCCCTATTAAAGGAAAGTGTATCCAAAATACCCCATCCACCTGCCTCAACAAATTCGGCAATAGTAGGAAGATGGACCAGGTGTATTTTCCCCAACTCATTACATTCGGTCCACATATATCTTGGCATAATTGCATATATTTTGTGAATAATTTCCATTGGGATCATGTATAGATTCATCTAAAATATCTAAATCGATTGAATAACAAACTTAATCAGAATAAATCTTCCACCAATGGAAAGCTATTTGTTTGACCGATACATTAGTTTATTTTCAAACTTCTGTAACATCCATTCAAAATCCATATTTATGTAGTTGTTTGCATTTATTTTAAATACAAAGTATAAAAATAAAAATTCCATGAGGATGGAGGATACTCCAAATATTTCATAGATAAATAATATCACTCGGTCCTCCTTGTGACAATCAGTTCTATTTTCCTATTTTTTAGAAAGAGGATGGAAGAAAAACCAAAAGAAATGAGAATCGTGTGCATATATGATCACTCTAAAATGGATAACTCACTTCCAAAAAGTAAATAATTTACAAACATCAAGTGGGTAATGTTGGTAGGTCAAGTCAACTTGATTCCCTTGATCAGATCATGTTCTCTGGAATCAACGATATTTCTGCTAAGTCCATCCATGACTAACAGGAAGAGGAGGGGTGACAGTGTACAACCTTGTCACAAACCCCTATATGCCTTAAATAAGGATGTCTTAATACCATTAACGATCACTTCAAAATTACAAGACGTTACACAATCCATTATCCATCCAATGTTATGTTGGGTAAGACCAATCTTATGGAGGATCACTTGTAGGAAATCTCAATATACACCATCGAATGATTTATTCAGATCAATATTCATCACACAGGCCTTAAGTTTCCTCACCTTTATGGAGTGAAATCATTCCTGTGCTATAGCCACTGCATCTTGTATTTTCCTCCCCTCCAAAAAGTTGAACTGTTTTGATGAAATATGCATTGACAAAGATATTTTCAACTTGTTTGCAATAAGTTTAGATATCATTTTGTACTAGATAGAGTTACAAAGTGAAATGGGTCTATAATCCATGAAGGAGGATTGTTTGGTAATTATTGATGTTAAATTACTTACATAAATTATCAAATAGGGCTAGTATACTGATGAAATGTATGTGCATTGTATGTGCTAGGAGTCTTTTTCACTCAAAGAATTCCTAAGTTAATTTGAGATATTGAAATGCACATGTTTCTCTAACAGTAAGTAAATGAAATTAATTCTATCGGTCTAGCTTAAAAGAAATATCACACTCTTCTTGAAGTGAAAAACACACTTGTTCATGCTCACTTAAAATTAAATTAAACACACTCTTTTTCTTTAATTGAAATCACACCACTCTTGCTTGAAAATGAAATAACACTGCTCTTTTCTTTTAAAATGAAATCACATTTCTCTTTTCGTTAAAATAAAATCACACCACTATTTTCATGAATTTAAATCACACTAGTATTTTCTTGAATTGAAATCACACCTCTCTTGCTTGAAAATGAATTCACACCACTCTTTGCTTTAAAACTGAAATCACACTGTGCTTGAATTCAAATCACACTTGCTTGAATTGAAATCACACTACAAATTAATCTATCCTTGACATAAAGAAGATTATCTTTGAAAATTAAAATCCTATATATATATAACTAAAATGTAAAGCTATGCTCAGCCCATGTGCATAAGAAATATCACTATACTCAACAATTAAAAGGATTAGAAAAAATTTAATATGAAAATAGTCTTCAGACTCGCAATTAAAATCAAGAATTAAACTAATATAATCTTACAGAAAATATAAAACGAAATACAAATTACAGTTAAAAATGAAAACCGTAATATCTCAAGGGGGCCCTCCTACAAGAAGTAAGTATCAACACAATGCTTCACAATATGATCAACCACGCATTGCAATCACACAACAGAGAAATAAGGATCGAAACAAGACTTATACAAAAAATCGAGTGTTTACAATGTAAAATCCAAGTCTGTGTTTGCTATGCTAAGAGGAATATTTATAAAACTCCTACACATTAAATGTTTCATAAAATTATGCCTTATGCTAATCGAAATTAACTAAAATGATCTTTTAAAGATAATATATCGTGATCCTCTCATGATTTGATATCAACACAACAAATCATGAAGCTAAAAATATGCATCTCGCTTGGGTGGTTCACATCCTATGGTGTTTGAATTTTCCTTTGATCGAGCTACTAGGGTGTCTTCTTCGTCGATCCAAGCTATGAATATAGGAAAAATTCATTGTACCAACTAATTGTCACCTGTCCATATGACCCTTTCCTTGGATAGATCTTCGGAACCTATCAAACCTTGGACTTAGTTGCAAAATCATATGTTAGCTGCAGAATCACTATAATTCTGTTTCCAATGTAAATATTAAGCTAATAAATAAATAAAATTGTCATTTATGAAATAAAAGATGATAAAGTACCTAATATTCCATGAGCCTTGTGAACTGATTCCCAAATTACAGTTATGAGGGTCAAAAAAAGGGAAAATAGAATGAAAAAGGGTTGTAAAAAAGAAGCCGCATTTTGGGGTTCAACATTCCCCCACACAGAAGACATTACATGTCCTCATGCAAAAATTTAAAACTTGTGAAGCTTTCCTAGCATTGAGCCTCTTTAGATGCCTAAGAAAAAACATCGAAGTTAGTCCTTCTTGCCTTCTTGGCAGTGACTGCCATCCTTGGTTTCTTCATGAAAATTCTATGTTTCATGCTTATCACCTTCCTTTTCAAAGATTTGTTTTTGGGCTTCAATTTATTTTTCTTCTCATACCATACACCAAGGTGCAACATGATGTTGTCATTTTTAGTTTTCTAAATTTCATTCTACACCATCAGTGTTTCATGTTCCTTCTTTAAATGTCTATTGAGTACCTCCAACTCATAGATTTCTTCTTTAAGGGTGTTTACAATTTTAGATCTCTCTAGAGGATCAACATGAGAAATTTCCTCTTGGTTTGAGGATGATTCTACTATTCTCCCTATAGCTCTTTTCTCCAAAGACTCTATATAATCATATATCTCTTGCTACACAGGATTTGTTTCAGGAGTTCTTTTTTTTGGAATAAGAACTAGTGATAGAACTATTGGTGATGAGACCTTCAGTTCCTCATCTTCTTCTAAGTTGATGAATCCTGAAGTTTGTTGATACTGTCCATGAATTGTTTTATTGAGCCTTGTAATTCTTCTTATATTGGATGATGGCTTAGATGATGATTTTGATTTAGTAGTATGGGAATGTTTTTTGTGATTTTCCTGCTCTATTTTCTTCTTGGATGAACTTTAACCTTTTTCGTTGGCTTTTTTCTTCTAAAATTTCCCTTTTTAAGGTTTTCCAATATATCCGCAAGAGGAGTCTCATCCTCTGATTTTTTTTCTTGTTTTGTAGGTGAGTTATCTTTAAGGTCTATAGGCAACTTCCTTCTACTTTTCCTTATCTTACCACTAGGTTTGTGTTGTTATGGTTCCTTAAAATGATTCCCAAGGAAGAAATCTTCCCAATTGTCTCCTATATTTCTCAGATGGGTCTCAATTAGAATTTTCACCAGGCCATGATTGTATAGGGCATTGTCTATGAATTGTATCTTTCTCTATATATTTCTCGACATCTTTCTTAAAAAATAAAGTAGAAAATATGGTAAATTAATTTCATTCCCTTCTAGAAAATTCATCATAAATTGTGGATGGTGTTATCACTTAGAAAAAGTGAAACATTATTTGACATGGTCTTAGAGTTCATTTGTCAAAGGTATGGTCATATAGTTCATTTGTCAGAAGTTGGTATAGGAAAATTTTAAATTTTTTCATATTAACCTATCTTAAGGTCCAAACCCACCTCTATTCAAGTCATATCACGTCCTATCAGTCATTATTTGATGAAATATTTCATTTCCCAATCTTTTCAATTCACAAATGTCACTTTAGCCAGTTTTTCTTGTTTTCGTAGCGATTTACACTGTAAAAAGGCAGTTTTCGCTACAAAACTGCTAATAGTTTCATAGCGAAATTGCCACGAAATGAACTAACTACGCTACGAAAAAGGGTTTTCCTGTTTGTCTTGTCAAAATCGATGCAAGGTGTCAGTCCATGATTAGAAGTGCTCAGATGGATGTCATTTGAATCAGTTAGGGTCATTTCCAAGGTACGAAGGTCATGGATTAGGTCATTATTACTGTTTTTAGCATGCATGAGTCATGATTAAGCCATGAGATGTCATAGAAATTTTAAAACATTACCCAATTGAGTCTTTTTTCATTCTTCGCTTCATCTTTGCATGTTATTGAGTCCTGGAGAGCTTTTTCACCAAGCCAAGCTGGTTGCTGGAATTTTCAAAAGTTGCAGGTGTCACTAATCAAGTGAGGTAGAGAAGGTATAAAATCACCATGGCTGCAAAGAAGAAGACCAAAAAAGGTGGTCACTATCTTAGATAAGAGCCATCAGACATGAATTTAATGAAGACCCTATTGCATTAGAAGTTTTTGGAAGAACAGGGTGTTTGCAGTTCTGCCAAATATTGCAAGGGTGCCATGTGCAGGTTTCTAAGGAGTTTGCTATCAGTTTCAATGGGACAGCTTCAAAATTGGGAATTTTAAACCTCACAGTAACACCATAGACTATTTCAACAGCAACAAGAATCCCTAAAGGAGGAGAACAATGGTTCAAAGGCTTCAAGTTCACCATGCAGGACTGTAAAGAATTTATCAAGCCAGAGCATAGTGAGATTGATCTCACAAATGCCATCCCAAGGAGCTATATGAAGGAAAACTACTCAAAGTTGTTGCTGATCATTCAGAAGTACTTCACCTGTGAAGGAAGGTATCATCCCAAGGAGCTATATGAAGGAAAAATACTCAAAGCTGTTGCTGATCATTCAGAAGTACTTCACCTGTGAAGGGAGGTATCACATGGTTTATTCCTACCACCTTAGGCTCCTGCTGCACTTTGTGGGTAATAGGTCTCTTGATTTACATCGAAGTAGTGAGGGGTTGGAGATTTTTTGCACCAAACTGCTGCTTTATGTATTTTGACTTATATTAGTAATATAGAGTGACTTTCTTCTTGACAGACCAGAGATTCTCATGGGGTTTTTAATGTCTTATTGATCTACATCTTATGTTTTACTACTTATAGTAGATTTCATTTCTATTACTCAATATTCATAACTCTATGCTCTGACTTCCTTTATTAATTAAATGACTGTGTTTTCCTATGTTTTATGAGTGAATTTCCTTTGTTAAAGACCCCTATCTGCCTCAGCTTCCATGTTAAGAAACCTTGCCACTGAAACTACTGATTGTTGAATCCATAAGCCCAATGGTAGAAAACCTTTCAACCTGCAATCATAAAAAACAAGATACAAATTCTATAGAGTTAGCCATCTATTACTATCATTAATCAATATCATAAAATCCTTTTGAGAGAGCCCTCTCAGACTGAAGAGGCTAAGCTTCAGTCAAAAGCTGGTTTGAAACAGTTACATAGATTTGTCTGATCAACAACCAAACAAGTACAATTTTGTGATAACACATGGTACAAAAACATGTTACCAAATCTCCCTTCACAAGTTATAAAATTTTGAATTATTAATAACAAATTCCTCAAATTATTTTTCAAATCTGTGACCGGTATCCAATTTTTAAACACAGAAGTATCCATACCTAGATTCTTTAGAGAAATTTTCCACTCTTTTTCTTTAATTTTTGTGTTCTTGAACCAACTTTCTCTAATTTTGGGCAATCTGGTAGCCTCTGCTACAAATGGCTCTGTTAAAATTAGCATTATGTCCCCAATTTCTACTTCAATTCCATCGTATGCTCATGAAAAATACTTTGTGACCTCCTTTTCATGCCCATCAAATTTCTTTATAAATTCCATCCACTATACTTGATACAATAATTGTTTTACTTGTGGGTAACCCTCAAGGAACTTCACTCCATTAGGCTCATATCTTAGAATGACCCGCATGTTAGAGAAGCCTATCCTGTAATTTCTCTTTCAACAAGGTTATGGAATGAAAGGATTAAAGTATGAGCGGATTAGAGAACATAGCTTAGGTGAAGGCGGTCTTGGCAGTGAAATAGGGTTAAGTAAAAATGGAATGGGCTGCACATGAAGTGAAATGATAAATGGAAAGGAGAGGGAGAATTTAAAATTATGACAAGGTTCATGCAAGGTTCATGACCGACTTGGGAGTAATGAGGGTAATCATTACTAAGAGTAGTGATAGCAACGATTACTTATCATTTATTTCATAATTCAAACATTTTACCTTTATTATTCAACTTAATACTTACATACCTTAGATTCTTGTCTTATTGATTTCTGGCTTGTCTTTTGTAGGTTGTCCTCAGGTTGCAATATTCATTGATTTTTTTTCTTTTGTGCCATGATATTCATTTGTTTTGGTTGCAATATGCCAAGTCAGCTGTAGAATTTTATTAGAGATGCAAATTGTTGACAATTCCGTATCTTCTTTATTTTAAAAAAGAAAAGAAAATAGGGGTCAAAGGAAAATGAGACTAGAATATGGAATTAGAAAGAAAATCTATCCTACCAAGAATTATTGGTTTTCAACATAGATTTTATGTATAAACATGTCACCAATGTTGGTTTTCATGTTTATACAAAAATTTATTTTCTCTCTCTCTCTCTCTCTCACACACACACACACACACACACATATATATTTTTAAATTTAAATTTTGATTTTTTGTATTTTTTTATCTTTGAAAAAGAAAGTAGAAGGATAATTGGAGAGGAAGAAGAATATTCCTTGACCAAGTTCAAATTCAATTTTTCTTGCAGATTTTTGATGAATTCTTCTCTTCACAATGGCTTGTGATATATTCATAGTATATGACCATTTACAAGGAATGTCACTTTCTCTTCATTGATAGTTATAATTATGACAGCTCCATTTTCAAAGACTGTTTAAATCTCATAAGGCCCAAGCCAATGAGTTTGGAATTTTCCTTGAAAATATTTAAACTTTGAATAAAAAAGAAATTTTGGTTTTTAAGTTCATGTGGTTTTCAGTTATTGAAGAGCTTCCCAGATTATCCACAGTATTTTGGAACATTTGTCGACGTTTCGAATCCCAACGGAGATCCATCTTCAAGACATTTGTATGAAGGAATTGAAACAAGGGTTTTAGGCTACCAATAGTGAAAAGGAAAAATAAAAAAGCCGACAAGAGTTTATTTATTTTTATTTTATTATTTTATTATTTTAATATTTTTAATTAATTCAAAAATATATCATTTTATTTTATATATATAATTTTTATATTTTATTGTTTAATATTTTTATTTAATTCAAAAATTGTATAATAGGAAATAATTTAATTTTAATTTTTTTTTTAAAATAAACTAACCTTAATTTAAAATATTATGTTTTTAATAATAAATAATTAATATAATTGGTAATCAATATTATATATTTTTGTTTATTCTTAACTAATTAATAATTAATAAAATAAACAAACTACTTCCTAATTAATATTAACATTTATTTAATAAATAAATATAAAAATAATTATTTATTTTTATTTAATAAATAAATATTAAAATAATTAATTATTTTATTTTATTATGTTATATGGTTACTAATTTAATTAATTTAAGTTGAATAATTTAATCATAATTTAATTTTGTATAAGGTTAATATATTCAATTTTTAATAACTTAGAAATACTTAATTAATAATTAATAAAATAAACAAACTACTTCCTAATTAATATTGACATTTTTTTAATAAATAAATATAAAAATAATTATTTACTTCCTAATTAATATTGACATTTATTTAATAAATAAATATAAAAATAAATATTTATTTTTATTTAATAAATAAATATTAAAATAATTAATTATTTTATTATATTATGTTATATGGTTACTAATTTAATTAATTTAAGTTGAATAATTTAATCATTATTTAATTTTGTATAGGGTTAATATATTCAATTTTTAATAGCTTAGAAATATTGTGGATAATTCGATAAGCTCTTCAATAAAAAAGAAATTCCCAATCACCAGGCTAGAATTTTATTTCTTTGATGAACTTCTCATGCCACCTGGATCTTTGTTATTGAACTATATTGGTCATATGGATACCATCTTGTCTTATCTCATTGAGTTCATTCAATTTTTCCATTCTTTGTCTTTGTGTTTCTCATAGATTAAGACCCAATTTGACTGTTGTCTTATAGTTATTTTTCTGGAACTCAATAGGAAATATGACTTACTTACAATAAATAGGTTCATAGGGAGCGTGTCCTGTTGTATTTTCCCATGTGGTACGGTATGCCCATAAATCTTCTAGAAGATTTTTTTCCCAATCTCTTCTATGCAACTGCACAATCTTGGTGAGAATTGCTTCAATTACTTTATTGGTAGATTCAACTTGTCTATTTTCTTGTGGATGACATGGAGTAGAATTTAGATGCTTAATTTTATATTCCTTCATTATCTTCTGTACCAACTTGGATGTAAATTAAGTCCCTTGATCTGTCAAAATTTCCCTTGGGACATCGAAACGAGTGAAAATATCTTAAGAAATAAATGAAACTACAACATTTTCAGTAACAAAAGGAAGTGCTTTAACTTCTACCCATTTTGTGACATAATTTGTACAAACAAGAATGTACTTTTTTTTTGTCTTGATGGTGGATTAATTGGACCAAGAAAATCTAGAGCCCATTTTTCAAAAGGTTTAATAAGTACCTGAAGTTGTAAAGAAATTTCAACTTAAGTAACATGCTTTCCCATTATTTGACAACTATCACATCTCTTAACATATTCTTTGGCATCCTTGAAAAGAGAAGTCCAATAATATCCTAAGAGAAGGACTTTATTGGTAGTTCTTTTATCAAAAAAATGTCATATGCATGGTTCATCATGACAACCTTTCAATATCTTTGGTACTTTATATTTTCTAAAAAATCTTCGAATGATCATATTAGGGGAATTTTGAGGTCTAAAATGGGCCTCCTAAGGAAAATGTACAATCAAAATTCACTTTATGAGAATCAATCACATTTTAGGGGATGACATCATCCCTAATGGTTGAGGTGACATTTCTTGAGTTAAAGTTACTTACTTGTCACCTTCTCAATGGTGGATAAAAGCTCATGGTTAACCATGGTAGTGCTCTAAGTACTTTTAAAGTTATAAATTAAAGTACTTATAATAAATGTCATTTACACTTTTTGAATAAAATATTATTATTGTCATTTCATATTTTTTGAAAGAAACAATGTATATCCCTACACAATCTTCATGTATTTACACACTTTTCAATAAATATTATATTTGTATATATTCAAATATTTATTTATAAATCAAATCAATTCAATATGTAATAAAAAAAATAATACATAAAACAATTTATTATATTATATCATTTTTATATAGTATATTAATTACATGTTATTACATAATTTAAATATTATAAATTTTAATTAATAGTATATTCTATAATTAAGAATTTAAGAATTTATATTATATTTTATTTTAAATTAGTTAAGTACAAATGACAAATGCATTAGTTGTGCAATGATAATGACTTTTTCTTGAAAATTCCATTCTTATTTATAGTCACATCAATACTATTTTTTTATTATTTTTATTTTGGTACAACTTTTGAATTGAATTTAACCATAGTTACATTGATTTTGATGCAAAAAGAGAATTGCAAATTCATAAATATTATTTTATTGGTTTAGCTATTATTTTATTATTTCCTTAGGAGGCCCATTTTAGACCTCAAAATTCCCCTAATTAGTAAGTCAGGCTCTGCTTTTTACAATTCTTCATTTATCCATAAATAAGATGCACTAGTTTGAATTACCTTTCTTTTGTCTCGAGGAGATAAATATGATGGTAATTTCCATGTAGCCAAATAATTAGCAATATCTGCAAAACAAGGAGATTTAATAGATACTGCAGAAAGATATCTATCAGGAAAATTATCTTCTACAGGGGTGTAATTATTATTATTTTGGATTTTGGATAAGAAATCAAAAATTGTATTTTGTTTTCCGGGTCTATCCAAAATAGTAATATTGAATTATTGTAATAATAATAGCCATCTTATAATTATCCCATTAGTAATTGACTTATTCATCAAATATCTAATTGTAGAATGATCTGTGTGAATGAAGGTTTCATAGCCAGTGATATAATGTCTAAATTATTGATGGCATGTACAACGACTAAAGAATCCTTTTCTGTTACAGTGTAATTCAACTCGGTAGGAGTCAAATTATTTCTTGTATATTAAATGGCACAAGGAGTCAAATATTTCTGTCCTAATATAGCTCCTAAAGCAGTGTCTGAGGCATTAATTGAGATGTGAAAATGTAATTTCCAATTTGGTCCTCTTAAGATGGGTGTTTGGGAAATATTTTCTTGCAATGTTTCAAAATCATTCTGTCATTCATAATTCCAAATGAATTCACAATATTTTGTGTGAAATTTGAAAGGTGTAGAGGAAATATTTTAAAGTTTTCTGTGAAAATTTCGTAGTAACCAATAAAACCAAGAAAAATTCTAACATCCTTTTGAAAAATAGGAATTGATAATTAAGAATTGAATTCTATCTTAGATGCATCCACTTTAATTCCATCTCATGAAATATGGTGGCATAAAACAATTCCCTCTATAAATATCAAAGAACACTTTTCATGACTTAATGAGAGATTTTCTTCTTTACACCTAATGAGAAATTTTTCCAAAATTTTAAGAGCTTCTTCAAAAGAGTTTCCATAGATAGTAAAATCATCCATGTATACTTCCACACAATCATGAGTTAGATCAGAAAAATTGCCTAGAACTTCCCTTTGGAATGTTGCAGGTGCATTGAATAACCCAAAATGAAGTACATAATAAGCATAAGTTCCCCATGGAAAAGTAAAGGTTGTGTTATCCTAATCTTCTAGAGCTACCTAGATCTGTTTATATCCACTAAAACCATTCAAGAATGAAAAGTAATTCTTTCCTACCAATGTGTCAAGAAACTGATCTATAAAAGGAAGTGGAAAATGATCTTTTAAAGTGGCTTTGTTCAATTCCTGATAATCAATACATACTCTCAATTTTCCATTATTTTTTGGAACAATTACTAATGGTGAAACCCACTGACTATCTGATATGGGATAAATGAAATTCACTTTTAACCATTTTTCTAGTTCCTTCTTAACAATTTCCCTTAATTTTGGATTCATTCTCCTTTGGGGTTGTCGAATTGGTCTGACATTTTCTTCAATATAGATGTGATGCATACACATGTTTGGATCAATCCACTTCATATCAATGTATTCCCATGCATAAGTCGAGGAATTTTTTTGTAGTATCTTTATTAATTCCTTCTTTTGAGATTATTCATAATTATTATTAATATTCAAAGTTTTCAATGGAAACATTTCTATTAAAAATTTGCCAAATTTCTCCATAGAATGTAAAGCCATTTGTCAAGATGATAAATATTCAATATTACATTGTTCTTGAAAACTTTAATTTTGTTCACAATATGAGAAAGATTCATTATTTTCCATTAGATTCAAAATCTGATCTTCTTCATCTATTTGTGAAGTAGCAAAGATTGGTAATATATCAAAATTTTCAGTATCATCATCTATCCATTCTTCACTTTCTACTTCTAATGTTGTTTTTTCCAGAGGATATAATGTAAATTTGTTTGTCAAATTTCCATTAGAGATAAACATATCACCAGATCTACAACTAATAAAAACATCAATTGTAGCTAACCATGGTCTACCTAGGATCAATGTATGTCCTCCTATATTATTATTTGGTGTTAAAATCATAAAGTCAATAGGATATTCCCAAGAATCTAAGGATACAAACGCATCTTCTAACACATCGTCAGGTTTCATAATAGACATGTCTGCTAGTGGAAACAGTGTTGGTGTATATTGAAGATTAGGGAGTTTCAATTGAACCATAATTTGTTTACTCATGATATTAATAGCTACCCCTAAATAAACCAATTTGTTCAGAATTTCAACACCATTAATGTGATTTTTCACAATGGGACTACCTGGATCCAAATATTTCTGAATTGTTGTCTTTCGCATCATGATATCTACAATTTTTCCAACTAGCTAGATTATTTTAACATCTTTTCTTCTTCTTCATGCCATTTCTTAATACTCAACTCCGTGATTGTCTTCGAAAATAAAGGTATTTCTTTGATAACTTGTAATAAAGGAATCTTAATACAAACATTATCCAGTTCATCTAACATATCATAATCAGGAAACTCAATTTATTTTTCTACCCCTTTGTCAATTTTCAATCTTTTAGGAAAAGGTGGTTCTTGAAAATAAATTGAAGGTTGCTCTATAATGGGATTTGAGTTTATTAGATTATAATCAAAATGTATAGGTGTGGTTTTTTTTTAGGATCTTACCCTTGGTGAAGAGATGTCTCTTTCTCAAAGAGGCCATCATTCTCAGATTCCTGAATAACAACAAACGATGACTTATTTTCTAGTACTCTACAAGATCTAAGTTGAACATTGTTTAGATATACCGAAGTTATCATGTAAGTTTTCAAATTCCTCCCTTCGATTTTGTAAGAAGGTTGTGAGGTTTTATTATTTGGATTTAGAAGTGGCTGGGCAGACAGTTGATTTGGATTTTGTAGAAATGGTAATGAAAGTTGTGGGTTTGAATTTTGAGTTTGAGAGGGTTGGATATGTTGAGGAAAATATTGTGGTGGAAAATAGGGTAAGGTTATGGATATTGAGGATATTTTCCATAAGGTTTTTCCAACCTTGTGCCCAAGGTTGAGGCCAAGGCTGCCAAGGCATAGGTGCAATTTAATTACCTTATGGTGGTTGTGCATATGTTTGAGTATTGAAACCTCGAGTCATATTTGTTTGTGGATTTTTCCATGGACTCTTAGCAATAAAACAAAGAGGATCTACCTAATTTGGTATTACTTCCTCTTGCAAATAACTTTAAGATCTAGAATTGAAGGACATTCCTTTGTATCATGATTTTCTGCACATATAACATAGGTTTCTACACTGTTTAAGTCAAGAGGGAATTCTCTCAAGGCATTCTTCTTTCTACATTTTGGACCAAAAATAGATAATGCAACATTTTCAGTTTTTTAATTATTTTGTACTTTAAGGGTGTCTATTTTTTCACTAAGAATCCATAAAATATATGTTTTGAGATTGTCAAAAAAATTTCCTATTTCAACCCTACTTACTATCCTAGCTATAGATTTATTAATCCTAGACATAACATGATCTCTTGGATTTTTTCCAGTTCTTGCCTTTCCTCTTGAAATGTGTATGCATAATTCACAAATATCTCCAAATGGTAACCGAGAAATATCTTCTTTACCCATCAAACTTAGAAGATATGTCCACTCATCTCTGATATATTTCAACAAGAGAGATTTCAAATTGTCTTCATCTATATTATTCATCTTAGCTCTTTTAATATTGTAAGCAAATCTTTCAATAAAATCCTCAAGATTTTCATCCTCTTTTTGCATCATTTTAAAGACTTCATCTTTAAGGTTATGGGGCATACAATAATATTTTTTTTTTTCTAAGAACACATTTTTAATTTCTTTCCATGTTCTTATGGTATGTGTTTCTTGTCCCATAAACTATTTTAATGTTGCATCTTTAAGGGTGAATGTAAACAATTTCAACTTTTGAGTGTCAAGTAAGTAGTCATAGGATCTACACAAAACTTCAAACTCAAACAGAAATGTTTCAGGATCTTCACTCCTTAAACAATGGAAATTAGGGAGGATAGAGGGCAAGATATTTTTCATTGTGGCTATTGTATCTTCATCAAATATGTGAAAACCAAAAGGTTCTGGATCTCATCTACCATGTTCGCTTCCTCTTCCTCCACCTCTCCCACCTCTTCTTCCACGTCCAATCCTAATATGTTCACCATTCACATTGTGTACTTCTCCTTCCCCTTATCCTGCCATTATAGATTCTTTAGAGATAATATAAGGTTCCAAATTTGAATTTTCTAATTCCTCCTCTGGTTCTTCTATCAATGGAAAATATGTTTATGCTTCTCCTTCCTCACTAGGTATTTCTAGTTCTTGTCCTAGAATTTTTTCTCAAGTTTAATATACAAAGTTTACTCCTTCTGTTGGGGATGTAGGATATTATTCTTCTACTACAACTTTAGTAGAGGAAGTTGGTGAATCTCTAGGTTCGATTTCAGATATAAGTACCTCAGGAAGTCTATGTCTGCCTACAATTGATGCAATATGAGTTTGGGTGGATGGTGTGGCACTACGAGGTATTTTTGGGATGAGTGGTGATGTTGGAATCAAACTCATACCTCTAATAAATATACCTCTAGAATATATTTCCCTATGGATACCATTTTTAAAGTTTTTGTTTTTGTTTTTGTGAAAAGAAAAGGAAAGCAACTCCTATATACACCTCCCTGACAACGACACAAAAATGTTTGGAAATTTAATTGATGTTCAATTAATTACATAAATTATCAACAAAGGCTAGTATATTAATGATCAAATGTATGTGCATTATATGTGCTAGGAGGCTTTGTCACTCAAACAATTCCTAAGTTAATTTGAGATATCGAAATACACATGTTTCTCTAACAGTAAGTAAATGGAATTATTTTGATCGCTCTAGCTTAAAAGAAAGATCACACTCTTCTTGAAGTGAAAAAAACACTTGTTGATGATCATTCAAAATTAAATCAAACACACTCTTTTACTTTAATTGAAATCACACCACTCTTGCTTGAAAATGAAATCACACCACTCTTTTCTTTAAAATAAAATCACACCTCTTTGCTTAAATTTAAATCACACTACTCTTTTCTTTAATTGAAATCACACCTCTCTTTCTTGAAAATGAAATCACAACACTCTTTTATTTAAAACTGAAATCACATTGTGCTTGAATTAAAATCACACCACTCTTTGCTTTAAAACTAAAATCACATTGTGCTTGAATTGAAATCACACTGCAAATGAATCTATCCTTGACAGAAAGAAGACTATATCTGCAATTTAAAATCATATCTATATAACTGAAATGTAAAGTTATGCTCTGCCCATATGAATAAAAAATGTCACTATACTAAAAAATAAAAATCATTAGACAAACTTTTCTATGAAATAAATCTTCAGGCTCACAATTAAAATCAAGAATTAAACTAACAGAATCCTACAGAAAATATTAAACGAAATACTGATTACAATTAAAAAGGAAAACATTACTATCTCAAGGGGGAACTCCTATGAGAAGAAGGTATCAACATGATGCTTCACAAGATGATCAACCATGCATTCGAATCACACAACAAAGAAATAAGGATCGAAACAAAACTTATATAAAAAATAGAGTCTTTACAATGTAAAATCCAAGTATGTGTTTGCGATGCCGAGAGGCATATTTATAAAAATCCTATGCATTAAAAGTTTCAGATAATTATGCCTTATGCTAATCGAAATTATATAAAAATGATCTTTTGAAGATAAGACATCGTAATCCTCTCATGATTTTCTATCAATGCAACAAATCATGAGGCTAAAAATTTGCATCTCGCTTGCATGGTTCGCCTCCTATGTTTTTTAACTTTTCCTTTGACCGAGCTCTATTTTTGCTGTGCTAATATCATCTTCAAATTTACATTAAAAGTGCTGATCTTTGCTTCTTGTAGAAGGGTTTATTACAGTGCTTATGATTGATTAACAAGTAAATTTGTGGAGATTAAGTTGGATACTTGAACATAAAAGCATGGAAACTAAATGTTGAACAGAAACAAACAAACACACAAAAAACCATCACAATTGAATCAATAACACTTTGTTTTGATGAAGGAGTTCACCCCTCCTGGGCTACATCTCCTTGGTCCAACTTCCATGGCATGAGCCTTTGTATTAGATCAATTGTGAAAATATTATTGTTTACAATCTCCTATTGCCTCTGCAACCTACTCCAATGTCTCCAAAACATCAAAATCTTCCAAGAATGACTCTTCCTGAGCCAAAATTGGTCGAAAATTGACTGAGTTATGGAAATTTTTTTTTTCATACCGTTATCTCTTCCAAATTTGCAGAAGACTCTGGATAGTTTTGATATTTTGGTGGATTCTGCCGAATTTGAAGCTGCTGCTAAATCCACCGTCAATTGAACATGAGGTTTAATTAGAATTTAATATGGCTTAACTAAGATAAGTGCGTCTTAACTGCACATTTATCCCTATCTTATAATCCAATTTTAATTAACATAACCTGAAGTTAGTGGCTTAAAGATGGATTAATTAACATAAACTCCCGTCGTTTGAATCCACTCCGCTCACGGTCTTTACACTGTAGTCATATGGGAAGGGTTGGCCCCCTCCAAACCCGCACCGTCAGATCTGATGAAGAATAAGTAGTAGTGGGTTAAAACCTATTGGATAGTAGAGGTGGTAAGGCATTGTTGTGGCATGGAGTAGGTCGTCAGTTCGACCCTAACCCCAATGCCATAATTTGGTTCTTGGCACAACAGTCAACCATAAGTCATAAAATTTGGTTATAATATATATTCTGCTTGCAACATATATCTGCCTGTCCCATATCCAAAGGTTTCAAGCTTGGATAAATAAATATGCAGCCCGATGTCGAAAGTACGTCGGTTCATAGTTTGGTCTTTAGGTTGTATAAAATCTATTACCTGCATAACATATGAATCTGCCCACAATAGTTTAGACCTTAGGTGATAATTAACATATATTCAGCCCGAAACACATATGTCCATTCAACCCAAATATAGTGTCCAGAACTTTGATATAAAAATAATTTCAACATAATCCAAAGGTTGGATGGGTCCACTAGAGGGGGCACGTGGCGGTCCCTGGTTGCACCACGTGTCCATCTCTATTTGGACTATTCCAACTAAAAAAAGTTCTCCTTCAACCTTAGGATAGTTTTAAAATTATTTTACCTCTAGAGTTCACCGGCGAGTCTGGTTGTGACACTTAGCACAATGTCATTGGGCTAAAATTGGAGAATATTCCATGAATATACCTGGAGTGTTGACTGGGTTTCCATGTCATCAACGTGTCACAGTTCTGCAATTTTTTTTACTTATTTGAGAAAACTAACATCAGGTCATAACTTCCTCATCCGAAGTCATATTTTGATGAAACGAATTGCACCAGATTCTTGATGACGAGCTCTACATAGTCGTTCTAGTTTGGAGAATTTATGAGAACTTTCACTTTTGAGATTAATACTGAGCCTATGATCACTCCTCCCTACTAGAAGTCTTTTGGACCTCCAAAAATACTATCAATTGTTCAACAGGTGAGGGTATATCTCCCTCACCCTTTCAATCTCCATCTATTTGGCCTTGAAAGGATTTTATCCCTTGAGTCCCACTCTAAGGTATTGAACATTCCTTCTTCTTGAAGTTATGGTTCTTCTGTCAAGTATGAGATCTTGCTGAATTTCATCAAGATATTATGGTGAGAAATCATCTATTGATGGAATTTAAACATGCTCTCCTTGATCATCAATCAAAGGAGGCTAAAAAAATCTCAAATTCTCAACATTAACGACAAAATATATTTTCATATAAGGAGGAAAATCTAGCTTAAATGCATTTTTACCAATCTTTTCCAAAATTTTAAAAGGACCATAATGGATTGGCTTAAGCTTTCTACCTTCCCCTTCAAGGCTTTATTTACTGATATATAACCAAACTTCATCTCCAACCTAGAATTTGTGATCAACATGGTGTTTATCGTGCCTTGCCTTGTAGCTGCTTTCACTCTTTTCAAGTTGTTCTTGCATTGTGTGATGTACCAACTGAATTTAATCAATGAAATTCCTTTCCTTACCTATGTCACTATGGCTATTATGAAACCAGCTCAAAAAATAGAAGAAAAGAGAGATCAACGCCTTAGAAATAAGCCACTTCGAGGGTACAACCTCCTTTACATTACATAAATGAACAATTCTTGGATGATACAAATGACAAAACCTCCTTCTATATGTAGGAGTCCATGAGGTCACAATATAATCCTAGCTGACCTAACAATAATAATTTAAGGGCACAATAATAATAATATGGGGTTACAGGGGTACAACAATGACAATAAAGGGGCTACACTAACAACAATAAGGGACTACACTAGTAATATAGGGACCTAACTGTTGGGTGACGGTTTTGCACATTTTACCTACATTTATATCCCTTATCTTGCTTCGTAACCTTAAGTTATGGGATTATCTTTACCCTTTTTCCTACCTTTTTACCCTGACTTGTGTTGTTTCACCTTGCTTTTGTTATTTTGACAATTCACCAATTATTATGATCTATTATACCTTTTTATGACTAATTGATGTTGAATGTTTGGAGAAAGATCGATGGTATTTTGTTTTCCTTTTAGATGTCAAATATCCCACACATGAATTTCACAGAAGTAGTTCAGATGGTGTTGTTATAGCAAAGAGATGCTATTACACTACGCTGTTACAGACCTGCTAGCAATTTGCTGTTACACCCTGCTATTACAGAATCGTTGGTGAATCACTGATACAATTGTACCATTGATCACTTTTGTCTATATTGTTGCTGATCTGTTCCTTGGTGATTGCACTACAGCTGTATTTTGTTATGATAGCTGTAGGAGTTATCAACATTATATTTTTGGGATAATAGCCTATTGGCAGTTCTGATTGTAATCTTTTAATTCCTAATCAGAACTTTATTAGGAAGTGGTTATAACTGCATGAGTTCTATTTCGATTAGCATGAGAATCGTAAGATTCTCATGATTGATCTATTCCTAAATTTTATGATGTAACAACTATATATCTCTCGACCCTAGAGGTCAAGAGGTTAGCGAAGGAAAACGTTATTTTGCCTCTGTAATTGTGTTCAGATTAATATAGATCATATTGCTACTGCTGTTACATGTGTGATCCCATTTAAGTTTGGTTAAAGTTTCTTTTCTACCTGCACCCTGCTAGGGAGGAAGGGCCCTCATTCTTAGGAGGGATCACAGTGGTTACAGTAGATGTATGTTTATGTAATTGGATTTCATTTTATGTATTGTTAGAGTGTTATTGCTGCTGTTCAACTGAGAATATATCTACTTCTATTTCTATACTTTATATGCTGTTACACATCTGATTAATAAAGACACCAGCTGGGTGCTTATTATGTGGCAAAGCTAACAAATCAATTGAAGTGTGATTTCAATCTTGTGGATTCTTTTGTTTCTGCATGAGTGATTTATTTCCAGCATTTTACTTCAACAACGATTTCTTTTCTTTGAGACTGCTTCTGGTTGATGTATCGGCACAGAGAGTGCTACTTTCATTGGAATAACAAATGTCCCTGGATTGATAATTAAATGTGTTTTGTTCAGTCATTAATAAGTGATTTATATAGTCCAACATTTTTGCGTCGTTTCCGGGGATGGAAATGATGATCCAATCAATTAGAGTTGCTTATTAGAAGTGTGATTTCCATGTGTCTTTATAGAGTATCTCCAGCGATACAATTGTCGGGCAGTAAGACGAGAGGTAAGAACCTATGCAGTGCTCTAACAGGCTTGAGCGGGCTCGCCAATATCTTGCTCGGATACTTAGGAAGCTGAATTTCTGAGCGTTTTGTCTTTTGTTTAGAGTGTTTTCAGTGCTACAATTGCTGGGTAGTAAGCCGAGAGGTAAGAACCTACACATCACTATAAAAAGCTTCAGCGGGCTCACCAATGCCTTGCTGGAACACTTAGGAATTGAATTTTGGTTTTTTTAGGGTGTCTTCAGCTATACAGTTGTTGGGTGGTAAGACGAGAGGTAAGAACCTACACATCACTCTAACAATCTTGAGCGAGCTCACTGCTATAGAAACTGAAGCACTTATAGGATGAATTGATACGCATAGGGCCCATGTGTGCCAGTAGGACAACATCAACGTATACAAACACCCCCCCACTCCACTAACTACAGGAAAGACAGGTCATAAGAAGGAAAATAAAAGCACAGATTTGGGAAGGAAAACATTATTTGGAGACCTGATTGCAAGAGAAAAAAAGGAATAGTCCGCTTCATACAGAGATAATAGGAAGACATGACCACAGAAAGTGGCTACCACAACAAGGCCTAGACCATTGGTGTCTTCTGTGTCTGGACCTCACCATCCTTCGAACAACATATCCACTCCTGATATCAAAACTTCGGATTCAAAACAGCAGTGGAGAATCATTGACCAGGATTTGAGAATGGAAGGACACGGAGAGGCTAGTGGGGATTGTCAGGAATCTGAGAAACAAAAAATAGTTAATCATCAATTGGACGCTGGTAGTGTTGTCAAACTGTTGGTCCTGGAACAACATGATCCTTTTATTTGCCAATCTCCCATGTATTCCGAGGACAACTCGTCTCATCAGGGAGAATCAGTCATGGGGGAGGACAATGTCAAGACATATAGCTCTGACATCTTTGAATTCCCAATAGCAGAAACATGAGATGAAGCTCCTATGAAGAACATCCCTTTATCATCCCTACCATCCTTTTAGGGGATGGCTATTGAAGATCCTGATACCTTCCTATTCGAATTCGATGTGTTGTGTAGAGGTTATGACTACACTTCAGACACCCAAAAGTTGAAATTATTCCCTGCTACTCTGAAAGGAGTAGCATTAAGATCGTTTATGAGATTGGGTGCTGGTATAATTTGAACATCGAATGACATGACAGAAGCCTTTCTCTTTAAGTATCAGGACTATTGCTGAACTAGGGATTTGAAGGACAAAATTTTCAAAATTTCACAAAAGGAGGAGGAAAGCCTGGAGGACTATCTGGAGTGATTCCACTATAATTTATAGAGGTCTAAGTTCAGTAACTTAGATCCAGAGATCCTAAAGCCAACATTCTTAAGATGATTAAGAGATGATTGTATAGAACATCTGAATATAATAGGAAAAGGAGATATATCGCAAGAAACATTTGAGGAGATAACGAAACTCTGTCTGCGCAGCTCGAGAGGATCTGTCAAGGGAAATTTTTCAGTTCGGGACCCTTCACTTCAGATACAGAAGTCCACAAGTGGAGGGGTAACCAGATTAGAAATCGAGAATTTATTCGAAGATTTCAAAACTGATCTCCTTAACACTTTCTATGCCTAGATCACTACGGTACAAGTCAATAAGGCACAAGTGAAAGCTGAAGAAACCTTAGCAATATTCTGTCCCTGATGTAAAAAGAAAAATTTGAAAAGAGAATGTGGACTGAATAGTGTCAGCTTGTGCAACATTTGTGAGTTGGCGCATTCTACAAATCATTGTCCTAAGTTACCCAAACTAAAGGCAGTACTTCAAGAATCAAGCGAGGATGTTCAATCTTCTTACTTTATCGGATCAAAGAGACCATGGCAGCCGTGACCTACAGGTATGCCCATAGATTTTTCTTCTTTTTATCCTTGAAATAATGTTTATAACAGTCAACAATATCCATGGCAGTATCCCACTCCTTCTTTAACACAATTTCCTTCACCATGGAACCAGTGGCCATCTCCTCCACCTATGCAATATCCTTCGTCACAACCCAATATTTGGGGTCAGAACTGGAGAAGTAGTGGCCAAGGTCCAGTACCCCCTCCAATTCCAATACAACAACAAAAATTAAAAATGCCTTCTATTCAAAATCCTACACCTTCTGTCCGACCCCAATTACCTGTACAACCTAACCCCAATCCAAATAGTAAGGCAACTCAGAACATGGATGCTTGGGTTACCCTCCAAACTTACCTTATCACTCCTATTAGAATTAATGAGGTTCAGCTTCGATCAGGGAAAGTTATCAGATCTAGACACACTCCTATTATTTTCAAAGAAAGTGAATCACCCAGGAAGGATATGGACGATTCTGAGACAACTATTACACATGTAACAGCTGATACAACACCCGTTGTTACACCTATAACAGTCGGCTCGGGAAAGTTTGTTGTTTTTACAACATCTAATATGATGAAGGCTGGTACATCTGTGGTAGCTGACCCAGCTATTAGCATTCATAATCCCTCGTATCCTCAATGATTAACTAAAACCGGGGTGGTCTTACAACCTAAATCCAAATTCCTTAAGGAGATGCAAAAATTATATGTGCGGATTCTGCTGTTACAAGCTCTTAAAGAAGTTCCTATCTATGCCAAAACAGTAAGGGATCTATGCATTAAAAGACCTGGAAGGAAACCTAAGGACCCTGCTACTATCCATGTCTTGGGAAAATTGTCCAATCTTATGATTGATCAGCCTTTGTTGACTAAGTATAATGATTCAAGGAACCCCACAGTGACTGTCCATATTGACAATCATCTTATAAATAATACCTTGATTGATCTAGCGGCAGCTATTAACATTATGAATAAAGACCTCTTCATCTCTCTAGGACTTCATGGACTTAGACCTACACCTATAGTTCTTGAACTAGCAGATAGGTCCCGTGTTAAGCCTGAAGGGATGATTGAAGATGTGGTTATCACTGTGGCCTCCTGGAATTATCCGACTGACTTTCTTATTTTACAAACCAAATCTAATCTGGGGGGTCATCCTTTAATCTTGAGGAGACCGTGGCTAGCCACTAGAGATACATATATCAGATGTAGGTCTACATCGATGGTGATCTCATATGGGTAGGCCACTCAGAACTCGAATCTTTATCCCCCAACGAAACCATACATGGATTCAAATAGTCCCTGGTGGGACTATTTTTTACCTGAATCTGATCTTTCCCTACCTCTTCTCACGCTTGGAAAAGCACAATACTTTAAGGATGAAACATAGGACAATATTATCAATGGTTTTATTAGTAATTCACTCCCTGTTGCCTCCATTAGAGATTTGGGAGAATAAAGTGAGGAGGATGATGTAATTATTGAACATTTGAAAACAACTTCGCCTACTACCAGCAGTCTCGTTGAAATCGAACCTGGAAAATGTTTAGATATCAATCATATCCTAACTGCTGAACAAAACAGATTGCTGATACATCCGTTACAGAAATAAAAAAATGCATTTGCATGGGACTATACCGATATGAAAGGAATCCATCCCACCCTATGCACTCACCACATTTACCTTAAAGAATATTGCAAACTTGTTAGACAACCTCAATACTGAATGAACCTCGCACTTAAGGAGATAGTAAAAGAAGAATTGCAGAAACTCCTTAACGCTAATTTCATCTACCTGATTTCTGACAGTTAGTGGGTGTCTCCACTTGTCATAGTTCCTAAGAAGAATGGAAAGTGGAGGGTCTGTGTTGACTATAGAGAAGTTAACAAGGCCACTTAGAAGGATCATTTTCCCTTACCATTTATTGATCAAGTTTTGGACACTCTTTGTGGAAAAATATTCTTTTCATTTCTAGATGGGTTTAGTGGCTATAATCAAATATAGATTGCTCCAGAAGACCAAGACAAGACAACCTTTACTTGCCCATGGGGTACTTTTGCATACAGAGTTCTTCCCTTTGGTCTCTGCAATGCACCAACAACCTTTCAAAGGGAAATATTAGGTATTTTTTCTGATCTTTTGAATGATTGCCTTGAAAATGAATGAATTTACACCCTATGGGGATGCCTTTGAGACAACATTAACTAATTTGGAAAAAGTGCTAGAACGTTGTGAGAAAAATAATGTTGCTCTAAGCACAAAAAAATGCCACATGATGATGACCGAGGGAATTGTGCTGGGACATTTCATTTCAACAGAAGGAATCAAGGTAGATCCTACAAAAATTGAGGTAATTTCGAGAATCCCGACCCCTAAGACTTTGAAAGAGGTACATAGTTTTTTGGGGCATGCAAGATACTATAGGAGGTTTATAGAACATTTCTAAAATATTACATCTCATTTATTTTCATTACTGATGAAAGATTCAGAATTTGTGTGCACAAAAAAGTGTGAGCATGCCTTTTTAAAGTTGAAGAACTGTGTAACAACAACACCTGTTTTACGAGGACCAAACTGGAAATTACTGTTTCATATTGCTATAGACGCATTTGACATGGATGTGGGTGTTGTTTTGGGGCAGTTGGAGGATAAGAAACCTTACGCTATATATTACATAAGAAAGAACTTGACTCCAACAGAACTTAACTACACTGTAACTGAGAAAGGATTCCTAGTAGTAGTTCATGCTATCAACAAATTCCAGCACTACATCACCGGGTATCAAGTATTTGTACACACTGACCATGCCACCATTCGATTTTTGATGAAAAAACCTGTTACTAATGGTAGAGTTACACGATGGTTATTTATGTTACAAGAATTTGATATTACTATTTTAGATAAACCCGTAAAAGATAATGTAGTTGCTGATTTCCTTTCTAGATTAACTATAAGTGATGACTATACTGCTACTGAGGATTCTTTTCTAGATGAGTATCTTATTGAAATTTCTACTCACTCACCATGGTATGCAGATATAGCCAATTTCCTTGTTGTAGGGAAATTCTCACACCAATTGTCTTCCAAGGAAAGAAGGAGGATTATACAACAGAGTGCTACCTACTCCTGGATAGAAGGCAATCTCTATCACACCGAGCTAGATTTCCAGATTAGGTGATATGTTAGAGAAGATGAGGTATTTGAGATACTAAAGGCTTGTCCTGAAGAACCGTATGGAGGGCACTTCGCTAACAAGAGGACAGGACATAAAGTACTCTCAACAGGGTACTATTGGCCAACCATATTCCAGGATGCCAAGAAGTTTGTGAAAGGATATGATAGTTTCCAAAGGATGGGCCAGTCTCTGGAATCAAATGAGATGCCGTTACAGCCTCAGATAGTAATAGAACCATTTGAGAAATGGACCCTAGAATTTGTAGGGCTGATCAATCGTTCATCACAGCAAAAAGCATACATATTGGTTTGCACTGATTATGTCACAAAATGGGTCGAAGCAAGGGCATTAGCTAGAGCAACAAAGTAGGCTGTTTCAGACTTCTTGTTTCAAGATATTTTTGTGCGCTTCGGGATCCCCAGAGAGATAGTGACAGATGGGGGTCCTCAGTTCACATCTCATTTGATCAAGAAGTTGGTTGAAAAGTATGGAATCCATCATAGAATCACCACACCCTATCATCCACAAGAAAATGGGCAAGTAGAAAGCACCAATAAAGTCATTGATGGAATTTTGACAAAGACAATAGCCAGCCACCGAAAAAATTGGGCCGAGAAACTTCTAGAGGTACTGTGGGCTTATAGGACAACATGGAGGAATACTACAGGCTTCTCACCATACGAACTGGTTTATGGTAAGAATCCCTTATTCCCCATATAGTTTGAAATAAAGACATTGAGAATAGCATTGCAGGTTGATCTGGATTTGAGTACAACACAGACTCAAAGATTGAACTAGCTCAATAAGATGGAAGAAAAACGGCTGGCTGCCATCCAACAAACATAAATCATTCAACAGTAGAGAGCCAAATGGCATGATAGGTTTATTAAGAAGAAAATTTTCCAGAAAGGAGATTGGGTTCTTTTGTACGATTCAAGGTTTAAATATTTTAAAGGCAAGCTCTGCACCAGATGGCTAGATCGTTACGAAGTGGATATGACCTTTTACAATGGGACTGTACAATTGGTCACCATTGATAGTGCTAAGACGTCGTTACTGGATAATGGGCACCGTCTAAGGCTATATCATCAACCCGCTTTGAAGGAATCATTTGTCAACATTGTCATGGAATCTGATATTCATGTTACGACAGCAAGAGAACATTCTCCTCTGTAGCCTTAAAAGTTGAAATTCCAATAAGTGCAGCAGCTAAAAACCACCTGTGTGGCAACTGTTACACCTGTTTTGTTAAAAAAAATAAAAATAAAATAAAATAAAAGAAAAACAAAAATAAATATAATTGTGAAAACTCCTTTTTAAGGGCGCAGTTAGATAGCTAGTAACAGTTGAAAACCACTCTTGTGGCGGCTGTTACATCCATGTTTTTCTCTCTGTAATATCATCTTCCATTTTTGATCTATGTCATAGGACGATGGTATTCATGTAATTTTTTTTTTTTCCTATACCAATTTCTTTTGATCATTATTTTTCTGAGAATAATCCAAAAGCTGTCTTGGCTGTTACATATGTAATAACCAACATCCACGATTACTGTTCTTTGTAATTCATTCCATACAAAACAATAACAATTCCAGCTGGACACAAAAATATGAACGCTACATGCAGGATGCCATCAATGCAATTATTCTCCCAATGCCACCTTAGGTATGTCATAAAAAAGGTAAATGATTGTCATTATAATTCGGTGATTAATTGGCAAAGTAGTGACGCTCCTATGACAACCGTGGGCGACTATCACGATTAAAGCGGGGGAGGGGATATGACTTGAAATGATTTGAAATTATTGCAAAAGGCTGTAACCGTAAACATCTATTAAATTCTCATGCACCTAAATCAACAACAGACTTACGAATAATGATCGAATCTGATGGAAAAAGCGTGTGTGTACAAAATCCCATCACTTTCCATAACAAGCTATTTATGAGTATTCATGTAGGGTATGATTTGGTAAATCCTTGAAAGCCATCACCTTTCATCAACCTCCTTCTGAAACCTTGCATCCTCATTTGTAGACTCATCGATTGGGATAATCAAAGGTGCCGAGTAGCAGCTAGTTTAGAGACACAGTGATGTTACTGCAGGATTGAACAACAAAGAAGAGAACTTAGAAACTCAGTAATATTGCAGTATTGCCAGACATCAAGAAGAAAAGTTAGAAAAAAACAACAGAAATGGGCGGAGTAATGGTCAAGCATGAGCCGAATTCTATGGATGCTCTATAGAATTTCCCTGAAGCTTACCACATATTTAGAGAGGCTGGATGGGTTGAGTTTTTCTAAAAGATTGAAGGCTCGGATGAGGCCGTAGCAATTGAATTTTCTCAGAACTTGAATGATAATAAAACCTGAGTAAGAGGTATGCAAATGGAGGTGACTGAGGAGGTGATTGCCAGGGTAACCTCATTACCAGTTGAAGGGCAGAGGTGGTTTAATAGGAAAATCAATGACCCCTCCTTGAAAGAGGATTTCCTAGTAGGGGAAGAGAAACTGGAGAAGAAAGGAAGAGGAGTTGATAGAATGTCACTTCCCTACCCTTGGGAAGATGTTGCCCTAGGTTTGATAAAATATATTACCTGGGAAGGGAGGTCTACGATAGTATTCAACTATCACTTTCCTCTACTCAACCACCTTCGACATCAGCAAAGAATCAATCTCTCATTCTATTTTCTTGGAAACATTAAGAACATGGAAGTGACAGTAAAAATAGCAGCACACTTGGAGGCATGCGTGACTAATCACAGACTTCTTAAGATCATTGTGCTAGATGCCCTGGTTCAGTAGGGATATACCTGGGAGGAATTAAAGAGGAAAATACCAAGGACAAGCCGAAGGAAACAAATCACAACCTTAGGAGAAGGTCAGTCAGAGGAGGAGACCCAGACTTGGCCTACCGAAGTCAGAATTGGGAAAAAGCCTATTGATAAACCAATTAGGGACAAAGTACCAAAGTAGAGAGTGAAGGTCAGCATACCTGTAGAACCCTTGCCTATGACCGAGAAGCAGACAAAAGTAGAAGTTTTAGAAGAAGAAGGGTAGCCTTCCTCATCAGGTAGGGACAAAACCAATGCCTTATGTTTAGAAATTGAGAAATGAAGAAAAGAAAATGAGGAATTGAAGCAAAAATTATCTGAGGGGAGAGAAATTCTAGTGTCAGTATGCATAATATGTTTTCAGAACTTAACAGCAGCAGGGTGTAATGCCCATAGAGAAAATATCAACCGTATGGAAGTAGAAACAGAACATCAGGATGTTGCTATGCAAGAACCTGCTGATGATACTGCTGTTACACAAGAAATAACAGTTAAAGCAAAGCCACCTGTAATAATCAACCTAGATGCCGACCCACAAGAACTTGTGGAAGCTACGCCTATTATAGAAGAAACAACAGTGGACACAGAGGCAACTCTAGGTAAAGACAAGGGGGCTGACACACAAGAACTCACTGAAGAGGCTGCTGTTACATAAGAACCAGCAGCAGAGGTGGAACAACCCCATGAAGAAGAGGCTGGCACACCTATTGTCGATAAAGATATTGAATCCAGGAGAACACCAAGTCCCACCTCGGGATGGAACTCTAATAAACCCCTGCTAATCTCTAAGTTGAAAAAATGGAAGCAAGAAGCGATTTCCCTTCAGGATGGGATGATTTCGCTAAAGGAACATCAAAGAGAAATAGATACTTTACAGGAAAAATGGAGGGAAGCATAATTGAAGAAAAAGTGGGAGGATTACAAGAAGAAAGAGGCTTTGAAGAAACAAGAACAATTGCTGCTGTTACAAGATCAGATTGGAGACCTCACCATTGATAAACAAAAACTTCATGATCTCACCCTCAACTTGTTGGGTTGTAGGCGACCTTCTCCATCATATCCTATTTTTCTGTGGGAATGTTACTTCTTGTTTCAATTGAAAGCCATTTTGGAGGACAAAACTTATGTATGTTCCTCCACTCATACATTTCTGGATTTTTTTGTGCCTCGGACTTTGATGAGAAAAGTTTGCTTGGTGAATTGTTTTAACACAAAATTATTTGTGAACATGTGAGTATGCAGATTATTGTGATAGTCTTCTCTTATATGGGATATATTCAATTAAGGGCTTTTGTATCCTTCATGACGAATCATATTGAATGGATTCTGGCCATTAAATCTATGGAAACTAATGAGAAGAAGACAACATACAGGTTTGGACGGAACCAGGACGAGCTGCTGAGCTCAGAAGAGAATTCAGGAGAATACTAAGTACCCCTAGGATTAGAGGACCAGTGGCCACTTATAGAAGAAGAATTGTGGAATTTTGCCTCAATCAATTTGCAATGATGAAAAGCCGAGCTTTGACAGGATGCTTAAAATGCACGGAAGCCAACAGTGCTGAATTATTAAAGGGAGACCCATTCTCATTCCAAAATTTTGTGGTGGCTATTACACATGTACCAGCCTACGCAAAGATTGTACAATCTCATGGAGCTCTATGGTTGGGATTAAAGTTTAGGTTTCCTTTGATCTAGTTGCCCATTGAGGATTACCAGATCAATTATGAATTAAGCAAGTATGAGATGGAATCTTGTGTACAACAATTGATGGCCAATCAGGGATACATGTTTGCAGACGAAGACACAGTTGTTGCTTATGATCTCACAAATCTACACCGAAGGTATTCCCATGAAAGATGAGTTTTCATGAGGACATGCAAGTATTTCAGTTGGGGGGAGATGTTGGGTGCCGGTTTTGCACATTTTTTCCTACACTTATCTCCCTTATCTTGCTTCCTAACCTTAACTTATGGGGTTATATTTACCCTTTTTCCTACCTTTTCACCATGACTTGTTCTGTTTCACCTTGCTTTTGTTATTTTTCCAATTCACTAATTATTATGATATATTATACCTTTTTATGACTAACTGATAATGAATGTTTGGAGAAAGATCAATGGTCTTTTGTTGTCCTTTCAGATGTCAAAGATCCTACACATGAAGTTCACAGAATCAGTTCAGATGGTGCTGTTACAACAAAGAGATGCTGTTACACCGCACTGTTACAGACCCGCTAGTAATTTGTTGTTACAGAATCATTGGCGAATCACTGATACAGTTGTACCATTGACCGCTCTTGTCTATATTGCTGCTGATCTATTCCTTGGCGGTTGCACTACAACTGTGTTTTGTTATTATAGCTATAGGAGTTATCAACATTATGTTTTTGGGATAACAACCTAAGGGTAGTTCCGACTGTAATATTTTAATTCTTAATCAGAACTTTATTATGAAGTGGTTATAACTGCATGAGTTCTATTTCGATTAGCATGAGAATTGTGAGATTCTCATGACTGATCTATTCCTAAATTTTCTGATGTAACAACTATATATCTCTCGACCCTAGAGGTCAATAGGTTAGCGAAGAACAACGTTGTTTTACCTCTGTAATTGTGTTCAGATTAATACATATCATATTTCTACTGCTGTTACATGTGTGATCCCATTTAATTTCAGTTAAAGTTTCTTTTCTACTTGCACCCTACTAGGGAGGAAGGGCCCTCCTTCTTAGCAGGGACCGCAACGGTTACAGTAGCTATGTGTTTATGTAATTGGATTTCAGTTTATGTATCGTTAGCGAGTTGTTGCTGCTGTTCAGCTGAGAATATATCTGCTTCGATTTATATACTTTATATGTTGTTACAAATCTGATTAATAAAGACACCAGCTGGGTACTTATTGTGTGGCAAAGCTAAAAAACAATTTAAGTGTGATTTCAATGTTGTGGATTCTTTTATTTCTGCATGAGTGATTTATTTCCAGCATTTTACTTCAGCAACGATTTCTTTTCTTTGAGATTTCTTTTGGTTGATGTATCGGCACAGACAGTGCTACTGTCATTGGAATAACAAACGTCCCTGGATTGATAATTAAATGTGTGCTATCCAGTCATTAATAAGTGATTATATAGTCCAACACTAACATTCCCCTCTCCTTCAAAAAAGTGTTGTCCTCAATGCTTGAGTAGCTCTGGATGCTTTTGTATAAAATTCTCATCCTCCCATGTAGAATATTCAGTGGGTAAGTTATTCCACTTGATGAGATACTATGAAATTGATCGATTTCGTAGCTTCCGAGTTCTTGTTTCCGTGACTGCTTCAGGTTCCAATATGATTTTTCCTTCCTTTTCAAGTTCTAGAAATATTGTTTGAACTAGAATTTTGTCACCTATAACCTTCTTTAAGCATGAAACATGGAAAAATGGATGCACTCGCGAAGAAGCAGGAAGCTCCAATTTGTATGCCATAGTAGCAATCTTTTGCAACACCTTGTAAGGACCATGGTACTTTGGTGATAATTTATTATCCTTCTTAGCTTGCTTGAGGGAAATTTGTTTGTATGGTTGTAGCTGTAAAAATGCCCAGTCTCCTACATCAAAAATTATTTCGCTATGATGTTGATCTGCCTATTGTTTCATTCGATTTTGCACCAAATTTAGGTTATCCTTTAAGAGTTGGAGATCTTGTTGTTGATGATCGATGTGATCTTCCACTGCTTGAACCTTAGAATTTTCTCTTAAAGATGATGTGATGGATCGTGGATGATATCCATAAATTGCCATAAATGGGGTCATTTTTGCTGCAGTATGGAAGGAAGTATTATACCACCATTCAGCCAGAGGTAACCACTTGACCCATTGTGTTTGTTTATCAAATGCAAAACAACGAAGATATCCTTCCAAACATTTTTTCACTATCTCAGTTTGACCATCAGATTGAGGATGATAAGATGAGCTATGAGCTAGTTGAGTACCCAAACAAGAAAATAATTTCATCCAAAAATTTCCAGTAAAAATGGGATCTCTGTTGCTTACCATAATATTTGGGTTTCCATGTAGCTTTTGAATTGTTCCATAAATGCAGTAGCAACTGTACTTGATTTAAATGGATGAGATAATGCAAAAAAGTGTGCATACTTGGTAAGTATATCAACTACCACCATGATGACACTCTTTCCTTCAGACTTAGGTAAAATTGTGATAAAATCCATTGAAATATCCTCCCAACATTGACTTAGAATGGATAAAGGCTGTAGAAAACCCGAGGTCTTAATTGTCTCAACTTTATTTTGTGTGAAAACTAATCATTCTGCCATAAACTTTTGAATATTAGATTTAAGGCCCTCCCAAAAAAATTATTTCTTCACCCTGTGGTAATTTTTTAAAGATCCCGAGTGTCCTCCTAAAGGAGAAGTGTGCAATTCCAAAATAATATTTGTTTTATTTGGGATTTCTTATAAAGATATAAGAGATCTTTGTACCATAAGGAATCATTTTCCAACTAAATGTATCATATGTACTAGGATCTTGCTGCAACTTTTGAATGAGTGTGCACACTTCTTTGTCCTTCAATTCATCCCTTTCTTTGGTTATCCAATCCAGTTGGATAATAGAAATGGCACAAAGCTATGATTCCACCTCTTCTTCCTTTCTTGAGAGTGAATTTGCAACAACATTTAGTTTCCCTTTTATGTATATGATTTCAAAGTCATAACCCAACATCTTTGTGACCCATTTTTTCTTCTCTTCAGAAGATTGTCTTTGTTCCAAAAAGTTCTTAAGACTATCATGAACAATTTTTACCTTGAAGTGTCTTCCTGTTAGGTAAGGTCACCATTATTTAGTGCATGCATTATTGCAAACATTTCCTTCTCATAAATAGCTTTCTGTAAATACTTTCCTTTGATTGGATGAATTTCAAAAGCAATGGGTCTTCCTTCTTTCATTAAAACAACACTAATTCCATTTCATGAGGCATCACATTTCATAATAAAGCTTTTTGTGAAGTTTGGCGTATCTATGACCGATGCTAGGCACATTGCCTCTTTAAGATGTTCAAAGGCCTTAGTTGCTTCAGGAGTCCATGAAAATGCATCTTTATTCAATAATGTTGTTATAGGTGCTACTATTCTCCCATAATTATTAACAAACTTGCGATAATACCCTCTTAATCTGAGAAATCCTCGCAACTTATTTATCGTTGTGGGTACTTTCCATTCCTTAATGGATATAATTTTGTTAGGGTCTACCTTAACACTCTCGTGAGATATAATATGACCCAGATATTCCACCTCTTGGACTCCAAAGAAACATTTGGAGGTTTTTGCATATAATTGTTTCTCCTCCAATAGTTTGAGCACCCTGTCAACATGTTGAACATGGTCCTTCCAAGACCTACTGTAGATTAGTATATCATCAACAAATACTAACACAAATTTTCTAAGGATGGGTTTGAAAATGGAATTCATCAACCCCTGAAATGTAGAAGGTGCATTGGTAAGGCCAAAAGGCATGACCAAAAATTCATAATGACCCTCATGAGTTTGAAATGATGTTTTCAGAATATATTTAGTATTCATTCTAATTTGATGATATTTTTAAAACGAAGAATGGGAAATTTATCTTTAATAGTGAGCTTATTGAGCTCCTTATAATCCGGACACATGCACTATGATCCATCCTTCTTGTGTACCAATACTAATGGAGCAGAGAAAGAACTTTGAGTAGGTTGAATTATACTAACCTCTAACATTTCTGTAATCATATGTTCAATTTTTCTCTTTTGGACACAAGGATATCTGTAAGGCTTGATGTTTGGAGGAACACTTCCTGGAGTCAAATGAATATCATGATCTTGATCACGAATAGGTGGGAGTCCTTTGGGAGTTTCAAACACCTTGGAATGATTGTCCAAGACTTTTTGGAGATATGGAGAAATAGATGATTTTGATGTTGAAACTTCTAGTGAGCATAATTGTGAAATTATGCCTCATTGTTCTTTATTCAGAAGCTTTATCATGACATTAGAGCTTATTACCTTTCCCGGCTTCCCTACGATACCCCATAATCCGATTTCCTTCCCTTCCGAAAAAAAATTCAAGAAAAGTTCTTGAAAATTAAAAGCTACCGTCCCCAAAGATTGTAAACATTGTACTCCTAGTACAACATCAGCACCTCCCATTGGAATGGAAAGCATTGGCTTATTCAATACATATTCCCCCATGGTTAGCTTTATGTTATGGAATTTTCTAGAGCAATTTATATTTCCTCCATTTGCAACCATCACTTGACATTCTGGTGTTGGGTATAGGAAGAAATTCAATTACTTGGCTACCTTACAATGAATAAAATTATGGGTACTACCCAAATCAATCAACACTATTACCTTTTTCTTCTTGATACATCCTTCTATCTTGAGAGTTTGAGGAGTGGTAATTCATACCAACGCATTACATGATATGGTCAAACTTATTTCTTCTTTCTCTAGGCCTGGTTCCTGGTGTATATCCTCTTCTTTTGAAGTTTCTTGTTCATTTTCTTCCTCCTCTTCATAATCTATGTAAAATAATTTCTTCTGAGCACAATTATGACCTTTAGTGTATTTATTATCACAACTGTAGCAAAAGGCCTTTTTCTCTTTTTATTCCAATTTTTGTGGTGTCAACCTTGTAGGTTGTGGAAGTCTAGGAGTAGTAACACTTATATGTTTGTAGATGTGAGTGGTAGGCTTCTTATCGCCATAATTTTACATTTGATTTTTCTTGCCAACCTGAATGCCTTCTCCAATGAATCAGGTTCCCAAAGGTGAACCTCAAGTTGGATGTTATCCTTTAAAGTCCCTATGAAGATATCAATCCTGTGTTCCTCTACAATATCATTTACCCTTATATTCAATTTTTGGAAGTCCTCAATGGGCTCCACCACTGAACCCTTTTGTTTGAGATTTATCAATTGGCTAAAGAAGGTGTTTCTCTTTGTATCCTCATAATGTGCTATCATTTCCTCTGTAAAAATTGACCAAGTGACATTTTTTTTATGGGAGAAAATCCATAGATACCATACAAATGTATTTTATTCTAAATATATACTTGCAATGCGTATCTTTTGTGTGTTTTGTAGATTATTGAGATCAAAATATTGCTCATCTGTAGTATCCATGTTACAGGATCCTTGCCATCAAAATTCCTCATATCGATCTTTGGAATATGGTGGGTCTTCCATCCAACATTCGAGTTTATGAAATCACGATTAACATTTATTTTGTTCTCATCATGAGTTTCCTCTACAATATTCTCTTCATTAGAAACCATATCTTGTATCAAATTTGTCAAGCCTTCCATGTCTGCTTTTATATCATTCTTCATGTCTTTCATTTTTTGTTCTTTGTCATTCTTCAAACTATCCATTGTAGCTTCCATGCCTTTCTTCAAACCATCCATATTAGGTTCCATGCCTTTCTTCAAACCATCCATATTAGCTTCCATGCCCTTCTTCAAAACATCCATCTTAGCTTCCATGCCTTTCTTCAAAACTCCCATTTCATTTTTTGTTGCTCTTTGTGAGAGCGAAATTTGGTGCACTTTCTCTTGTAATTTTGATATATCATGTTGCACATCTTCATCTTCATGAGTCATAGTAGAGTATTCTGAGGGCTTAATGGGTGTTGAATTATTTTTAGGGGGCATTTTAGAACCCAATACTGATATCTATGCTTCAATATGCCCTTCGAATCACTTCAAACTAATTTTTCAAACAAGACTTATGCAATTTGAAAAAAATACACACCTTTTTCTCACTTTTGAGGAGCTCGATATTGAAACAGAATTATCTTTGTGATTTCGGATCTTTAATATATGAAATTAGGTCTTGTAGTAGCCCTCTGAATTTTATTTTTAATGCCACAGATCTGACCTAATTTGGATTCTTGAAGACAAAGATATACCCAATCTCCCACAATGACCTAATTATGGACTGGTTCAGTATAGTGAAGTTGTACGGAATGCCACATGTCACTGTTGCCTCCTTCGGCTCTAAAATTTATACACGGGCAACTACAATCCATCGAATTTTGGCCACTTTTTACAGGATTCCAATCTGATGCTTAGAGAGAGAGAGTTATGATGATTTTCCCAAGGTCACCTCTTTTAGATGAATTCAGGAGCTTTCCAAAACCCTATCGTCCACAGATCATATCTCCAAAAATATTGCGAACCAAGATCTGAAATTTTTACACGAAGTTCCTTAGGATTTCAGTTTCGCGTGATTAAAATTTCAGCTTTTGAACCTTCGTATAAAAAATGGTATAACGAAAATTCCACGATGACCTGTTTGGAGCATTGAAACCCTAGAATCCAAAGCTCTGATACCAAATGTTATGAAACCAACTCCAAAAATAGAAAAGAGAGATCAACGCCTTAAAAATAAGGCACTTCGAGGGGGAAGCCTCCTTTACATTACATAAATGAAAAATTCTCGGATGATACAAATGAAAAAGCCTCCTTCTATATATAGGAGTCCATGAGGTCACAATATAATCCTAGATGGCCTAACAATAATAATGTAAGGTCACAATAATAACAATATGGGGTTACAGGGGTACAAAAATAACAATAAGGGGGCTACAATAATAACAATAAGGGACTACACTAGTAATATAGAGACCTAACAATGACCATATATAGAGACATATTTCTCAAAGATGAAGTCCAAAGGCGATCTTGGTAAGTACCCAAGACATGCCTCAAATGGCGATGTGTTTGTGGAGGAATGCTTTGCCCTGTTGTATGCATGCTAAATGTAATGCAATAGTTCATCCCACAACTTGGGATGTTTGCTACAATAAACTCTAAGAAGATGAATGGTTGTCCTGTTAACCACCTCAACCTGACCATCTGTTTGCGGATGAAAGGCTGTACTCTTCTTCAATTTAGTGTCCATCATGTCCCACAATTTTGACCAAAAATTCCCAAAAAACCGGGAATCTCGATCACTTACAATAGAAGTAGGAAGACTAAAATGAAGCCATACATTTTGAAAGAAAATATGAGTTGTTTGTTCAGCTGTAAAGTTTTTTTTACATGGCATCAAAAGACACATTTTTTTGAACCTATCTACAACTACATACAAGTAATCATGGACTTTCCTTGACATTGGAAGACCTCCTACAAAATCCATTGAGATACTCTCCCAAGGATGTGAAGGTACCAGAAGTGGAGTGTACAATCCTAGTTTCCTATTGCCAGGCTTACTTATTGCACACAAAGAACATCCTATAATAAAACGAGATACATTATCAGTCATGCGTGGCCAATAACAATACCTTTGGAGATTCGCTACTGTCTTTCCTACATCGAAATGTCCAGCAATAAATGAAGTATGTGCCTCCCTTATGATACTTTTTATTTATCCTTGTGGAATACATAACTTTCCCAAGTGATACAACAAACTGTTATGCACATGATAATCTAACTTGTCAATTTGGTTTCCTTAACTCAAGCTTTCATACACATCTTGAAAATCACTATCATATGCATATTGTTCAACGTAACTTTCATGCATAACTGAATTGTGCTTGAGTATAATAGATGAATTTACAATAGGCCTAGAGAGTATATCAACTACCTTATTGTAGATTCCATTTTTATACCTGATAACCAAATGAAATTTTTGTAGAAATCCCATCCATCTGAAATGTCTTGATTGCTACAACTTTGACCGTGACTGTAAGTACTGCAATATTTGATGGTTGGTATGGATAATAGTTTCTTTCCACATCAAATAGTGCTTCCATTTATTTACACTTTGTACCAATGATTATAATTCTGTCATAGGTGGGATAGTTAGTTACAACTCCATTAAAAATTTCCGAATGAAACTGAATTTTCTTACCATGCTGAATGAGAACTGCTCCAATGGCGTAATCACTAGCATATATTTGGATCTCAAATGGCTGTCTAAGATCCAGAAGAACCAATACCAGTGCTGAACTGATAGTTTGTTTTAAAGCGTCAAATAATTTTTGCTGCATATCTCCGCAATGGAAGAATTTCTTGACACTTGTCAATGGATGTAACAGAGTCGCAATGGAAGAAAAAATAGCAATGAAATTCCTCCAATATTGTGCTACCCCAAGGAAGCTTCTTACCTCCGTAACTGTATTGGTCTTGGGAAAATTTAGAATGACCTAAAATTTGGAAGGGTCGATATTCAAGTCACATCCTCCAACAATGTGACCCAAATACACTAAATAAGTCTTGCAAACTCACACTTTGACATCTTAAAAAATAACCGCTCTTTTTTCAAGACATCAAGTACCTTGTTCACATGCATAACATGTTCATATATTGATTTGCTGAAAATAAAAATATCATTTAAGTAAACAATGAAGAAGTCATCTAGAAATGGTATTAAAACATCATTCATAACTCTCATGAAAGTAGCTGGAGCATTTGTCAGACCGATTGGCATAACTAGCCACTCAAACAATCCTTGTCTAGTTTTAAATGCAATTTTACAATTGTCCTCCTTAGCTATTCTAACTTGATGATAACCTCTTCATAAGTATAAATTAGTGAAATAATTTTCATACCTTAACTGGTCAAGAAAATCATGAATTCGCGGGAGTGGATAGCGATTCTTTACCATGATTTTATTCAATGCACAGAAATCTATGCACATGTGCCAAGTCCCATCCTTCTTTGGTACCAAAACAATAAGTGAACCACATGGTGAAGTAGATGAGCGTATGATACCTTTTTTCAACAATTTTTGGAGTTTCTTCTTGATTTCCAAACTCTCCATGATTGACAAGCGATACATACCAATGTTTGGAAGTGGAACATATTGTTACAGCTGAATCTCATGTTGAATTCCCCTCTTGGGAGGTATCCATTTGGTTCTTGAAACATATCTCAATGGTGACTTAACACATCAAACAAATCAGATTTTAATTTGTCATCACATCATTCAAAATAACTATATTCAATATCATTATTTTTCTTGATCATGATAAGCACAAAATTTTTACTTGCATTAACTATTCTCTTCATCTGCCCTGCATTAACTAAAGAAATATTCAGCTTTTTGCGATTATCTCTCACAATATACTCCACCCCATCCTTGAGAAAATTATATTTTTTCTCATGGCAATAAAATACCGCTTTCCTATCATCGAAATATGGACTTCCCAAGGTAATTCCTGAAATGTCAAGTGGAACCACATCTAACTCAACTTCATCAACAAAGTTTGTAGTAATGGAAAATCGAAATATGCGTTTCCTTGTAACCTGTAAATTGACATTTTTGATTATCCAACCAAAGGGTATGTATTATGATGTGGTACAGTTTCAAGGTCAAGTTTTTTAACCAAATCTTCTGAAATCAAGTTTTCTTGTGACCCACTATCAAACAATGCATCAATACTTTTTATGATTTGAAATCACCCTTACATGGAACAATTCTATCCTTGTTTCTTCATTTAGAGTGTTGTTGTGACAATTTGAGGAACTAGTACTTACTATGGATTCTTTTCCCTTTTTGACCACGGCTACAATCTTGGTCTCATCATTGGAATCAGATCCAATATCATGTTGTGTAGTGGCAGTCATATTTTGTTTCCCCTTATTATTTGGTTTCTTAGGCCTTAGTTCGAGATGTAATTTCCAACAGTGGGCTTTATAATGCCCTTCTTTGGAACAATGTGTGCATGTAGTTTTCTCCCCTTCTTTCTTAATACTTTCATTCTTCTTTCCCTTCCATTTTCCTCCCTTCTCTTTTCCTTACCCTTGAACGACTTCTTCTTACTACCCTTTTCCTAAATGTTCTTTCCCCTTGCTTCAAGATACATGGCTTGCACACATACTTCATCTAAATTGCTTGGGTTAAACACAAGGATAGTATGTTTCAAATAGGAATGTAAACCCCCAATGTATTTCAAGAGTGTGTCTTGGGAATTCAAGTTTATTCCTAACAACAAAGACCTTTTTATAAACTCCTAGGTATACTCTTGAAATGTTTGACCCTTGATTTACCTAAAGTTTTTCTGACTCATGATAGCTTTTTGCATATAGGCTAATGGATAAAACTGTATTTTAATTGAAGAAATAAATTTAACACAAGAAATGGATATCTTACCATGGATTCACATTTCCTCTTGAGTCTTTGCTTCTCATCAGACTAGTGTTGCTCCTTCTAGCCTTAATGAAGCCAATTGGATCTTTATTTCATCTTCTTGTAGATTTTGAGTTCTACAATATACTTCCAATTGACGAATCCAATTTTCCAACTTCTCTGCATTTACCTCTCCATTTTACATGGGAAGTTCAAACTTAAGGTCCAATTTGAGTAATGGAATTTTTCCTTTTTGGGGTTTTTGAATGAGTATGGGTGGTTTTTGTGGTGGAAGTGGAAGATTATGCTGATGAAGATGATGAGGATGAGGATGGTGGAGATGGAGGTGGATTTCCTCCATTGCCCTTTGAAATCTTCTCTCATACTTCTTATCATCTGAAGTTCCTTCTCCATGTGGAGGCTTGCAACCTTCTCTTGCCCTTTATGTCACTGAAGTCTCTCTTGACATCTTCCTCTTCTGAATGTCATTGAGTCTCTCCAACACCTAACATGATGGCTATGGATTCAATATCAACTTATGATGCTTGTACCTCTTCAATCAACTCAACTCCTTGTGCAAATTTTACCTCTTCAATCTCAAGTTATGGAGATAAAACTTTAAGTGCTTCAAGTGCAGCTATGAGTGAAACTTTGAGTGAAGATGATTCTCTTGTAGCTCTCCTTCTTCTGGTCCTAACCTTAGTACTAGAAACCAATAGTTTCCCTTCTCCTCTCTACAACCTCAACCTTGTGAGCATCACAAAATTGCAACTATTAAAACCCTTCTTGCACAAAACTCAAGAAAAAAAAGAAAAAACCTTTGCTCTGATACCATCTTGATCTGATTTTGATTGCTAGTTTTTCCGTGCTAATATAATCTTCAGATTTATATTAAAAGTGCTGATCTTTTCTTCTTGTACAATGGTTTATTGAAGTGCTTATATTTCATTAAAAAGTAAATTTGTGGAGATTAAGTTGAATAATTGAACATAAAAGCATGAGAACTAAATCCTAAACAACAGAAAACAAACACACAACAAACCATCACAATTGAATCAATAACACTTTGTTTTGATGAAGGAGTTCACCCCTCCTGGGCTACATCTCCTTGGTATAGCTTCTATGGAATTGGCCTTTGTATTAGATCAATTGTGAAAATAATGTTGTTTACACTCTCCTATTGCCTTTGCAACCTCCTCCAATGTCTCCAAAACATCAAAATCTACCAAGAATGACTCTTCCTGAGTCAAAATTGGTCGAAAATTGACTCAGTTATGGAAAACACAAATTTTCCTACAATATCTCCTCCAAATCTAGAGAAGACTCCAGATAGTTCCAACATTTTGGTGGATTTCGCCGAATTTGATGTTGCCGCTAAATCTGCCATCAACTTAACATGAGGTTTAATTAGCAGTTAAGATGGCTTAATTGAGATAAGAGTGTTGTAACTGCATATTTATCCATATATGATAATCCGATTTTAATTAAAATAACCCGCGGTTATTTTATTAAACATTGATTAAATAACATAAAATCCCATTGTTTGAATCCACTCCAACCACAGTCTTTACACTACAGTCATATGGGAGGGGTCTGGCCCTCTCTGAACCCCCATTTTCAGATCTAATGAAGAATAAGTAGTAGTGGAAGCCCTTATGGGTTAAGACCCATTGGATAGTAGAGGCGGTAAGGCATTGCAGTGGCATGGGGTAGGTCGTGGGTTTGACCCCGACCCTGACACTATAATTTTGGTCCTTAGCACAACATTCAACCATAAGTCATAAACTTTGGTTGTAATATATATTTTTTCTACAACATATATATCCGCCTATCCCATATCCAAAGGTTTCGACCTTGGATAAATAAATATGCAACCCGATGTCGAAAGTTCCGCCGGTCCATAGTTTGGTATTTAGGTTGTATAAAATGTATTACCCGCATAACATATGACTCCGCCCACCATATTTTAGACCTTAGGTGATAACTAACATATATTCAACCCAAAACACATATTTCCATTCAGCCCAAATATAATGTCTAGAACTTTGATATAAAAATAATTTCGAAATAATCCAATGATTGGATGGGTCCATCAGAGGGGGCATGTGGCAGCCCCTTGCTGCACCATGTTTTCAGATCTGGTAGAATATTCCAACTAAAAACAATTCTCCTTTCAACCTTAGGATAACTGTAAAAAAAGTCACCTCCAAAGTTCACCGACGAAACGAGTTGTGACACTTGTCACAGTGACATTGGGCTAAAATTGGAGAATATTCCTTGAATATACCTGGAGTGTGGAATGAGTTTCCATGTCATCAACCTATTACTATTATGCAATTTTTTTTACCTGTTTGAGAAAATGGAAAACAGGTCATAACTTCCTCATCCAAAGTCGTATTTTGATGAAAAATTTTGCACCGGATTCCCAGCGACGAGCTCTACGCGGTTGTTCTGGTTCGAAAAAATTATGAGAAATTTCATTTTTGAGCTCAATACTAAGCTTTTTATCAACTAGCATGCCCATCACTTCATTCTTTGTATTATGAAGAAAATGTGGAATATGTCTTATGAAATCCATATGTGCATCAAAGTTGTGTTCTCTTGCTTCATAAAGAACCCTGAAAAAACATACAACGACCTTTTCAATGTCCAACTGTGTAGTGCAATATTGACCCTCTTCATCATGAATACCATAAATAGAATTCTCCTTTCTCCTCATAGAAGATTTATTATGAAAGAAAATTTTGTTCTTTGCCCTTGTCGCAACCCAAATATCCCTACTTTTAATCTACCAAAATTCTTCCAGGGTCCTGTATATCTATCTTTTTCTGGATTCTAGTTCTAGAATCCTTGTTTTGTGTTGTTCCAAGAAGAAAGAGGAATCACATAGATCACCTACAGAGCTGATTGAAACTTCAATGTCATCTAATTAATTGTAAATTTGCAGCCTTCTGCACTAATTCCAACTTACATACCTCCAACTTCAAACTTTTCAATTTATAACAAATATTATCCATACAATTCCAACTCTATGGTATGATTGGACGATTCAAAAATTCATTGACAATAGCTTCAAACTCTTTGTGTTCCAACCATGTATTATTGAAGTTAAAAGGAAAAGCCTTACAATGAGACTCAACCTCCCAACATAAGAGTATCATAAGGTGGTGAGAGGAATAAGATGGAATGACCAAGGATTTTAGATCCACCAAACATATAGTGAAAACCTCCTTGACCAAAAACCTATTCAACCTTTTTGAGATACCCTTCATCCTTGTCCATCCATTATTCCAAGTGGGCACTTTCTTCAGTGGATCAATGTCCTGAAGAGATAATGAGCAGAATAACGAATTGAAATAATTTTTCAATGGATATATCTTAGCCCTATCACCACATCTATTGTCTTTATCCATCACCTAATTGAAATCTCTTGCCATAATAAAAGATTTCAGTTCCAAATCCCAAAGTCGATGACCTTGTTGAGATTCAAAAAGATGATGAGCTTAGTGAAAAGAGTCGCCTTCACTAAGTGGGCCCACAGGCTATTTTTGGCGCAAAGTCTATTTTTAGACTATGTATATTTTTAGACATGTCGATCAATTCTATGAGTTTCAGGATGCTATTTGTGGATGGTTGGTCAAGTTGGAAAAATAGATGGAATTATATTTTTAGACATATTGGGCGGAATATGTTTTTAGATTTCCAGTCTAAAAATAGATATGTCGAATATTATTAGCTCTTAATAATATTTGGACTCTAAACATTATCTTATTCTCTTGGAGCACTTCAGTTAAGTGCACAAATGTGGCACAACAGCTGACAGAAATAATTACGCTATTCCTGAGGGTTTATTGGAGCTAATGCATGAGTACTTCAGTTAGAACTCATGTGACAGAGTTTGGTGGAGTTAGAGAAGTAGTTGGTGGAGTTGTATTCAGTTTAACTCAGTTAGACTCAGTTGAGCTAGTTGTATCTAGTCTACCTGACTGATACACTAGTGAGAGTGGTGTGAATTAATTATTTAATTAATTCACTAAATAATAACTCATTAATCAATTGAAGAATACATTAGTTAACTATATTGTAGGGCAGTTTCAGTGGAGACCAGTGGAGAGATAGGTGAAAGAGCAAGTGTGACTATCAGTTGTGACTATAGTGATGCATTGATTGCATACAACACTCAGTGGAGATGCCAATGAGGATTGCGCAGTGAAATATTGGTGGATTAGAGTTCATTCAAAGCCATTCTTCAGCAGAGATTGTGCAGTAGAGGTAGGCTAGCAGGTGGCAAAGATCGGTGCATGGATTTGCAAGATCGGGCATGATTAGTGTGTAGCGATTGTATTATACTAAGAGCTTGACATGTTCAGCTTTGTCTGAGGATTGTTACATGATCTATATGAAATATATTATATACAGATAGTTGGGGTTTTTAGCTTCAGGATTTCCCATTAAACAACTGTGTTAATGTGTGTGAATTTTTATTGTTTCATGTGTGCATTGCAATTGATTTAATTTCCACATGTGATGATCAATGGTGGAATAGATTTTGTATTGTGCATGAAGTTAAAATAGTGTGTGATTAGGAGAATCTTGGATATATAACAGATAATTTATATAATTTCTACATGGTATCAGAGCAGTTGATCATTGGAGCAGATTGCAATTATTGAAGCGGTTGAGTTTTGTGCTGGTGGAATTCGAATTTGTTGCAGTGATTTCTTGGTGTCGAAGTTGAGCATTCATTGAAATGTCTTGCAACAGATTGCGATTGGAGTATGTCCTTGATGGTAGCTCTAATTATATTGCATGGAAGGACAAGATGGAGGCGGTGCTAGATGATAATGGGTTGAAGGAGTTCATAGATGCTGAAATTCCAAAACCTACTTCTAGCGATGCAGCCACACTTGACGCATGGCAAAAGAAGACAGCAAAATGTCGAAGGATTCTATTGGAAGGTGTGAAGGATCACATAGTGTCCAGCCTTCATGGTAAAGCTAGTCCATTCTTAATGTGGAAAGCTTTGACAAACTTGTTCCAAAGCAGAAGTGACTAGAGGAAGTTGGCGCTTAAAGACAAGCTCAGAAAAATAAAAATGGAGAAAGGCGATAGTATTCAAAAATAACTCACAAGGTTTTCCACTGTAAGGATAAGCTGGGAAGTGTGGGGGTTACTTTTGATGAAGAATACTTGGTGATATTTTCTCTCCTTGGGCTTCTGAAGAGTTGGCATAACTACGAGGACTCTGTCAATGGTTGGGAGAAACTACCAGGATGGGAGCGACTTTGGTCAAATCTTGTGCAAGAGGAGATAAGGCGGGGTACCAGGGATGGATCTTCATCAAAGAATGAATATGAAGAAAATTTTTCTTTAGTTTCCAAAGCAAGGAAAGGGAAGGGAAAGAAAAATCCTTCTCAATCCGGTGCGAAAGGAAAGAAGCAGGACTTGTCCAAGGTGAAGTGCTTTCACTATCACCAACATGGACATTACGCCACTAATTGTCCACAGAAGAAGAAAAATAAGCAGGCTGCTAGATATGCAGCTGGAGAGGCCTTAGCCTCGCAGTTTGAGCTGGATTTTTCACTAATCTCATGCTTGGTTTCAAGTGTGATGGGATCAGTGTGGTTTCTTGACAGTGGTGCGTCTTTCCATATGACCGAAGACAAATATTTGTTCAGTGATCTGGATGAAAAGGATCTTGGAGTGCACATTGAGATGGGAGATGATGGTAGATACAGTGCGACTGGTATTGGGACCATTTCCTTTGAGAGGGAGTCTGGTAAACCTTTCATATTGAAGGATGTCATGCATGTTCCAGGATTGAAGAAGAATCTGATCTCTGTGGCGATGTTGGAAGACAAGGGATATGATGTTGTTTTTAGCGAGGGAAAGGCTTTCCTGTGTAGTAAAACAACTGGTGAAAGCCGGAGGATATGGGTTCGAGTTAAGAACCTTTATCAATTACAGGTAGATGGCTACGCAGCAATGGCAGGCAAAGCAGAAGCAGTGGTGAGCCGGGATGAGGGAGAATTGTGGCATAGGAGATTGGGCCATATTCACCATGGCGCTTTGAAAATTTTGCAGCATATTTCTACTGGGCTTCCCAAGGGTACACTTGCGCAGTCAGATCAGTGCAAGGGATGTACTTTGGGAAAATTTGTGAAGACCACTTCTCATGAGAAGGATGGTTGTGCCACGACGATCCTTAAGAGAATTCACACAGACGTGTGTGGACCTTTCTCAGTTGCTTCAACAACAAAGAACAGGTATTATGTGATATTTGTTGATGACTTTTGTCGTAAGTGCTGGATCTTCTTCATGCAGAAGAAGAGTGAGACATACTCAAAGTTTTGTGAGTTCAAGGTGTGGTTGAGAAAGAGTCGGGGAAGCAGGTGAAAGCTCTAAGGAGCGATAATGGTGGTGAATACATCTCTGGCGACTTCAAAGACTTCTGCAGCACAGAAGGAATTCGAAGAGAACTCATAGTGCCTCATAACCCATAACAGAATGGGGTTGCGGAGAGAAAGAACAGAACGATTGTGGGTACTGCATGGGTGATGCTGCATGATCAGGGCCTTCCCATACACTTGTGGGCTGAGGCATGCAACACTACGGTTTATGTGCAAAACTGTTGTCCTCATAGAGTACTTGGCATGAGTACACCCGAAGAGGCGTTTTCTGGTAAGAAGCCTGATATTTCTCATTTGAAGATTTTTGGCTCACCTATTTACATTCATGTGACGAAGGATGCCAGGAAGAAGCTGGAGCCGACCACAGAGGTTGGGATATTTGTGGGGTACACAGAAACACCCCACAATTATCGTGTGTATTTTCCAGACAGTCGAAAGACTGTTGTGCGACGGGATATCAAATTTCATGAGGAGAAAGCCATGAAGTTGTCGCTTGAGAGGGAGCTACACTTGCATGTATATGAGGAGCTACTAGTTCCTAAAGATGAGCCTCAAGATGTGGATCAACCATAAGAGGAGGTTCATGGAGTGGAAGAAACCACTTATGCAGCGCCGACCATCAGAGGGCGGAATCACACTACAGAAGCTGAGCAACTGAATTTTGATGCAGCGCAGAATGTAGGAGCACCTACATCATAGCGTAGAAAAAGACAATCACCTGACCGATTTACCAGATACATGGCTTTGATGAGCAAGTGTATCATGACGGAGCCATCCTCTTTCGAGGAAGCTGTGGAGGATCCCGCATGGGTAGATGCCATGGTGGAAGAGTATGATTCGATTGTCAGAAATAGTGCATGGGAGATTGTGCCAAGGCTGGAAGGGAAATTAGTGGTAGGTTCGAGATGGATCTACAAAGTGAAGCAAGCTGCTGACTGGAGCGTCAAGAAGTACAAGGCAAGATTTGTTGCCCGGGGCTTCTCACAGATCGAGGGGATCGACTATGAAGAAACCTTTGCACCTGTCGCAAGGTATTCTTCCATACAGACCATCCTTACTCTCTCAACGCAGATGGGTTGGCACATTCATCAGATGGATGTGAAGACTGCATTCCTCAACGGAGTCATTGAGAAGGAGGTGTACATTGAGTAGCCTGAAGGTTTTGAAATCTTCAGCAGCAAGTCGCATGTGTGCAGGATCAAAAGAGCGTTGTATGGGCTGAAACAAGCACCTTATGCTTGGTACACACGGATAGACAATTATATCACCGGACTTGGTTTCGCCAAGAGTGAGGCGGATCCAAACCTATACCAGATTGTGGTGGAGGGTAAGTTGTTGATCATTGTGCTTTATGTAGATGATTTAATACTAATGCGTGATGAACTGTTGATACACTCATGCAAGGCAGATCTTGCAAAGGATTTTGAGATGAAGGACTTGGGCCTCCTTCATTATTTCCTGGGATTGGAAATTTGGCAGCGGAAGGGTGGACTGTTTATGTCTCAAGGAAAGTATGCCCGGGAGATACTAGAGAAGTTCAACATGCAAGGCTGCAAGCCTATCGACACTCCTCTTCCTGGTGGTTGGAGGAAAGAGGATGCTACATCGGCAGAGGTAGTGGATGCCACTGTTTATCGATAGTTGGTTTGTTCGCTCATGTATTTGGTCAATACACGACCAGACATATGATATGCTGTTAACCAGCGTTCACAAGCTATGGTTAAGCCTACCAAGCTCTTTTGGAAGGCAGGCAAGCATGTCCTGAGGTATCTTAGGGGCACATCTGGATATGAATTGTGGTACAGACAGTCGGATGAGTTGAAGCTGCATGGCTTCATGGATGCAGATTGAGCAGGGAGCCCAATGGACAAAAAAAGCACATCTGGAGGGATTTTCAGTATCGGGTCTACAACAGTTTCTTGGTACAACAAGAAACAGAGATCCGTGGCACTCAGTTGAGCGAAGGCCAAGTACATGGCAGCAAGTTTGGCTGCATGCGAGGCTATATGGATGAGGAAGATCCTGGTTGGGTTGTTCAGTTCTCACATAGATCCTATTGTGATATATTGTGATAATCAAAGTTGCATTAAACTCTCGGTTAATCTAGTATTTCATGATAGATATAAACATATTGACATCTGGTACCGTCATATCAGAGATTGTGTGCAGCGGAAGATCATGTTACTTTCTTACATTCCTACCAAGGATCAGGATGCTGATATTCTGACGAAGGTGATCACCAGGAGAAAATTCGAATACCATAGAGACAGGATCGGGGTGGTAGATAATCCCTATCTTGTTGAGAAGGAGTGTTGAGATTCAAAAATATGATGAGAATAGTGAAAAGAGTCGCCTTCCCTAAGTGGGCCCGAAGGCTATTTTTGGCCCAAAGTCTATTATTAGACTATGTCTATTTTTAGACATGTCGATCATATTCTATGAGTTGAGGGATGCTATTTGTGGATGGTTGGTCAAGTTGGAAAAATAGATGGACTTATATTTTTAGACATATTGGGTGGAATCTATTTTTAGATTGCCAGTCTAAAAATAGACATGTCGAATATTATTAGCTCTTAATAATATTTGGACTCTAAACATTATCTTATTCTCTTGGAGAACTTCAGTTAAGTGCACAAATGTGGCACAATAGCTGACATAAGGAATTACGCTATTCCTGAGGGTTTACTGGAGCTAATGCATGACGACTTCAGTTAGAATTCATGTGATAGAGTTTGGTGGAGTTAGAGAAGTAGTTGGTGGAGTTGTATTTAGTTTAACTCAGTTATACTTAGATAAGTTAGTTGTATCTAGTCTAACTGATTGATACACTAGTGAGAGTGGTGTGAATTAATTAGTTAATTAATTCACTAAATAATAACTCATTAATCAACTGAAGAATACATCAGTTAACTACAGTTCATGGCAGTTTCAGTGGATACCAGTGGAGAGATAGGTGAAAGAGCAAGTGTGACTATCAGTTATGACTATAGTGATGCATTGATTGCATCCAACACTCAGTGGAGATGCCAATGAGGATTGTGCAGTGCAAGCTTGGTGGATTCGATTTCATTCAGAGCCATTCTTCAGCAGGGATTGCGTAGTAGAGGCAGGCTAGCAGGTGGCAAAGATCGGTGCATGGATTTGCAAGATCGAGCCTGATTAATGTGTAGAGATTGTATTATAATAAGAGCTTGACATGTTCAGCTTTGTATGAGGATTGTTACATGATCTCTATGACATATATTATATACAGATAGTTGGGGTTTTTAGCTTCAGGCTTTCCCGTTAAACAACTGTGTTAATGTGTGTGAATTTTTATTGTTTATGTAGAAATTTGAATAACTTATATGTTATACACCGAGATTCTCTTGATCACACACTATTTAACTTAATGCACAATACAGAATATCTTCTACCATTGATCATTAATTGCAGAAATAAAAACAATCGCATGCGCACATTAAAACCATAAACAATCAAACATATGAACACAATATTTTATGGGAAAGCTTAAAGCTGAAAACCCCCTACTATCTGTATATTATATGTCATAGAGATCATGTAACAATCATTATACAAAGCTCCTCACAAGCTCTCAGTATAATCTCCAATTTCTATACACTAATCAAGCCCGATCTAGAAAATCACATGCTCTAATCTCTGCCACCTGATAGCCGGCCTCTACTGCGCAATCACTGCTAAAGAATGGCTCTGAATGAACTCTAATTGGTATAGCCTTGCTCACGCAATCCTCATTGGCATCTCCAATCACTGGTTGTTGCAAATCATGCAACAATATAGTCACAACTGATAGTCACACTGCTCTTTCACCTACCTCTTCACTGGTCTCCACTAAAAATGTCCATGCACTGTAGTTAACTGATGTATTCTTTAGTTGATTAATGAGTTAATAATTAGTTAATTAATTAATAATTAATTCAAACCACTCTCACTAGTGTATTAATTAGTTAGACTAGATACAACTAGCTCAACTATGTTTAAATTAGTTAAACTGAACACAACTCCATCAACTACCTCAATAACTCCACCAATATCTGTCACATGAGTTCTAACTGAAGTATCCATGCAATAGCTCCACTTAACCCTCAAGAATAGCATAATTCCTTCTGTAAGCTCCCGTGCCACATCTGTGCACTTAACTAAAATGCTTCAAAATAATAAGATAATGTTTATAGTCCAAATATTATTAAGAGATAATAATATTCGACATATCTATTTTTAGACTGGCAATCTAAAAATAGATTTCACCCAATATGTCTAAAAATAGAAGTCCATCTACTTTTTCCGACTTTACCAACCATCCACAAATAGCATCCTGCAACTCATAGAATATGATCGACATGTCTAAAAATAGACTTGCGCCAAAAATAGCCTGCGGGCCCACTTAGTGAAGGCGACTTCTTTCCACTAAGCTCATCATCTTATTGCAATATCAACACTCCCTCTCAAAAAGATAAGGATTATCTTCCACCCCTATCCTGCCCCTGTGGTATTCAAATTTTCTCCTGGTGAGCGCCTTCGTCAAGATATCAACATCTTGATCCTCCATGGGAATGTATGAAGGTAACATGATCTTCCGCTGCACAAAATCTCTGATATGATGATACCAGATGTCAATGTGTTTAGATCTATCGTGAAATACTGGATTAACCAAGAGTTTGATGCAACTCTGATTATCACAATATATCACAGTAGGATCTAAGTGTGAACCGAACAACCCGACCAGGATCTTCCTCATCCATATAGCCTCGCATGCAGCAAAAATCGCTGCCATATACTGGGCCTCTGCTGAACTGAGTGCCACAGATCTCTGCTTCCTACTGTACCAAGAAAATACTGTCGACCCGATACTGAAAATCCCTCTAGATTTGCTCTTTCTGTCCGTTGGGCTCCCTGCCCAATCTACATCCGTGAAGCCACACAACTTCACCTCATCTGATTGTATGTACCATAATCCATATCCTGATGTGCCTCTGAGATATCTCAATACATGCTTGCCTGCCTTTCGAAAGAGCTTGGTAGGCTTAACCATAGCTTGTGAAAGCTGGTTAACAGCATAGCATATGTCGGGTCGTGTATTGACCAGATACATAAGCGACCCCACCAACTATCGATAAACAGTGGCATCCACTACCTCTGTCCATGTAGCATCCTCTTTCCTCCAACCACCAGGAAGAGGAGTGTCGATAGGCTTGCATCCATGCATGTTGAACTTCTCCAGTATCTCCCGGGCATACTTGCCTTAAGACACAAACAGTCCATCACTGTGCTGCCAAATTTCCAATCCCAGGAAATAATGAAGGAGGCCCAAGTCCTTCATCTCAAACTCCTTTGCAAGATCAGCCTTACATGAGTGTATCAATAGTTCATCACCTGTCAAAATCAAATCATCTACATAAATTACAATGATCAGCAACTTACCCTCCACCATAATCTGGTATAGGTTATGATCTGCCTCACTCTTGGCAAATCCAAGTTCGGTGAAATAACTGTCTATCCGTGTGTACCAAGCACGAGGTGCTTGTTTCAACCCATACAACGCTCTCTTGAGCTTGCACACATGCGACTCACTGCTGAAGATCTCAAAACCTTCAGGCTGCTCTATGTACACCTCCTACTCAATCACTCCATTGAGGAACGCAGTATTCACATCCATCTGATGAATGTGCCACCCCATTTGCGCTGAGAAAGCAAGAATCGTCCGTATGGAAGAATACCTTGCGACAGGTGAAAAGGTTTCATCATAATCGATCGCCTCAATCTGTGAGAAGCCTCGGGCAACAAATCTTGCCTTGTAATTCTCCACACTCCCGTCAGCTACTTGCTTCACTTTGTAGATCCATCTCGAACCTACCACTGATTTTCCTTCCGGCCTTGGGACAATATCCCATGCACTGTTTCTGACAATCGAATCATACTCTTCCACCATGGCATCTACCCATGCGGGATCCTCCACAGCTTCCTCGAAAGAGGATGGCTCTATCACAATACACTTGCTCATAAGAGCCATGTATCCAGTATACCGGTTAGGTGACTGTCTCTGTCTGTGCTGTGATGTAGGTGCTCCTACAACCTTCTCTGCATCTTGAGCCAGTCGCTTAGCTTCTGTAGTGCGCTTCAACCCTCTGATGGTTGGCACTGCATGAATGGTCTCTTCCACTCCATGAACCTCCTCTTGTGGCTGATCCACATCCTGAGTTTCATCCTTAGGAACTAATAGCGCCTCATCTGCATGCAAGTGTGGCTCCCTCTCAAGTGAACACTTCATGGCTTTATCCTCATGAAATTTGATATCCCGTCGCACAACAGTCTTGCGACTGTATGGAAAAGACACACGATAGTTGTGGGGTGTATCAGTGTACCCCACAAATATCCCAACGTCCGCAGTCAGCTCCACCTTCTTCCTGGCATCCTTAGTCACATGAATGTAAATAGGTGAACCAAAAATACTCAAATGGGAAATATTAGGCTTCTTACCAGAAAACACCTCCTCGGGTGTACTCATGCCAAGTATCCTGTGAGGACAATGGTTTTGCACATAAACCATAGTATTGCATGCCTCAGCCCACAAGTTTATGGGAAGGCCCTGATCATGCAACATCGCTTGTGCAACACCCACGATTGTTCTGTTCTTTTGCTCAGCGACCCCATTCTGCTGTGGGTTATGAGGCGCTATGAGCTCTCTTCAAATTCCTTCTGCGCTGCAAAAGTCATTGAATTTTCCAGAGATGAATTCAGCACCATTGTCGCTCCTAAGAGCCTTTACCTGCTTCCCCAATTTTTTCTCAACCAGCGCCTTGAACTCACAGAACTTTGAGTATGTCTTGCTCTTCTTCTACATGAAGAAGATCCAGCACTTCCGAGAAAAATCATCAACAAATATCACATAGTACCTGTGCTTTGCTGTCGAAGCTACTGAGAAAGGTCCACACACGTACGCGAATTATCTCAGGATAAATCATTAGAACGCAGCTATCCTTCCTAAATGAAAAGGTGGCTTTCACAAATTTTCCCAAAGTACATCCCTTGCCTTGGGTGCAGTTATGATGTGCCTTTGGGAAGCACAGTAGAAATATCTTGTAAAATTTTCAAAGCACCATGAGTGTGAATATGGCCCAATCTCTGTGCCGCTAGCTCGCCTCATCTGGCTCACCACTCATACCTTGCACCTTACCATTCTTTGCGCGATAATCTACCTGCAATTGATAAAGGTTCTTAACTCGAACCCCTATCCTCCGGGTCTCACCAGTTGCCTTACTGCGCAGGAAAGCCTTTCCCTCGCTAAAGACAACATCATATCCCTTGTCTTCTAACATCGCCACGGAGATCAGATTCTTCTTCAATCCTGGAACATGCATCACTTCCTTCAATACGAAGGGTTTACCAAACTCCCTCTCAAAGGAAATGGTACCGATACCGGTCACACTGTATCTACCATCATCGCCCATCTCGATGTGCACTCCAAGATCTTTCTCATCCAGATCATTAAACAAATCTTTATCTCCTGTCATGTGAAAAGATGCACCACTGTCAAGAAACCACACTGAACCCATCACATGAGACCAAGCATGTGATGTTGAAAAATATAGCTCAAGCTGCGAGCTAGGCCTCTCAATTTGCCAGATCATTGATGTATGTTTCTGCTAACACATGGACAATTAGTGAGGCGTAATGTCCGTGTTAGTGTGATCATTGCACTTTACCTCTGGACATGTCCTACTTCTTGCCTTTGCACCGAATTGAAGCATTCTTCTTGCTCATGCCCCTTCCTTGCTTTGGCAGCCAAAGCACAATTTTCTTCATCGAGTTCTTTGATGAAGATCCATCTGTTACTTCACCCTATCTCCCTCTACTGCAGATCAAATAAAATCACTCCCATCTGGAAATTTCTCCCGACCATTGACGAGTCCTGATGAATGCCAACTCTTTGGAAACGAGAGAGCCAATCTAGCAAGTCCTCGTCATCTGCATTCCACCCCCACTTTGACTCATCTTTACATTGGATAGACTTTGTGAGGTACTTGGGCATACTGTCGCCTTTCTCCATTTTTATGTTCATGAGTTTATCCTTGAGCGCCAACTTCCTCTGGTCGCTCTTGCTTTGAAATAAATCTGTCAAAGCTTTCCACATCAAGAATGGAGAAGCCTTACCATGAAGGCTGGACACTATGTGATCCTTCACACCTTCCAACAGAATTCTTCGACACTTTGTTGTCTTCTTTTGCCATGCGTCAAGTACGGCAGCATCACTAGAAGTAGGTTTTGGAATTTCTGCATCTATGAACTCCTTCAACCCATTGTCATCCAGCACCGCCTCCATTCTGTCCTTCCATGCAATATAATTCGAGCTGCCCTCAAGGGCATACTCCAATCGCAATCCGTTGAAAGACATCTCAACTTCGACACCAAGAAAACACTGCTGCAAATTCGAATTCCACCAGCACAAAACTCAATCGCTTCAATGTTTTGCAATTGCTCCAATTAAATTGACTAGCTCGTGCCATGTATTAATTTGAATAAATTATATGTTATGCACGATATTCTCAAGTCCACCCTCATTTAGCTTCATGCACAATACATAATCTCTTCTACCATTGATCATTAATTGGGAACAAAACAAATCTACATATGAACACAGTATTTATGGGAAAGCTTAAAGCTGAAAACCCCCAACTATCTGTATATTATATGTCATAGAGATCATGTAACAATCATTATACAAAGCTCTCAGTACAATCTCCAATTGCTACACACTAATCAAGCCCGATCTAGCAAATCACATGCTCCAATCTCTGCCACCTGATAGCCTGCCTCTACTGCGCAATCACTGCTGAAGAATGGCTCTGAATGAACTCAAATTGGTCCAGACTTGCTCATGCAATCCTCATTGGCATCTCCAATCAATGTGTGGTGCAAACTCATGCAACACTATAGTCACAACTGATAGTCACACTTGCTCTTTCACCTACCTCTCCACTGGTCTCCATTGAAACTGTCCATGCACTGTAGTTAACTGATGTATTCTTCAGTTTATTAATGAGTTAATAATTATTGAATTAATTAATAATTAATTCACACCACTCTCACTAGTGTATCAATCAGTTAAACTAGATACAACTAGCTCAACTATGTCTAACTGAGTTAAACTGAACACAACTCCACCAACTACCTCAATAACTCCACCAAACTCTGTCACATGAGTTCTAAGCTGAAGTATCCATGAAATAGCTCCATAACCCTAAAGGAACTATAATTCCTTCTATATGACTCCTGTACACATCATGCATAATGATACTCAAAGAATAAGATAATGTTTATAGTCCAAATATTATTAAGAGCTAATAATATTCAACATATCTATTTTTAGACTGGCAATCTAAAAATAGATTTCACCCAATATGTCTAAAAATAGAAGTCCATTTATTTTTCCCGACTTGACCAACCATCCACAAATAACATCTTGCAACTCATAGAATATGATCGACATGTCTAAAAATAGACTTGCACCAAAAATAGCCTACGGGCCCACTTAGTGAAGGCGACTTCTTTCCACTAAGCTCATCATCTTGTTGCAATCTCAACAGTTTCATGTGTGCATCGCAATTTATTTAATTTCCGCATGTGATGATCAATGGTGGAATAGATTTTGTATTGTGCATGAAGTTAAAATAGTGTGTGATCAGGAGAAACTTGGATATATAACACATAAGTTATATAATTTCTACAATCCTAATTCCAATATTCTTTCCTGCCAGACTATGGAGCATACGAGTTAATAATACAAATATGTGAGTCAATCCCTTCATGTATCCAGATAATAAAATACTTGCAAGTGAAAAATATGACTTAAAATTTTTACTTAATGGATTCCAGACCACAACCAACCTGCTAGAAAGACCATAAGTACTAGTTTCACAAAAAACCCATCCATGGAAGATTTTGAGAAGAATTTCCCATTTTCTTTCCCAAGAAATCATGGTTTCATGTAGGAGAACCAAAAAATTCTTATATATATGCAAAGGATACCCCTCAAAGAGTGTGTTTTAGGTTCTTTGCCCAACCCCCTCACATTAAGAGACAATATATTCATGGGGGAACACTGATACTAGGCTTATATACTCTAAGGACTCAAGATTCAGATAAATATGAGATCAAAATATCTCATGAGATAAAAAATGGATCAACGGAAAGGGGCACCGCTTATTATGAGGTAAATAGGCCAAACTGCTTAGAAATAATGCAAGAAGAAATATCTTTATATTTTGTACTTTTATTTTTCTGAGAGACCAAACGCTTTAGAGATTCAAAGACAGTCCAATTCTTCTTTTTTTGAAAAAAATACTTCTTGATACTCATGGGTTCTAACCCAATAGATTCAGGTTGAGAGAGTACACCGAGTTCCCGATCTAGTGAAATAAAAAAATATCTTGATGCAACCATAAACTGTGGAATCGAGGATGATGGAACATCATATGGATATGTAGCTACATTCCCCTGTGCGATCTGTATGATAGGGAATAGATGATAATTCCCCCCCTTTACATTAACAATAGTCCATGAAGAAATGTGTGGTCCAACATGTGCTAAGGAATAGGAGGATGTATCCCTACCAAAAATGCCATGTCCTAGAGACAAACACAACTAGCTACATAAATTACCCAATTTATGTGTTTGAGTATTAACCATACCAACTTCAAGATTGGTGGGAGAAGAGGGGCCAAAATTGCTTGTGTCCATCTATTTATAGACTAGTTGATGCTCCAGTGTCGATAGGTCACGAGCCTCCATCGAAGAGCTACACTCATTTCCCATGTTTCCAATCCAATGTCCAAATTTATGCCTTAATGGATAGGTCACTTGTAAATTCCTTGTCTTGTGACAAAACAAAAACCTATGATGGAATCTCCCAATAATCAATATTCATCTTGTACATAAATGTGTCCCAAGATAGGTCCAACATGGCCAATCGACCACCACTGAAATATACTTCCACTAGAACCCATTATATCTTTTTATCTAATTGACAAAAACTCCCTTCATCCCAATAATAGAATTTTCCTATAACATTATAAATTTCCACTATTTCTGAGAAATTCCACAATTCAAGCGGAAGGCTCGACAATTTATCCCAAATGATCTTCTTGTGAGGAGATTCCTTGAAAGGATTGAAATCAACCAGCCATTTCCGGAGGATCAGGAACCCCCGAACTTTCAGCCAAGGTGACATGAAGCTCTATTTTTACCATTTAAATCTATTACTATTATGCATTTTGCCTTTAATTTCATATAATTCTATGAAATTCTATATTTAAATAATAAATTTTAATTGAAAATTATTTTTATATGTATAAAAATAAAGGCGAGATTTATTGGTGAAGAGCTAAAAGTTTTTCACAATGTATAAGGTTTAATATCCATGAAGATGAAGTGTTTTCTACAATAATAAAGTTAGATTAAGGTAGTAATGTGTCACAAATAAAATGATTGATAATGATGATGATTAATATTTATTAATATTAAAATTAATTTATTTATTTTTAAGAAAAGTGAGAAATGATATTTCTTTAAGATTTTATTTTTTTATTAAAAAATATTAAAAGAATGATTTCGAAATGATTATAAATTTAGAGTTTTTGAAATGGTGATTGTGCATTCTATAGCCAAGTACTATGAGGGTGATGTGTCATTCAATATGTACTCAACATTGAGTGATACTATTTTAAAATAATAATAAAATATATTCTAAACAAACAAAAATGTTGACTAAAAAAAATAAACATAAACAAATATAGGTTAGTTTTAATTAAAAATATTATTATCTCACTCTCACTTTCATGAATAATTATTAATATTAAAATTCATGACAAATGAAATATTTTATTACAAATAAAATATTTCAATATCTATGTAATAATATATTCTTAAAAGAATAAGACATAATTGTTAATGTTTTTATAATTTTCCCTGTGTAAACTTAGTTTGTTGAAATTATTGATTTTTCAATATAATTATTTGTTTACCATACACTCATATTGTACTTTGACATTTATATATATTTTTAATTATCATATTGTAACATTTATATATATTTTTAATTATCATATTGCAATATTTTTATTTATAGTCTATTTTAATGACCTCAAGTAACCTTTTCTTTATATGTTTTTTTCGTGAAAGAAAACAAAATTCTATGCTTCACATTGAAATTATTGATTTTTCAATATAATTGTTTTCTTACAATACACTGATATTGTACTCTCATTTTACATTTATATATATTTTTAGTTATCATAATACAACACTTTTATTTACATTCTATTTTAATGACCTCAAATAACCTTTTCTTTATATGTTTTTTTTCCGGAAAGAAAACGATATTCTATGCTTCACATTACTCATTTGCAAAAAAATTGTATAAATAACATAAATTTATAAATTTTATTAATTTACTTTATGTCCTTTCTTTTAAGAAAAGGTACATTTTTTTTAGAATACATTTATTTATTAAAAATAATAATTTAAACTCTCATTTTACATTTATATATATTTTTAATTATTATAATACAACACTTTTATTTATAGTCCATTTTAATGACCTCAAATAACCTTTTCTTTATATGTTTTTTTCGTGAAAGAAAACAATATTCTATGCTTCGCATTACTCATTTGCAAAAAAAAAATGGTATAAATAACATAAATTTATAAATTTTATTAATTTACTTTTATGTCCTTTTCAGAGAAGGTACATTTTTTAGAATATATTTATTTATTAAAAATAATAATTTAAATATTTGCAATCGCAAGATTATGGATTTATGGTAAAGAAAAAATAATTCATGAATTTTATTTAGACTCAAATCCATTGGAGTTATATTTACATTGTATGTGTCGTTTTGTTTGTGAAAATACATTTTTTCATCCTATAATTAAGTTATTTTTTTAATTAATATTATGTATAAGTTTATGTTTTGGGTAAATTTGATAGATTATGTATTTTTAATAACAATATTTTAGTGAAAATGTATTTAACAAAGTTTTTTGTTTTTTATTTAAAATTATTTTTTTGCAAATAGAACAAGGTGAAATTCTTTAGAAAATCTAGTAGGATATGTATGTGTAATGATAAGATGCTAGTCAAAGAAAATGTGACGTTATTCTTTTTGGAATAGGTTATTCTTTGCATTGAATAAAGATAGGTGTAAGTTTATAATAAATTTGATAGAATACATCTTCTAGGGTATGGAAGTTTACTTATTTTATTTTAATATATATATATATATATATATATATATATATATATATATATATATATAATTTAAATTAAAATAATTTAATAATTAAAAAAATAGTAATAAGAAAAAATTATTATTATTAATTATATTTTAAATTTAATATTAATAAACTATTTGTAATATTACTCAAATAAATATTAAAAATAATATTCCTCTACAATAATTTCACCTTATATACAATTCAATGTATTTTTTTTTGCATAAGATTTGATATACTTTTATTGTTATCTAAAATCAATTGTTTTAAAGTTATAGATACTTTTAAAATAAAAATATAATTGACATTTCAAGTATATAAATTTTCAATGAAGCCTTTTATTTCAGACAATTTCATGTTCACACATATCATTTCAACTAAATAAATTAAATGCACACAGTTCATGTATGCAAATTAGTGACATGCCACAATGTGGCTCTTGTTTTAAATATAAAAAACAATTTCAAATATTTTTTATACAATTTAATTATGGAATGTTAATATTGATATTGCAATTCCATTAGTCCAAAATAAATCTCAATAGATATCAAACTAATAAAATGATTCTTGATAGATTTCAAGATAATAATATTTGTTTCCTTTTCCATTATTTTGAGAAACTGAGTATTTAGACTATGACATAAAAAATGATAAGGGTATGCATATTATAAATAATAGATGTTAATTTTCATCACACTTTGAAAGTAGCAAGCCTACTACATGGCAAGGGCTATTGCTATACCTATGCGAGTGTGTCAAGGTAAGGAGAAGTGGATCTTCAAGTGAATCTATATAATAGTGCAAGGAGTCACCCCACAAAACTCTAGTTATCAATCCTCTAAGATCCACAAACTATAATAAATAGAGGGTTTGACACATAAATGATAAGAGGACCTTGAAGAATATATTCAATATTAGCTTTATTTCATCATTACAATAACATTCGTCTCTTTCATAGAGATTTCACATGTGATAGGATCTAACCATTTCTCATTCGAGAGGAAGTAGTTGAATGATTATCTCAACCATTATCCAACTATTAACTTAATGATTAACAAATTTTCATTATTATATAAGTAAGCCTTATAATATAACACCTCCTCTTAAGGATTATACCACTGAAAATATAACTTAGTGAAAGAAAACATAGATTGCCACAAACAAAAATAGAACCATACATTCTTCAAAGGAACTATATTTCAAAAAAATGCTTGGACTAGTAGGAGTCCTTCAAGCTACTCTCTATTCCACAAGAAGGTAAAATATTATAGCTATGGTCCAAGTTTCCCATCATCAAATATAATCTTCTAGCTATGATCCAAGTTTCCCAACAACATTGGACATCATTAGCACTTGAATTGTCTCACAACCCTCATAAAACGTATACTGTAAAAAATTCCAGCTCTTATACCTCCCTTGAATTATTGGACAACAATCCCTACACGCATGTCTCTAAACCTTGATTAGGTATAGTTTCTCCAATACACAAGCATCTTGGACTATCAAACAACTATTTGTTTCCTACACATCCTTCTTATATTCAAAGTGTGGGCCCTTTGAGTCATTCTAATTAAATATATATATATATATATATATATATATATATATTCTAAAACCATCTACAACTTATGTGAGTTGCTGAAGCATGATAAAAAACTCCATTATATTAGGTCTATCATCCTTATCATAAGCAAGATACTTGGAAGACAATTTAACAACACTAGTAGCCATTGTCTTGATATGAGGGATACAATCAATATCCATGTTTAAATCCACAAGCTTATGTAAAACCCACATTGAATGTTGGACACAACTAAATTTGAGAGCCCAATATCTTGTTTCCCTTGTGTTATGTAAATATCTTAGTCGGTCTATAAACCAAAGGATTCATGAATATGATGCTGACATTAAACATGGAAGATCCGCTCCTCCGCCCTAGCTGATCATGCAAAAAAGACTAACCATCATATCTGCATCGAAGAGGCTAAGGTTTTAGCTAGGATTGACCATTTCCATCATCGTAAGTTAAGAGAGGCCTTAGAAATTGAAAAAATACCCGTTAATCTCAATAGAGATGTCAACTAGAATATCAACAGGTGTTGGATCCTTGTCATATATTCTTAGTGGTATTGTGTTTTTTGCCCTTTATTTTGCCTCATGAGAAAGAAAAAGAAAGATAAAAAATAAAAAATAATAAAAAAATAAATAAAAAAATAAATGAATAAATATAATATAATAAAATAAGTAATAAATAAATAAATAAATAAATATATATATATATATATATATATATAATAAAAGAATTAATTAATTAAATAAAATAAAATATAAATATCTATATATATTATCACTATTATTAAATAATTAAATAATTAAATAAAACTAGTCGTTATTAATCAATTTGAAGTCAAACTAGCCATTATCCTAACGACTAGTTTAACCATTTCTACATCTATTTAAACTCAACGTTCGGATCTGATATCTCACCCAGTCCTGATGATGAACCACACTCGTTGGTTCGAAACGCGTCGAGAATGTTCATTTGAATGTGATTATTACCGAAATAATTCTATAAATTTTACGATGGATCACATAAGCCAAAATTCTAAAAATATTATCTCTATCACAGCTACTTCGAAGCTATAAACATAACTCTTGTTGCTCACTATTTTGACCGTACTAGATTTATTTCTTGTATTTTCTTTTGAATTTCTAAGTAAAATGGTTAACTAAATGGTTGTCAAATTTCTCACTTTCAAAATGGGTATCTCTTGTTATGCCCTTATCCTCAAAGATACCCTCTCCAAAATTTAATAGAGAAACATCAAATTTCTCCCGTCCACCCAATTTAAGAAATAAAAATATTTTTCTTAGCAATAGAGCTAGCCTTTTTGTAAAAAATATAAGCATTTGTAGTTACAATTGATTCATTTTGGGTTCTCAACACCTTTAGTCTAGAAATGAATTAGACATCCTTTATGCCTTACCTCTAAGTATCATTGAAATATGCAAGAACTATAACAACAATATTCTTAATGGTAGTTCCAAGATAAGTTGCAACTATCTCATTTATTTTTTATTGTGCACTCATAGAATTGACACTTGGGTAGGCTCATACTTGCATGACGTAGAGTCAATTCTAACTGCTACCACTATGATTTTCAAGTGTACCAATGTGAGACACAATGCTAGTTAGGGTTTTGAACCAATGATATAACAAGGATTTCCTTAATAGTGCACCTAATGCCAACAGATGTACAACCTAGTGGCTCTATCTTTGTCATTTAGTCAAAATGGTTGAATAAATTTCCTCTAGAGTGAACTAATTCTCTTCTTTGTAACAATAATAATAGGCTTTTAGAGTGGAGGTTTATGTGAGAAGAGTAATTTTGTTCTAGCATTTATGGATCACTCACATTAAAATTTTTACCGTCGATGTTTTGAGCGAGCAAGTGTGGCTCATCCTGAAGACAAAGATACAAAACTTGATCAAGCGCTAAGAGATAAATAGGTGAGAGATACAGGGTTAGAAATGGAGAACAGATGTTAGGTTAGTTGAATTTTAGGAGGTCAAATATGAAAAAATTTGAAAAGCTTATTAATAAGATTCAAACGCTCACAATAATTAATGAGAATATTAATGTAAGGAGGAAAGTAAATGATAATTCAAAATGTATAAAAGATAATAATATTAAAAAAGGAAAAACTAGATAAATAATCATTCAATGATATAAATAATATGAAAAACATTAAAATAAATAAACTAGAATTAAATAATTCTAATTAAACAAGAGCCATGTGGTGGCATGTCACTGATTTTTTTGTAGACATGAATTACGTGCATATATTTTTGTTTACTTTTTTAAATAATTTGAAGTTTGCATATGACACTGTAAAAATCTATAAAAGAAATTAAAATCACAATGGAAAAATCATTGTTGTTCAACAAAATATTTGATTACATATATTGAACAAAATACTATTCCTAATTATAATTTATTTGGGCGCATATGATTATTTTATATAAACATAATGAATTAGACACTTCATATCCTACTATGACAAAATAATCCTAGGATTTAGCTTAACAAACTGCTGTTAACAAAGAGTTTGAATTTATGTTAACTCATTCACATTTAATATCGCCATCTTGTTTACTAAAAAAATACATCATCACTTACAATAATTATTTTAATAATAATAAAGAAAAGAATAATATCAATTTGAAAAAAAAAACTAATAAAAATACTTGATTCATTTTACTCTTTCTAAACATGGAAACAAAATGGCTCAGTTCTTCGGATAGTGAAACAAAGGCTTTATTTTCAAGAATTCAGAACCCTTAAACATGGGTTTGAGAGAGTCTTGAATAGTTTTTCAAAATATGAAAGGACTGACCATAATTCAGATATTACCTCAACACCTCAACCAAATTAAAGCATACTAAAGAAAATAGTAAATAGTTGCAACAATAAGACTAAAAAGAGGTCATCCTTGAGTAGGTGAAAGTGACGACGAAGACTTGATTGAAGGATTTCCACCGAGAATAAACTTTGAGAAGATTATACAACTCAGAAGGTGATTGTGGACATATGCTGACTTGACATGTCACAACCCAAGATTCTAGTAAAGGTAATATTTGAATAATATATTAATTTAAGACCTTAGTGGTTCAATACTCACTGAAGGGTTTAATGAGGAATTCCCAGATTCTATCGAAGTTGAAAAATGTTACTTCGATAAGGCTACCCACTACCCATGCAGGGTGGAAGAAGAGGCTACCCAACATTATCGAACATTATCACTTTGGGGAGATAATAATTTGTATATACAATCGTCATTTTAGTGTGTTTCAGTGATTTCCAAGTCGATTGGATAAGTGAGTCTCAAAGCCTTTTTCATCTTCTACCATTGGTTTGAGAGTGTGAAGCTGAGATTTCCATGAATGCATCACAACATAATTTTAAATTTTGCTAATAATGGGTAGGCCAGAGAAATTTCTGTCTAGATCATGTTTTCATTGCAACAAATACTTAAATTTCTTCCTTGAATCTTCAAACAAAATTTTCATGTCATAAAATTCATTCATTAAAACATCAACTTGTTTTTCCATAACCTGCAATTTTCCCAAATGATAAAAAATCTATACTCGGACATGCTGAAGTGTTTTATTATGTGTTTGAATTTCGCGAGGTTAATTACGTTGGCTTATGTGGCTTCTATTTTTTGCAAAAAATAATTAACCTGAGCCTCTTTCTGCTTTATGTATGCTGCCAACTTAGTTTTCAATTTAGCAACCTGATCATTTAACTGTTCCCTCAATATTGAACATTCTTGTTCCAGTAGGACTATTTTCTCATCCTTTTGCTTAGACTAATTCTTTAAATTTAGTCCCCTTATGGATGCTTGCAGCCATAAGCTCCAACATATTGTGCCAATTCTTCAAAATCTTCATGCAGGGTGGAAGAAGAGGCTACCCAAACAATTTCTAACGTTGTTACTAAGACAAATGTGATAGGCGAACTTTTCGTTTATGAAATATTTCTCTTCTTCATACTCTTCCTTAAAAAGGTTTGTTGCTTAACACTGCAAAACACTTTAATTAAATTCAAATTCATTACTTTGTTGAGATACTTGTTATGGAGCAGGAAAAATATTAATAGGAGTTGAGATAATAAAATTAGGATTCGAGAGAGTAGTGTCTCTCACAACCGGAGAATTTATTTCCACTTGTTGTTTGTCAGCAACTTGGGTGGACAAATAACTGGAAATTGGGTTTGGCGTAGATTGAGTTTCAACTTGAGTAACATATGTTGATATTATCTGATTATGCAATTTCCATTCTTCATCCATCCTGGGTGAATAATGAGTTCAAGAATATTTTCCTTATGAGGCACAATATTTTTTTAAATATTCTGCTTTGAAAGAAAATTTCTCACGAGTTCTTTCTTTTATAGGATCAAAAATGATCTCTTTAGATTTATTAATGAGGGATTTCTTCGGGAGAGTAGCTGACTAACTAGTAACCTTCTTAGTGGCACTTTCTTTAGATTGATCCTTCTTCACAATAACTTTTTTGGTGAGGAATTTTTTGTTTAGTATTCTTTGGGGTGGTGGACGTCATAGTTGCACTCAATTTCATTGATGAACTAGAAGCTTGTACTACAATTATTTCACTGCTAGGTCATTGTAAAATAGGAGGAAATGTGGCTCTCATATTATCCTTGTAGATTATAAAATCATGTTTTAGGTTGGGTGGCAATTCACTCACTCTTGCTAGCACTTCTTGATAAGAGAAATTTAAATAAATAATCAAATGCAGAATTCTAATGAATATACTTTTTAAGACCAAAGGATGCAATGCTATTTTCATCTTATTTCCTAGGGTCATGGTATTTAAGAGGAATTGTAGCTAACTTGAGAGATTGAAAAGGAATAAGCTCTTTTTTTCCTCAAGGATAGTTTATAATAGAGTAAAGGCCCACTCGAATAACGAATTCATGCCAAACCCTTTTGGATGCCTTTTTAAATTCAGTAGTAATTTCTATGCCAACCGTTTGATAAGAAACCTCCCCGCATACAAGTCTATCTGGAACATATATAGGAAGAGCATGGGGGATATCAAGCCATCCAAAAATCCCGATATAGGTAAAGTTCTCCTCACAATACCAATCTCATAATGCATATGGAGAAAACGGTCTCACTATAGTAATTCAGATTATCCACATTATTAACAAAACTTCGTGGACGTTTCAAATCTCAATGGGGATCCATCTTCAAGACATAATGTGAATAAGTTCCTGAGAGGAGAAAAAACCATTGATAAATAGTGAAATAAAAGCCTACTAAGACTAGGAGAGCCAACATTTCAATGATCAAGAAACACTAAGGGTTTTCTAGAAGAGACCTAAAAAGCTCTATTTTCTAAGACTAGCGTGGTCCACTAGTTAACACCAGTGGTCTGCAACGTGACTGTTCCACCAAAAACCAGCGCTGGTAGCGTGTCTGTATGCTTAAAAAAATGCACTGAGAAAGTCATGAGGGATAAAACAAGCATTTTCTGAAGGAAAAATCTAGACTTGATACTTTAAAACACTAACAAGCAAGACTATAGGATAAAGAGAAAGCCAAACAAGAGGTCATTCAGCTGTTGTCAAAACTAAGCATTAAGACAAAAAACAAGAAGAGGGTGAAAATGGTGTAAGCTCCCCAATGGAGTCGCCAATTTGTTATGCAGGTAATCCCTTCTTCAAAAATAAGTGATCCCTCTAGGCCAATGAGTGGGTCTAGTAATAACCGTGACAAAGGATACACAGTTTCCTAGTTTAATATTGAAAGTGAATAGGGAAGGGAGATAAAGCTACCTCATCTGTATGGCCACCTCATTCCTCACTCTACCTTCTGCGTACGAATACCTATAAATAATATCACATGACAAAAGATGAAAGATACATAGAATATATATTTCAAAGAAAAATACATGACAAATCAAGAAGTATCATGCTAAACCAATCAACATTAATAGATTTATGTGAAGAAAAGTATACTTCGTATTATCAAATGAAAAAAGGGAAGATTACAACTGGTGTCTTGATGTTGAAGGCCTTCTTCGCAGTGGTAATACAAGTCCAAGCCACACTCTTCAATCTCTTCTCCTTCTTCGTCAAATCAGAAACATGTAGGTGAAATCAGGCAGAAGTAAGGCAACCAACAATTACCAACCAAGACTCAAGGCAACCAACAATTACCAACCAAGACTCACTAGCGTGGCACTCTCTTATAGCAGAGATAAGGACGTTAAGGATCCACTAATGAGGTGGAAAGGCCTTATCTCAAAGGGGAAAATATTTGGAGGTAAAATCAAGGGTAAAAAATGGGAGTATTCGACCATATCCTCAACCAACAAGTACCAGAACTCTGTTATTGATAATTCTAGAGGCTGAATATTTTGTTCCATTTTTGGAGAACCTTCTTAAAGAGGATCAACATGAATTTATTACTGAATACTCGTGTTGGAACCGTTGTTCACTGGATAGGGACATGGTGACAAGCGTGAGCTTATTAAGGGGCGGACTACACTGGGATTGTAAAATAAGGTTTTTTACAAACTTTGCAGAAAAACTTTAGGGAATTTCTCTTTTTGGTCTTCACGGATATCGTAATTATTTTGTCGAGAATGAACAAGTTTACACATATTTTGTTGCTTTGCAGCATTTGTGGCATGAGCGAAACAAAAGACGACACTTGGAATAAGAACTGAGAAATGAGACAAAATACTGTTTAACAATTTCATTATTTAAACAATTAATTAATGATAACTGCTTAACAATTTCATTGTTTAAACAATTAATTAATGATAAAGGAAAAAACTATGCTACTTTGGTGCTATTACCCTTATCTTCAATTCAAATGCATTCGATTTTTATTTTCTTATGAGTTTCACATAAAATTTTCATATACACCATTACATTTATTTTTATTTTACTCATTTACCACCTAACTTAGCAATCCTTAATTTGATCATCCACAAGTTGGCATATGATAACCATATTCATTCTTAACATTAATAACGTGAAACTATATGTGTTAATACTTAGAAGTGTAATCAACAAATAGCATACAGATTACACTTATAACAATTTATGTTAATTGAGAAATAAGTGGATTGATACATTCATAACTTTATTTCATTTATCGCATTAAACCAAAATTCAAAATATATATATTGGAGCGACATAGTCCATGATTGTAAAAATGCTTTTCGAATTTATTTACTATTTAGGCTAATAGTTTAGTGCATTTTAAAAACTAAACCGCAATTTTAATATGATTTTCTATTTTGGTGTGTGGTTATTGTATGAAAATAACTACTATGGATGGCTGAAATGGAAAAGGTGATGAGAATAGGTGATAATAAACTCCCCTAAGTTTTACATTATCACAATAAAATTCATGTACTGAAATGGAAGTACATGAGGGACAATATTATCCTAATAAACTTCTTTTTTGGGTTTAATTTTATTTTTATTTTTTATTTATTTTAATTTTATTTAATTTTATATTAATTTATATTTTATATTTTATATTTTATATTTTTATTTGTATTTATTTATTTATTTTTTTAGAAAATGGTGACCATTATAATGTCAACATTTTAGTTGTAATAAAATAGGGAAATTACTGATAATGGGGCTATCGACAATTTAAGTGATCTGATATGGTCTTTTAAAAAAATTTGCTGACAATCGGACTATTAAATTTTTTATTTTAGGTAACAAGTAAAATGCCAATGCCAAAAATAGAGTTTAAAATTAAGGTGATGATTGTGCTGACCACGTCAGTGTCAAAATTTTCATTGAAACGTCTCTCTATCTTTTTTTGAAAGGGTAAAAGTATTGGTTAATCATTTTTCCTCTGCTCTAATGAGTGAATATCATTGAATATTATTTTACCATGTTCTACAAATTTCATTGGTAATAATAGCATGAAACCCTGTGATTATTCACTCGCAAGTTGTATTATCTCATCTGCATGTCGAGCTGTTTTATCTTGTCATGTCGACAATTTGTTTTTTTATTAGTTCGGAGTCATTTACACTTGGCATTGAATTTTTTTTTCTCACAGGGATTCAGGATCGAATCCCGAGAGGACCATGAAACATGATGGGGAAAGGAGGTAAAGAAAATTGTTCTAAGCCCAAAACACCACATTTTTTGGACGTATACCCTAAATCTAGCAATTATTTCAGCAAGCCGGTTGGAATGATTTTTTCCACCATCGTACCGACTACCATGACATAGTGGCTTGGTATTTTCACAGGGGTTTGATGGGAAATGAGTGGAGGTTGGAGGCTTGTGGTTTTCAATTACAAAGAAGTCCATTGCTGAGGCCACAACTTTACCATAAGATGGAGACAAAAATTTTCATAGTCATGTGTTGGTAGGGATCAATGTCCCATTATTTTTCAAAGAACAATTCCAAAATCAAAATTGGAGAGCTACAATTCAGAAGGAGTGGTTACAGGAAAAATGGCTTGCCCTTTATGCATCTGTCAGCAATATTTCACCTACGCAGGGATGTTTAATCAGGTAAATCTTTACCACTATTATTTTATCACAAATATTGCTGGACAACTAAGAATTAATCCATGTTGTTATTTTCTAGAAAGCCTTAAACATATGGAAGCTAGGTTCAGGGCCCACACATAACCCTCCTCTAATTTTATATACCACAAAGCCTTGATAAAACTGTTAATAAAAACCCTGTTAGCCAGGGTAGGGAGGAATTGGAGCCACTTAGTTTTTTGGGGAGGTTTTCAACCTCACCCCCTTAAAAGAAGAAGAGGTAGACCAAAGGTTGCCAAAAAAGGGAAAAAAAATAAAGGACAAGCCCTTATTGAGCCACCTGCCAGTAAAGTAAACCTGCGAGCTCCATCTACATCATCTAGCCCAAATATTCCTAAAGTTTACCAAAGGAAAAATTCCAGGCTTCATAAAACAAACCCTATATCCCCTGTGAACCCACCTGCTAATATCAACTCTTCCTGGGCTGTGAAACCACCTTTCAAAACCACCCCTATAGACACAACTAAAACAGAGGTTCCTAAAGGAAAATAAGCAGAGGTTGAAACCGAAGAGGAGGAGACATTGTTTAAATTTTTTAAGGATGGCAAGAAACCCCACACAAGGCCAATTAATAAATTAAGGTACAAAATCAAGCTTAGGAATAATCTGGAGTTGGCCGCACAAGTAATTGATGTTGACAATATGCCATTGAAGGACCTCATTATCAACATGAATAAGGTTAAAGGCTCTAAGAAGAGCAAAGGCAAAGAAAATTTGAAAAAAGGGACCTATGTAGACAAGGGAAAGTAAAAAATAAAGATTACAGAATGTGGATGTATTTCTCAGGGCAACTAGTACCCTCAACTAGGAGGCCTCAGGAAATAAACTTGAAATTTTGCCTATCTATTTCATGAAAGAGGGGTTTCATTTTATCGATGATAGTCAAATTGAATTTTTTTTTCACACAACAGAGTAGTTGGGAAGCGAAGATCCCCATCAACAGCGTTTTTGGTAAAATAGACAGAGCCACTATTAACAATTTTGAAATGAAATTGTATGCGTGATGATAGAAAACGATAAATTTCAATGGTTTGTGAACAATTTTCCCAGAATATACAAGGAACAAATCGAGTTTGATAACCCAAAAAAAATGGATGAAGCTGTGTGAAATGCAAGGTTATGCTATCAGAAATTCAAAAACAAGAGTGAAGGCTCTAAGGATTGGAATAATAAAGAGAGGACCAAAGCTACAGTGGCAATTAAGCGACAAGAAAAAAGACACCTTAGGAACTTTGGTAGAGATCATCAGTGGAAAAAGTTCAGCAAGGGGAACGTGAATCAACAAGCACAATCGCAGCTGGGGTAAAAAACTGTGGATATGAATATTAAAAGGAATAATGACGAAAAAGAGTTGGGGGTGTGGAGAACCTCACCTGTTAAAGGATTGTCCTCACAATCCCAGATCTGTATCAAATATACAAGCTGTCCATGAAGCTACAATTGTGAATGATCTTTTTAGGAGTATTCCTAGGATAAGCACAACTTTAGAGGACATACAAGTAGAACTTGAGATAGAAGGTACTCTCTTCAACCAATATGTTTCTAATTTAATTGACCCTGGGGCTAGTCTAAGCTATATTGGGCCACATATAGTGGAAAAATATAAACTCAAAACTGAAAAATATAGAACAACTTGCCTGATGCAATTAGCCACAAACACTAAGAGAGAGGTCACTAGGTTATTAAACAATGTCCACTTAATTTAAATGGTTACTTAACATTAGTAGACCTAAATGAATTTCCCCTTGGTTCGTATGATATATTAATTGGAATGGACTGGTTGGAGCAACAAGAAACCATCATAAATTGTCTATGAAGAACAGTGACTTGTACAAACCAACAAGGGAAAACTAAAATAATTCAAGGTGTTCCAAAACCAATATGAGTAAGGAAAATTACATACCTACACATGAAAAAAGTGCCTAAAAATGGTATCAAATATTCATGGTTCATGTGGAAGAAGGTGAACAACAAAGAAAATAACAAAAACTAGATACCCTACCAATAATTAAGGTGTTCCTATATGTATTTTCGGAGGATATTCCCAGTTTACCACCCCACAAAGATATATATTTCTCCAATTAATTGGTACCTGGTGCAACCCCGATGTATAGAGCCCCCTACAGGATGAGTCCACCTGAGTTATTAGAGCTGGAGATGAACTTATAGGAACTGCTGGATAAAGGATATATTAGGCCTAGTGTGTCACCATGGGGGGCACGTGTAATTTTTGTTAAAAAGAAAGATGACACATTCAAAATGTGTATCTATTATCGTTAGATAAACACGTTAAGCATTAGTAATAAGTATCCCCTGCCTGCCATTAATGACTTATTTGACCAAGTAAGGGGAGATACCATCTTTTCCAAAATTGATTTAAGGACATGATATCAATAATTGAGAATTTAAAATGAAGATATCTATAAAAAAATGTTTATGAATAGATACAGAATCTATGAGTTTGTAGTGTTACTGTTCAGTCTTACAAATGGTCCAACAACATTCATGTGTTTAATGAACAATGTACTCAGTAAATATCTAGATAAATTTATTCTAGTATTTATTGATGATAATTTGGTTTAATCTAGGAATGAAGAAGAACATAAAGAACACATGAAATTAGTGCTGCAAATTTTAAGGAAAACTAATTTTATGCCAAGTTTAGTAAGTGCGAGTTCTATAAAACTGAAATATAGTATCTAGGGCATGCTATTTCAAAGGAAGGGTTAGCAGTTTACCCAGAAAAAGTAAAATCCATGGTTAACTGGCCTATACCCAAAGATGTCATTGTTGTTCGGTCATTCATGGGTCTTGTTGGATACTATTGAAATTTTATTGAAGGATTTTCCAAAATAGAATTTCTGATCACTTCATTATCGAAAAAATGAGCAAAATTTGACAGGACTGCTCAATGCTAGAAAATATTTGATAGGTTAAAGCACTTACTCACCATAACTCCTATTTTAAAGTTGGCAGATCCAAATAAGGAATTTACAGTTTGTACGGATGCATATATGGAAAGATTAGGGGGAGTTATATTATAGAATAATTCAATAATAGCTTATGAATCAAGGAAGTTGAAAATCCATGAAAGGAATTATGTTGTATATGATATAGAATTAGCTACCGTTATACATGCGTTGAAAATGTGGTGGTACTATTGATTAGGCAAGAAATTTAATTTGATAATTGATCATATCAGCCTGAAATATATTTTTAGCTAGCGAGATCTTAACATTAGGAAAGTTAGATGGATGACATTTCTCAACGAATTTGAGTTTGATATAAAACGCATAAAATGAAAAGAGAACAAGATAGTTGACGCTTAAAGCAAGCATGCATGCTTACCATGTAATGAAGATAGTTGCGAGTAGTATTAAAACATATTTCTTGAAGCAGATTAAGAATTCTATGCATAAGGACCCAAAATATCAAGATGCTCAACATAAATTACAAAAAATAAATGTTCGAGGTTATACAAAAAATGCAGAAAAGATGTTGAATTACAGGGGAAGATTTTATGTCACCAATGTATTAGAATTGAAAAATATTATACTCGATGAGAGTCGTAAGAGACCATTTGCGGGACATTTGGGATACCAGAAGACGATCACAACATTGAGGAAAAATCTATTTTGGCCCAGTATGAAAGATTAAGTGGTGGAATATTTATCCAAATATATAGGGTGTCAACAAGTTAAGGTTAAACATCAACACCCTACTGGGTTGCTGAATCCACTACCTATCCCCGAGTGGAAGTGGGAAATAATATCCTTAGATTTTATAACCGGGATTCCTCGCACAAAAAATAAACATAACTCCATTATGGTAGTGGTAGATACACTAAGTAAGGCAAACCACTTCCTACCAATTTAATGCACCTATGGCACAACAAAAATTGCTAATATATTTATGAAATAAATTTTTCGACTACACGGGGTACCTAAAATGATAGTATCAGATAGAGATGCTAAATTCACCTCAAACTTCTGGAAGAAATTATTTGGAAACATGGGAACTAAGCCAAATTTTAGTACAACATACCATCCTCAAACATATGGACAAACTGAAAGGGTCAAATAAATTTTGGAAGACACACTCATAATGTATGTGATGGATAGGCCTACCAAATGGGAAGAATACCTGCATTTAGCTGAGTTTGCATTTAAAAAAAACTATCAAACATCTATAAAAATGAGTCCCTTCGAAGCTTTGTATGGTATAAAATTCCATACACCATTCAGTTGGAGTCAACTAGAAGAAAAATTAATTCTTGGGCTAGAAGTATTGCAGGAAATGGAACAAATTGTGGGGAAAATTTAGCAAAACATCAAAACAACACATGACAGACAAAATAGTTACACAAACAGGAAAATAAAATATAAATAATTTTAATTTAGGGGCCATATTTATTTAAGTGTGAAGCCCATGAAAGAAAATTGAGTATGTGAACCTATTCAAAACTACCCCACGGTTCTATGGACCATTTGAAATTATGGACCAAGTTAGGCCTCTAGCTTATCAGTTAGCGTTACTGAGTCACATTAAAGTTCATAATATTTTTCATGTATCTTTACTTAAGAATTATGTGCATGATAGTACTCACATTATTGATTGAAAATGGTACAAGTGTATTGTGAAGGTGATTTCCTGCTAGAACCACACTTTATACTAGACATGAATGAGATTTGGCACCAGAATCGAGCTATCATTCAGGTTAAAGTATAATGGAGGGAATTTACTCTTAAGGATGCTACTTGGGAGCTTGAAGACGAAATGAAAGAGAAGTATGTGGCACTATTTCATAGGAAAGAAAATGAAATTTAAAACACCAAGGATGGTGTAAATAAAAAGGAGGGAGAATGTGATATCGCTCTGCTACTAGATGTATTATTAATAGTATTATTGTTTGTTAAAACTGAATTATGACATCAACGTAATAGAAAAGTCATGAAATGTGAGGATGTAATTATGTAAATAAATATTTATCAATAAATGAATGATAGATTGGAAACAGTTGGAAACTAAACACTTGCAAATGAAATTCTAAATAAAATAATATTTTCCATGACAAGACTTCTAGAAGGAATTTTGGATAAAATTAATGGATGGGAGAGAAAGATCCCTTAAGTGCTTAGCTAGAGATAGATGTTAAGCGTGGATTGGCATAAAGCCTCACAAGAGATAAAAGTGAGATTTTGTGCAAAATAGATTAGGCCAGTGGTTGTGAAATCTACACAAGTGTGACACCGCTAAATGAAAAATACCTCATGGAAAGAAGGCGTAAAATTCCTATTGCAAGGATCAATAGGTTGTTGATACCTTGGGAATTGAATCTCAGCTCAGGGGTGAGCTGAGAAGAGGTACGTCGGGGTACGTGGGGTGGCATAAGTATATAATTTGTGGTGACCCTTTAGCTGAGATGGAGTAGAAACCTATGGGTTCCACTTTTGTGCAAAACATTCCCAGACATAAAACATGGGAATCCAAACATGGGGCTCCCTAGTATGTTGTGCACCTTAGTACTAGACGTCCTAAGGGTTGGGGAAGATAAACCAATGACTTAACTTGAGGGCATCACGACGATGAGGTGACCTCCTGAGGGGTATCTCAGACTTGAGAGCTTACCTGACTTGAGGGGCACCCGACCTTTTGGGAAGGGGACTGGCCGTTTATTGCCCTAAAGGCTTACTCCTTGCCTGGTGTTTTAGCTGACCTGACTTGATGGTTTGGATGACTTGAGGGGTGGTCCGTTGTATCCCTAAAAGCTAAAACATTGGGGGGGTGTACTTTTGAAGCAGTTCTACGGTTGGGTGGAAATCAATGTCTAATTTCCAGTGTGCTCTATTTATAGTGATTTTGATAGATGGTGATTAGTTATTTGGGTAAATTTTTTCTCATTCTATATGCATAAAATTATAAACTTACATGTGAAGTTGTGGTTTTATTGGAGATCCGTATTTTTTTATGGGTATATCTGTAATTGAAAAATGTTATATTTATTGGTTGTGATTTTTCTAGGAAGTGTCTAGAAATTATAGAATTGACTCATGATTTACATGACATATTATTTTCCTTTATATATCGAAAATTCCAAGGAATAACATGATATTGTTGCAGCTATTTTTTCTTTTGTATTGCAAAATATTTATCTACATGCGTGTTTCTTTGGAGATATAGAATTAAAATTGATTGATTACTTATATTGTTGAAAAGTTGATAAGACTGTGAGATTAGACTCTGGGACTTATAATTAAGTAATAATGTTTTGCTGTAGGTTATTAATCTCAGGGTTGTGTATAACCAGAGGTTGAAAATATCAAGTGCAGCTAACAGAGCTAATGTTTTGTATTTAACTCGGTAACCTCTAGTTACAACCATTATTTCATAACTAGAAACTAGATAGATATAATTACTTCATCTAGATCATATCATAACCAATAGGTGTAGCAAGTTATTTCATAGTGATAGGGTGCAACTATGGAAGTTACCTAAGGGGATGAAAAAGTCTACTAAGAAAAAATCTATTGGGATCTTCTGAATATACAAATATCAATTGCATTTTAGAATACAGTAAAGAAAATTATCAAGTAACAATGAGAAATTATTTTAGTGTCTCAGTAATGAAATAAAACATAATATCTGCATTAGAAGCGATAGATCAATTAGTTATTTAGCATCAAACACTAGATAAAGTATAAAAAATTAGCTAATCTTGTAAATAAAACTTAAAGTACAATTACCTACATGTTGGATATTCTGAAACTAATTATGCATCGAAAAATAACACTACCTTCAGAGTTCAATTTTAGAATTATATCAGTTATTATCACAGAATCAATATGCGTAATATGTAATCACAAATAATATTGCATCCAGATCCAAATATGAAATATTACTCAATTAATTAAGCCATATTTGAGAGGAAGAGTCTGTAATGCATAGTCAATATGTAATGGTGAATAGAACAATTTTGCATATTGAATTGACAATAACTAGCTAAGTTGTTCGAATAAAAACATATGATTATACTGAACAGTCAATAAACAACCATAAATACTGGGAAGTGGGATGTAAATATATATATATCTAAATATTAGTAGGGTAAAATATAGGTAAATAGAACTCAATACCATGAATTTTCAGTCCAGGCCGAGTTTTATAATAAACAACGAGTGAATGAATTACATTGACAAGTCAGAAACTTCAAAACCGACAGTGTACTAGCGCCACTGTGGGTGAAGGAAATGAAACCAAATTTTATTACATGTTAAAAATCGAAATGAAGATATGGCATTTCCATATTACAAACATTCATCATAGAGGAATAAGTTACTAATATAATTCATTTAGAATCAAGTATCACGAAGATCTGACTCATCGCCTTGCACTAAAACAACTATGGAAATTTTTCTGAAAAAAAAACCATTGAATAGTTTAAGGTGTTGGAAATATTGCAGAAAGAAATAACACAGAGGGATGCATTTCCCCCAAAACCCAGAGAATTCAAAACAATAATGCGTAAATTAAAAGTCAATCATACACAGGCAGCATAATACACAGGAGAGGAACAAATTTTTGTTTCTATTCCATCACTCTCAAAACAAATGAAATTACATTAGTTATAAAAGATGGTCGAAGCCTGTAAAACCTAATTCTATCAATAATAATTCAATGTTGAATGAACGTTGAACAACTTCTCGTCATTGGGCTATAAAAAGACCCATTTCTTCATTAAATCGGCATGCAGGCCGTATTATGAATTACACAGGAAAACACATAAAAACACGTTCAAAACACAAAATAGCGGATCTCAAATTTTATGCAATGCGGTTCTGGTCCACATCGCATCTGCACAATTTAGCGATTTCAAACTTTAAATTTCAGCACTTTCCTTTAAACTTTGCGGGCTGCAATGTGTGATAGTGACATGGCACTTATCGCATCGCACCCAAAATAACATAGTTGCGGGCACTTCAACGGAAAACTTAAATCTTGGCGATTGTGATATGCGATAGCAATGTCGTATCGTAAAACAAATAACTTAACTCTGAACCTTTACGGGTAAACAAAAAACCTTGTGATGCACGAAATGTGCTTGTCGCAACACATCTGAAATAAGTTATCTTGCGAAATGGCGGAAGGTAAACTTAAAATGTTGCGAAGTGCACACTGTGGGCGGCTTAAATGGTGGGAAGTGCGAATTGCAAAATACAAAGGAAATATGCCGAAAAAAAGGTTTGGTTCATGCAGTTAGGTTTAAGTGGACCCCACCGATATCGCATCGGTGGAAATATAACATAACATGTGGTAAGGCTTATGGGTAAGACTTAAGATTTTTGAAGTGTGGTTGGGCGATGTGGCAAGTTGTGGTAAGTGAAAAATGCACACAAAGGATTTGCGGAATAACAAAGGGTTATGATGGTTTGAAATGTGGTTGGATGTATGATAGGTCTCGCCGATATCGCATCAGTGGGGATTTAACATTGTGGCGAAATGCTTAAGAGTTAAAACATAAAATTTGCGGGCAGCGAAGTGCAGGAAAAAGGTAAGTTAAATGCGGTGGTTGAGATATAAACGCAGAGAATGGCTTAGTACTTGGTTTACTATGGTTGCATGTAATTGCCTTCGAGCTCTTGGATCTTTGCTAGTCCTTCTCTGCTACAAAAATTGATGAAGTGTGGGCTGTTGTTGCTGCTCATTCATGGTAGTGGTTGGGACTAAAATTCCAACACTCCCCCTTAATCACAATTTCCGCCATCAGTCATTCCCAAACATTTTCTGAGATACTCAAAACTCTTCTGTGCTAATGGATTTGTGAGGATATCGATGAAATTTTCCTTTGTCTTGTAATGCTGCAAAACAATCTCACCATTGTTAACCAATTCTCTTATAAAATGATATTTTGCATCTATGTGATTTGTTCTCTTGTGGAAAACAAAATTATTTGATAATGCAATTGCTGAGCTGTTATCACAATAAATTGTGGTTCCTTTGTCCTGCTCATGACATAAGTCTCTCAGTATCCTTCTCATCCAAATAGCTTGACAGGCTGCTGTTGTTGCTGCTACATACTCTTCTTCATATATTGATAATGCAACTATTGGTTGCTTCTTGGAAGCCCATGAAATGGCTCCTAATCTCAAATAAAACACATACCCAGATGTGCTCTTCCGATCATCTACACCTCCAACCCAATCACTGTCAGTGTAACCAATCAATTTAAAATTATTAGTTGAGGAGTATAAAGAACCATACTCCTTTGTTCCATTCACATACCTTAGAATTCTCTTGGCTGCTTGCCAATGTGTCTCCTTTGGTGTTTCCATGAATCTAGAAATTAAATTTACAACATACATAATATCAGGCCTAGTTGTAGTCAAATACATTAGACTGCCAATTATTCTCTTGTACAATGTCAAATCAACATTCTTGCTACGATCTTCTTTTCTTAACTTTAACCCCATGAAATTTGGAGTTACTACTTCTTTGTTGTGCTACATTTTAAACCTCTTCAAAACTTTTGCAACATATTTTTCTTGGGAAATAAAAATTCCCTTTTCATTTTGCTTTACTTCTATGCCCAAGAAGTATCTCAATAAACCCAAATCGTTCATTTCAAATTCACTTTTCATGTCTTCTTTAAAATCAACAATGAGAGAAACCTCATTTCCTGTGAAAATCAAATCATCTACATATAAAACAACAATAAGGATCTTACCGTCATTTTATTTTATGTAGAGTGTGGGTTCACCATCAAATTTTTCAAACCCATTATCCATCTGGTAAGCATCAATTCTGCTGTACCATGCTCTTGGTGCTTGTTTCAACCCATAAAGAGCTTTCTTCAACTTTCATACTTTGTGCTCTTGGCCTTCAATTTCATAGCCTGGAGGTTGTTGAACATATACCTCCTCTTTCAACACTCGATTCAAAAATGCTGATTTCACATCCATTTGGTAGACTTTCCACTTTTGTTGTGCTGTAATGGACAACACTGTCTGCATTGTCTCCATTCTTTCAACTAGTGCAAAGGTTTCTTCATAATCTCTTCCTTGCTACTGATTGTAGCCTTTCACAACAAGTCTTGCCTTGTGTCTTTCTATTTTTCCTTCAACATTACTTTTGGTCTTGTAGACCCATTTTACTCCAATGACTTCTTTACCTTGTGGGAGATCCACTAAATCACATGTATCATTATTTTCTATTTCACCAATATCTTCATTCATTGCTTCAATCAATTTTTCTTCCTTAACTGCTTCTTCGAAATGGATTAGGTCATCAACATGACAAAAAAAAGAAAATAAAGAGTTCAAACCATTATTAGTATCAGCTTCTTGCTCATAAATTTCACTTAGATTTATGAATCTTGATCTTCATGGTGTGCTTGGAGTTCCACTTGAACTCGAGGGAGTTTCTGATCCATGTGGTGTGTTTGGAGAAGCACTTCCTTGATTTCTAAAGGCCGTTCTGTTGCTCGCTTGTGGTGTGCTCTGTTGTGCTTGTGTAGGTGGAGGAGGAGCCACCATGGAGGAATTATTTGCTGTAGTGCATTCCTCTTGCTCTTCGTGAGACATACATGTCTTCACATTCACTGTTTTCTCTAAGCTTCCATCCAAAGCTTCTTCTTCAATAAACTGCACAACTCTGATGATTATAACTTTCTTGGTAGATGGATTATAGAGTTTGTAGGCCTTGGATTCATCATTGTATCCAACAAAGATACACTTCTCCGCCTTGTTGTCCAACTTCTTTCTTAATTGATATGGGACATGTGCATATGCCACACATCCAAATACTTTCATGTTGAAAACATTCTTTGTTCCACTCCATGCTTCTTCCGAAACTCTTTTCATGACAACTTTTGTTGGGCATCTATTCAAAATATATGCTGCACAATTGATAGCTTCAACCCAATACTCATTTGGAAAATGTTTTTCCTTCAACATACTTCTGACCATGTCCATGATGGTCACGGTTCTTCCTATCTGCAACACCATTTTTCTGTTGTGTATATCTTGTGGTAAACTACTTGTGTATGTCATTATCCCTACAGAAACGTAGGAAATATTTGGAGATATATTCTCCTCCTCTGTCAGTTCTCAGAACTTTTATGTAGTGCCCACTTTGCTTCTCAACAAGATATTTGAAGTGGTAGAAGTGTTCAAACACTTCACTCTTCTGTTTCAATAAATATAGCCATGTCTTTCTGGTCTAATAATCTATAAATGTAAAAACATAGTGACTGCCAGCCAATGATGGCATTTGCATTGGTTCACAAAAATATGAGTGGACTATCTCTAGGGTTGCCTTTGCCCTTATGCTCTTTCCTGCTGGAAAGGATTCTCTGTGTTGTTTGCCCAAGATGCAGCCTTCACATAGGCTGTCTAGTTTCTCAATGAGTGGTAATCCTTTTACCATCCCTTTTCTATGCAGGAGGTTCAAAATTCCAAAGTTGAGATGTCAAAATCTCAAATGCCATAACCAGTTTTTGTCTTTCACTTCTTCTTGAAAGACCTCTTGTGTGTCTGCTGCTACCACACCTCCTTGCTTCAAGTCTATTATGAGCTTGAGAGGAAACATCCTATTCTTTGTCATATGCACTTTTGCAATGACCCTTTTACTTGGAGGTATGTCCATGATTTTAAACACATCATTCTTGAAAAACACATTATAGCCTTTATTCACGAGCTGTCCAATGCTAGAAGGTTACAGTTCAGGCCAGGTACATAATAGACATCTGGCACAAACTTTTTTTCTCCCTTCCTTGTGAGTATTGATACTCTTCCTTTGCCCATGATAGAGACTTTGCTTTTAGTCCCCGTTGTCACTTTAGACTCACATTTTCATCCAGATTGGCAAACATTGCTATGTTTCCAATCATGTGGTTACTACAGCCTAAATCTAAGAACCATACATCTTCATGTTTTTCTTGTGCTACATTACATGTTAAAAGAAAATTACTTTGGTTTTGATTTTATTTTGCAAACTTTACATTTTGCCTATTATTCATGTCATTTTGTTTCTTTCTACATTCATTGGCACAATGCCCATACTTTTTACAATAATGACATTGGACTTGGGATTTATCATACCTTTTTCCTTGTGCTTGGTGTTGGCTTGAGCCTTCACTTTGATTCTAATTTCTGCCCCTTCCACTTGTGCTTGCAGGGTTGTTTCTTCCACCTCTCTGTGGGCTTCTTCCTCTTCCTCGATAGTTTGATCTTCCTCGACCTCTACCTCGACAAAAAGACATCTGTGTCTTGAAATCATGCTCCAATGAGGAGTTCGTTGTTCTGTTCAGTCTATGTTCATGATACATCAGGGATGCATGAAGTTCATCCACTTAAAATATTGAGAGATCCTTTGTCTCTTCTATTGCCACTACTATGACATAAAATCTTGAGGGTAGAATTCTAAATATTTTCTCCAATATTCTTCTTTCTTAAAGTATCTCTCCATGAGACCTTATCTGGAAAACCAAATCAATCACATGAGTGAAGAATGAGTCTATGTTATCATACTCTTTCATACAGAGAGTTTCAAAATCTCTCCTGAGCATTTGCAATTTTGTTGTCTTCACTTTCTCCATTCCTTGATAGGCTGTCTTGAGAATATCCCACACCTCCTTGGACTTTTTTGCTGCTCAAATCCTTGGGAAAATATTCTCATGTACTGCTTGGTAGAGATATAAGAGGGATTTGGAGTCCTTCTTCCTATTATCTCTCAACAAGTCTCTTTCTGCTACTATCAAAGCAGTCAACGCTGTTGCGTCTGCTGGTTCTTGGAAACCTTCTTCCACCAACTCCCATATATCTTGTGAAGCAAACAAGGCCCTTATTTTAATGGCCCAATAATCATAGTACTTCCCATTAAACTGTGATAGTTGGAGATTTGTCAGGCTTGTGCCTGCTGCTGCCATTATGACTGTGTTAAAGAGAAACCTTCTCACTGCTGCAAAAGCTTTCTCATTACTGGAGAATTATACTTCTACAAACAAATCTCACAGCTTCTTCAATTAAGAGAGTGAGCTCGTGCTTCTTTGATTGAGAGCCTAGACTAGCTCTAATACCATGTTGTAAATTTTGTAGAAAAAAATAACACAGAGGGATGTGTTTCCCACACAACACAGAGAATTCAAAACAATAATGTGGAAATTAAAAATCAATCATACACAGGCAACGCAATACACAAGAGATGAAAAAATTTCTATTTCAATTCCATCAGTCTCAAAACAAATGAAATTACATTAGTTATACAAAATGGCCGAAGTCTGTAAAACCTAATTCTATCAATTCTAATTCAATGTTGAATGGAAGTTCAACAAATTCTCATCCTTGGGCTATCAAAATACCCATTTCAATGAACATCGTAGTCCTCTTTAGAATCCAAGATCCATCTAGGAAAACAGTGTTGCACCAACCTGGAATTAACACAATGCAACGATAGTGTATTAAAATAAGTAACGCTCGATATGTTGCGGAATCGACCTGAAAACTGAAAGGCGCTAGCGTATACTTACGGGAAAATAGATACAGACCCAGTATTAGAAACTAAGTAAGCTACATAATTAAATCATTGTGTAAGAAGAAAATTAATCAAAATAGAACCAAATCTACCTATTTATACAGGGAAAATGCGTTGTCTCTCCTTAGATACCTGTAGCAGACGAAAAAAAACAATAAGAATTCAGAGGAAATTAAACTAAAAAAAATGAAAATATCTTCTATAGAAAAAAATAATTTATGTGAATACCAGCAGCAATGGAGCTCTGTCATGAGGTAAAGTTAAAAAAAAGAATGATAATGAACAATTACAAGGAAGGAGTATGAGGAGTAGCGTAATCTATACCTATAGGAGACGGTCATGTTGTAAATACTCCCAACCATCGCCATGAATAAAGGGTGGCAACAACCCACACCTCATTCAATTTTTGTGCAGGGAAGGACAAGTACAGGTTCTTTTAATCTAAAGGCGTTGATGCAAAAAATCAAAATAGAGTACTTGAGCCCACTCTGTGTTTAATTTCTTAAAACCACTGCCATTGACTTACCATTTCTTGTAGTTCGCAGCCCGCAAGTTTTTTGGTTTACCCTTAATATTTTTGCCGAAGTTATATTTCCATCGATGCGATATCAGTGGGACCCACCATACCTTTGCCGCATTTTCAATCCACCACAAACCCTTTTCATTTCCTTTATTTCTTAGTTTTTTCGCATTTTTCACTTACCGTGGTTTACCGCATTGTCACCCGCACTTTGCAACATTTAGCATTTACCTTTAAGCACCTCGTTGAAAATTATTTCCCCGCCGATGCGATCTGGTGGGACCCTCAACCTTACCACGTCGCAGCCCACACTTTGCAAGTTTTTCCATTTACCTTTTAAGCCACCACCAGCCTGCACTTCGCAAGATTTAAGACTTACCTTTTAAGGCACCTACAAGTTATTTTATTTGTGATGCGATGCAATCACAATCGCACATGTCAAGCTCAGGAGGATAGCACACATAAAGCGCACATAAGCTCAGGAGGATAGCATCCACAAGTTAAACAGTTTATATTGCGATGCGATATGTGCCACATCACATCGCAATCGCAAAGTTTTAAGTTTTCTCGTAAGCGCCCAAGTTAAATGTTAAAATTGCCGATGTGCGATTTGTGATGGAGCACCGAATGCGACGTGGTTTCAGAGTTGCAACCTATAAAATTTCAAGTCCGCTGTTATGTGTTTTTTTACATTTTTTCGTGTAGAAATATACGAACATGTAGAAGGACGTTTTGGTTGATAAATGTCCAATCCAACATTGAATCTAATTGAATTACAGGCTCCGACCATTTTTTATTAAGTAGTATGTAATCTCATATGTTTTCAGAGAGATTAGAGATGCATACAGAGAAGAGTTAAATAAATTTGAAAAGAGTTCCTCTCCTATGTTTTTCGATGTCTGTGTGTGTGTGTGTGAATTGCTATTTTAACATTGAATTCTATGTCTTGTTGGGGGAAATACATCCCTCTGTGTTTTATTCATAATTTCCAACATGGTATCAGAGAAGGTCTAGGCTCTCAGTGAAAGAATGAGTCTTTACTGAAGAAGATGAAAGGTTGTTTGAGAAGCAGATTCTTTAGCAGTAAGAAGGTTTTTTTACACAGTCAAGATGGCAGCAGCAGGCACAAGCCTGATTAATCCCAAACTACCACAATTTAATGGGAAGAATTATGATTATTGGGCTATTACAATGAAGGCCCTATTCTCTTCACAATATATTTGGGAGTTGGTGGAAAATGGTTTCCAAGAACCAGCAAATGCAGCAACATATAATGCTTTGACACAAGAAGAAAGAGATTTGTTGAGAGATAATAAGAAGGAGGACTCTAAATCCCTCTTCTATATTTTCCAAGTAGTACATGAGAGTATTTTCCCAAGGATTGTAGCAACAACGAAGTTGAAGGAGGCATGGGATACCCTCCAGACAACCTATTAAGGCATGACAAAGGTGAAGACAATAAAACTTCAAATTTTGAGAAGAGATTTTGAAACTCTTTGTATGAAAGACTTTGATAACATAGACTCATTATTTACACATGTGATTGGGTTGGTTACCCAAATCAGGTCTCATGGAGAGACACTTGGAGAAAGGAGAATAGTTGAGAAAGTTTTAAGAAGTCTACCACCTAGGTTTGATGCCATAGTAGTGGCCATAAAAGAGACAAAGGTTCTCTTACAGTTTTCAGTGGATGAGCTTCATGCATCACTGATGTCTCATGAGCACAGACTGAATAAAGCAACAAACTTCTCATTGGAGCATTCATTTAAGACACAAATGTCTTTTGATCAAGGTAGAGGTTGAGGAAGATCAAATTACCAAGGAAGAGGAAGAAGCCCACACAGAGGTGGAAGAAGCAGCCTTGCAAGCACAAGTGGAAGGGGCATCAATCAGAATCCAAGCCAAGGCTCAAGCCAGAATCAAGCACAAGGAAAAAGATATGATAAATATCAAGTCCAATGTCATTATTGCAAAAAGTATGGTCATTATGAAAATGAACGTAGAAAGAAGAAAAATTACATGGGTATTAAACCAAGTGTAAATTTTACAAAGAAAATCAGAACCAAGGAAGCATTCTTTTAGCTTGTAATGTAGCACAAGAAAAACAAGAAGATGTATGGTTCTTAGATTCAGGGTGTAGTAACCATATGAATGGAAAGATAGCAATGTTTTCCTATCTAGATGAAAGTGTAAAATTAGAAGTGACAATGGGGACTGATAGCAAGGTCTCTATCATGGGGAAAGGAAGAGTAAACATACTGACAAATAAGGGAGAGAAGAAGTTCATGCCAGATGTCTATTATGTCCTTGGCTTGAAATGTAACCTTCTAAGCATTGGAAAACTCATGCAAAATGTCTACAATGTGTTTTTTTTTAAATCTTGTGTGCACAATCATGGATATACCTCCAAGTAGATAGCTCATTGAAAAAGTGCATATGGCAAGAAATATAATGTTTCCTCTCAAGATCAGATCAGACTTGAAAGAAGGAGGTGTTGTAGCAGCTGTCACATAAGAAATATTTCAAGAAGAAGTGAAATATGAGAACTGGTTATGGCATTTGAGATTTCGACATCTCAATTTCAGAGGTTTGAACTTGTAGCATAGAAAAGGCATGGTAAAGGGATTACCACTCATAGAGAAACCATAAATCCTATGTGAAGGCTACATCTTGGGCAAGCAACACAGAGAATAATTTCTAGCAAGAAAGAGTATAAGGGCAAAGGCACAGAGGTGGAGAATATCTCCAAATACTTCCTATGTTTATGCAGGGAGCATCGAATACACAATAAAGTTACCACAAGGTATACACCTCAGTAAAATGGTGTAGGGGAAAGAAATAATAGGGCCATCATGGACATGGTAAGAAGTATGTTGAAGGCAAAGAATTTTCCAAATGAGTATTGGGCAGAAGCTACCTCTTTTTTAGCTTATATCTTAAATAGATGTCCAACCAAAAGTGTTATGAAAAGAGTTCTAGAAGAAGCATGGAGTGGAAAAAATAAATTTGTCACTCAGATTAGAGTGTTTGGATGTGTGGCATATGCACATGTCCTGGATCAGTTAAGGAAGAAGTTGGACAGCAAGGGGGAGAAATGTATATTTCTTGGATACAGTGGTGAATCCAAGGCTTAAAAAGCTCTATAATCCATCAACCAAGAAAGTAATAATCAACAAAGATGTTTAGTTCGTAGAATTTGAAGCTTGGGATGAAAGTTTAGAGAAGAAAATAAATGTGAAGACATGTATGTCTCATGATGAGAAAGAGGAAGATACTGTAGCAAGCAACTCCTCAACGATGGCTCCTCCTCCACCTACACAAGCTCAACAGAGCACACCGCAAGCAAGCAATAGAACAACATTGAGAAACCAAGAAAGTGCTTCTCCAAGCACACAACAAGGATCAACAACTCCCCCGAGTTTAAGTGCAACTCCAAGCACATCTTCAAAAAATACAAGAAGACAAAGATTATGAAATTTAAGTGAAATTTATGAGCACGAAGAAGTTGATAATAATGCCAGTCTAAACTCTTTATTTGCTTTATTTTGTCATGTTGACGACCCAATCCATTCTGAAGATGCAGTAAAAGAAGAGAAATGGGTTGAAGCAATGAATTAAGAAATAGGAGCAATAGAAAAGAATGACACATGGGAGTTAGTGGACCTCCCACAGGGAAAAGAAGTTATTGGAGTGAAATGGGTCTATAAGACCAAAAGAAACATTGAAGGCAAGATCGAAAGGGACAAAGCAAGGCTAGTTGTCAAAGGCTACAAGCAACAGGAAGGAAGAGACTATGATGAAACCTTTGCACCAGTTGCAATTATGGAGACAGTGCAGACAATGTTGTCTATAGCATCACAACAAAAATGGAAAGTCTATCAAATGGAGGTGAAGTCAACATTCTTGAATGGAGTGTTGAAAGAGGAGGTGTATGTTGAATAACCTCCTGGCTATTAAATAGAAGGCCAAGAACACAAAGTGTGTAAGTTTAAGAAAACTCTTTATGGGTTGAAGCAAGCACCACGAACATGGTACAACATGATTGATGCTTACCTGATAGACAATGGGTTTGACAAGTGTGATGGTGAACCCACACTCTACATCAAGGAAAATGACGATAAAATTTTTATTTTTGTTTTGTATGTAGATGATTTTATTTTTATTGGCAATGATGTTTCTCTCATTGCTGATTTCAAAGAAGTCATGAAAAGTGAGTTTGAAATGACTGACTTGGGTTTGTTGTGATATTTTTTGGGCATATAAGTAAAGAAAACAGAAAAGGGGATTTTATCTCCCAAGCAAAATATGTTGAAGAAGTTTTAAAATGTTCAATATGCAGAACAAAAATCCATCATCAACTCCAAATGTCATGGGGTTGAAGTTGAGCAAGGAAGATTGCAACAAGAATGTCGACCGACATTGTACAAGAGCATGGTTGGAAGTTTAATATATTTGACTGCAACTAGGCCTGATATAATGTATGCAGTAAGTTATGATACCTAGATTCATGGAGACACCCAAGGAGAAACATTGGAAATCAGCCAAGAGAATATTGAGGTATGTAAATGAAACAAAGGAGTATGGTGTTCTATACTCCGAAACTGATAATTTTAAGTTGATTGGTTACATTAACAGTGATTGGGCTGGAAGTGTAGATGACAGAAAAAACACATCAGGGTATGCTTTTGATTTGGGATCGGAAGCCATTTCATGGGCTTCTAAGAAGCAGAAAATAGTTTCATTATCAACAGCAGAAGCTGAATATGTAGCAGCAACATCATCAACATGTCAAATAGTTTGGATGAGAAGGATGCTGAGAGATTTATGTCATGAACAAGACAAATGAACCACAATTTTCTGTGATAGCAACTCAGCAATTGCATTGTCAAAGGATTTTATTTTCCACAAGAGAACAAAGCATATTGATGCCAAATACCATTTCATAATGGAATTAGTTAACGATGGTGAAATTGTTTTGTAGCATTGCAGGTCAGAGGAAAAATTTGCGGATATCCTCACAAAGCCATTGGGACATAAAAGTTTTGTTTATCTCAAACAGTGTCTGGGAATGATTGATGGCATCAGTTGTGATTAAGGGGGAGTGTTGGAAATACTCCCAACTACCACCATGAATAAAGAGTGGTAGGAGCCCACACCTCATTGAATTTTTGTGCAGGGAACGACAAGTATAGGTTCTTCAAATCCAAAGGAGTTTACGCAAAAAATCAAAAAAGAGTACCCAAACCCACTTTGCGTTTAATTTCTTAAAACCGCCACCATTGACTTACCATTGCCCGCAGTTCGCAGACCACAAGTTTTTTGGTTTACCCTTAAGACTTTCGACGAAGTTATATTTTCGCCGATGCGATATAGGCGGGAACCCCCATACCTTTGCCGCATTTTCAATCCGACACAAACCCTTTTCATTTCCTTTATTTCTTACTTTTTCGCATTTCACACTTACTGTGGTTTACCACATTTCCGCCCGCACTTTGCAACATTTAGCATTTATCTTTAAGCGCCTCATCAAAACTTATTTCGCCGCCGATGCGATCTGGTGGGATCCTCAACCTTACCACATCGCAGCCCGCACTTCACAAGATTTAAAACTTACCTTTTAAGCCGCCCACAAGTTATTTTATATGCGATGCGATGCGATTACAATTGCACGTGTCAAGCTTAGGAGGATAATGCACATAAAGCGCCCGCAAGCTCAGGAGGATAGCGCCCATAAGTTAAACAGTTTATATTGCAATGCGATATGTGCCACATCACGTCACAATCACAAAGTTTTAAGTTTTCCCATAAGCACCCAAGTTAAATGTTAAAATCGCCGATGTGTGATTTGCGATGGAGCGTTGGATGTGATGTGGTTTCAGAGTTAGAACCCATAAAATTTAAAGTCGGTGTTATGTGTTTTTGTACGCTATTTTGTGTAGAAAAAAAAAGAATAGGCAGAAGGACGTTTTGGTAGATAAATGTCTCATCCAACATTGAATTGCATTGAATTGTAGGCTCCGGCCATTTTGTATTAAGTAGTATGTAATCTCATATTTTTTCAGAGAGAGTAGAGATGAATATAGGGAAGAGTTGAATAAATTTGAAAAGAGTTCCTCTCCTGTGTTTCTCACTATCTGTCTGTGTGTGTGAATTGTCATTTTCACATTGCATTCTCTGTCTTGTCGGGGGAAACACATCCCTCTGTGTTTTATTCATAATTTCCAACATGTCATACTGTTAGCCGAAAATTGGAAGCATCTATAGGCACCAGTCTACGTAGTGAATCCTATAAGAAATATTATAAATTTTCTAAACCCTTGTGCATATGGTCACTGAGAAAATAATAGCATTGGTACATTATAAATATTACTAGAGGTCAGGTGATAGATGTTGTGATACACCCATAAGTAATCGACAGCTCCGAAGGAGTACCCTGCATATGCATCATATTGTTATAGGGTAGCCTCTTATTGTATAAAAAGCTATGAGAAAGGCTGGTAAATACTCTAGATTTTGATAATAAACCCTACAAATAAAACTATGAACAAACCGAAATAGATACCTAGGCACAGGGGAATACTCCAGGTGTGAGGATTTTTAGCCAATTTGACAACACATTAGGATTAGGAACTTTGTTCTCTCAAAAACGACGAACAGACCCTGTAAACTTCCATAACTTGTCTACAACAAAAATGTGATGTTGGGAAGGTAGGATAGGGGAAAAAGGGATAGGGTTTGATTGGGGTGGATTCGGATGTTGATCTTCACCAATCAATCATTAACGTCAAAAAATTCCCAAGGGAATTCAAGGCATCATGTGAACCCCCTCAACGACCATGTGAAAGGAGCTAACATGTCAACAAGTGAGCGCTGCTCCTCTTCTCTGCGCGGGATCGGTGGAAGATGCGACCCCATCCTTAATACGATTTACATCGCATAATAATTACACTTGATAAACTAGAGAATTAACATTGAATATCAAAGTTGGATATGAAAATTATATACCTCCTACATTTGTGTGTTTAACCAATATGAAAGGGTCACTAATTAATAATATTCACAGCGCTACCATGACTAGGTCACCTTATGTTAAAAAGGGTAGTTATAAATTATAACGACTTCCACCAAAGCCTTAGGGACCTAGGCATACAACCTCGAGTAACATCAAAAACCTTTATAAAAAAAAAAGGTAAAACATATAATGACTCTGTGGGTATGACAAAGGTGAGTATAACAAAGAGGTTGAGTATATATAAATATTCGTTGAGGAAAGGGAGATAGAATTTTCTTAAAAATATAAAATAAAAATAAATTGTAATTATATAATAGGGATATGTGACAATATGTGAGCGACCTAACATGCAGAAGATGGTGCTATCGTTGCAAAATTTGAGTATCGTGTCGTGTCATGCATTCAACGAGACACTTTTGTCGATAGAACAATAAACACTTTTATCGATATAACAACTCCACAAACTAGTGCTCGGGTTGGAAGTGAGCATTTTGATGTTTCTATAGTATCTGCATTCTCTAGAGGCTAACCAGTCAGGCTCCACTTCACCTTGTTGGAACCAATTGCAACAATAACTTACAACAACACAAAAAACTAACAAACATGTATTTGGTGATATATCTCCCCCATGGTCGACCTCGACTTTGTGCCTTTTCATGAAGATAAGGTAATGAGAAAATAGATACCCACAATGGTATATCCCAGGTGATGAATGACGTGCTGTTAGATGTCCCAGGATAAAATATGGGATTTATGCCGTGACAGGCACAATGAGGAAGAAAATATCAATAGCCATGAATAACTACATGCTACAGTGACTTTTCTCACAAGTCTTTTGCATCAATAGAGACATCATGCAACTGCCTTCCAACATCTATTAACTACAATGACTTCTAATTTTCGTCTTCAACGTTTTATATGCAGCACGGAGTTTAGTTCCTACATGGTGACAATTATATTGCAATATCACACACTTCAATCCTCATAACATCCAATTAAATTCTGCAGAACATTTTTTTTCAGAGGAAAAAAATACGCTGATTTATATTAGTGTATAAAACAGTACATAAGCGACTATGATCTCAACTGTGAAGAAATGACAGTGAGATTCCATCAATAATAACCCATTTACATCAGCTCATTAATAGATAAAATGAGCCAGTAAAGTAGGCCACCATTCATATCAGGAAACAGTGTTCCTTCCCATGATTCTATTAACTTCCTATGAACATAGGGTAACTATACATAATAAGTCAAAATAAAAAAAATCTCCAGGCATCCATCAGCATTTAATAATTCAGATTTTAGACTGTCACAGCATAGATACCATAATCAAAAGTTAGACTGCTGTACATTAAGCCCGTGCCACCACTTCTTCAGCTATGCAATATAATTCCCGTACTGTTCTTTTCCTTCACCTGTAGAATGTATATATCCATAATGATAAACATATAAATGCCCAGATTCCCATTCACGCTCGCTTGACTTTATCCGGCACACTTGTATCTTGCATCAGGCTCGCTTGATGTAGTCCTTGTATGAAATATGCTGAACCTTAGACTCTGCAGTGTATTGCCCTGTGTGTCCGTGACTTCCTGCAGTGAAGAACCACCAATTGACATCCAAAAGCACTAGCATGCAGGTGATGGGCTTCATTGTGTACCCTTCCTAGTAGCAATCAAGACTGGAGAAAATACCTGTGTGAGACCAAAAATCCAGAAAATATACCTGTGTGTGTCCAAAACTCCCGTGCTCTCCCTGTAGCATATATCTATTATAGTAACAAAAAGTGCAAATAGACAGTAAAATTATGGGAAAGGGAACGAATATGTCTCAGTCAGCCTCCCTTCCTTATAATGAGTAACCTCCATTGTACCAAATTCTGCTCTGAGCCCCCTTTTAGATAACTTATCCGCCCTGGTATTATTGTCTCGGAAGATATGATTGATAGGCGGACAACCTAATCTATGCCATAATCTCTGAGACCTCTCAACCCAACCCTGAAGATGCGGAGACAACATATGATTCTTGTTGGTGATCCAGTTAATGATAAGCTGTGAATCCCCATATACGCTGATCCCCTGTATTTGCAAATCATATGCGATAAGAAGGCCCCCCCACAATGCCATAATCTCCGCCTTATTATTGGTCCCAGGACCCCCACACCAACACATAATATAGCGCTCAGATTCAGATAATTTTATCCAAGCCCCACACCCGGTCATGCCGTCCACTGCTGCTCCATCAAAATAGAGGGTCGGGATACTGATCTGGTGGGGACGAATACGAGCAGAATAGTCAGGTAGACTAGGCGTAGTGATGAGGCAATCATCCATCCACTCCTTTATCACTGAAAATGTCTGATGAATATGGAAAGGCCGGTCTTCAAAAATAATCCGATTCCGGGCCAGCCAAATCTCCCATGTGAGATAGAAAGGTAGTGATCGATATTTGCAATTAATCTTATCCCATTCCTGCGCAGCCGACATGAAATCAGTAGGCCTCCATACCGAGTCAATATAGTTATCCCCAAAAAGCCTCCAAATACTGATAGTCACTGGACATGTGAAGAAGAGGTGTGTGGATGTTTCTTGCTCCTTGCGGCATAATACACATATACTAGGGCCCATGAATCCTCTCTTTATTAAGTTTTCCCATGTCAGTGCCTTTCCTTTCCATATCAACCAGCCAAAAATGACGATCTTCGTAGGAATGTTTCTGTGCCAATAAGGAAAGAATACCTTGGTGACTTGAGTATGTTGAGAATTTGCTATATTGGACCGATATGCATCTTTGACAATAATCATATTGTTCATCATCGGTCCGTTCCATGTCATGTGATCGCCACCAATAGCATAACAAAAACCCGCTCCACGCAATTGATCCCGGAATAATTCCCATTCCTGTGCCAATTCATTAGATAAACCAACCTGTATGGCATCTTTGAAAATCGGGGCATCATTCGACCACTGATAAATAATATGTGAATAATATATTAAACCCCTTTGTGTTAATGCGTGCAGCAGTCTAGGCGAAGGTCGACACTGTGCCGGCATGTGTTGAACGTTTGTCGCCCCAATCGGTATGCTGCCACCCACCCGGAATTGCCAAACCAGTCTAGATTTCATGTGTGCCATGATCTTTATATAGCTGCGCCAAATGCAGGATAACTTTCGTGGGGAAAGATAATTGCCGCATGAAATCTGATGTAATATATCACCATTATAATACTTAACTCTATTAATCTCAAACCATATTCCCTGTCTTTTAATGGCCCTCCAGAAAGACTTCATAAGTAGTGCCTTGTTGAACTCACGGGCCTCTAGGATGCCCCAGCCATCCATATCTTTAGGTTTGCAGATGGCCGCAAATCTACATAGTGCAAATTTCTTGCTGTGTTCTGTCCCACCCCACAGAAAACGTGTGATAATACCATTAATCTTGCCAATAACCCCAACAGGAATGAACAGAAGATGACCCCAGTACACCAACATCTGTGTCAACACTGATTGAATCATGATAAGTCGACCACCCTTGGTCAGCCACCGATGAGACCATGAATGAATCTTATCCCTGAATCGATCCACAATCCAATTCCAATCATTATTCCTGTAACCTATTGGTTTAATGTAGAATCCCAAATATTTGAATCCCTCGGTAGCCAGTCGGATCTCCACTCCCAGAAATTCAGCAATAAACCTGATCTCCTGTATGTTCCCATGCTCATATATGAGAAAGGACTTGTTGCAATTTATAGCCAATCCTGTAGCTGAGAAAAAACGGATAAAGCAGATATGAATAAAAAACCAGTGATTCCTGATCAACTGTCCAAATATAAGTAGATCATCAACAAATAGGGAATGTGATGACGAGACAGAATTTGAGAATGAATAGCCCTTGATGAAGCCCTTCTCTTCCGATGATTGCATTATCCGACTAAAGCCATCCATGACCAGGATAAATAGTAGAGGCGACAGAGCACAACCCTGTCTCAAGCCCCTACCCGCCTTAAAAAATTTTGTGGGCTTGCCATTTACCAAGACTGCGTAACTTATGTTAGAGACACAGGACATCACCCATCGAATTATACGCACAGGAAGGCCAACCTTGAATAAGAGTATCCTGATAAAAGACCAGTCGATCGAATCATAAGCCTTATGTAGATCCACCTTCATAATCAATGCTTCCTTTTTCTCCGAGTGCATGGAATGCATCACCTCTTGTGCTATAGCAATAGCATCATGAATGGAGTGATCTTTGAGAAATCCATATTGCGCAGAAGATATGTGATTAGATAGTACTGTCTTAATTCTGTTTGCAATTATCTTCGAGGTAATCTTGTATATTAGATTACATAAAGCTATTGGCCTGAAATCTGTGAATGATTGTGGATCAGCAACCTTTGGTATCAACGCAATGAAGGTAGAGTTCAAATTTGCAGGCATGATTCCATGGGTGCGAAATAACTCCATCATGTCCGTCAATTCTTTGCCCAACATATCAAAGAAAAATATGAAAAATTCTGCAATCCACCCATCCGGCCCCGGACATTTGTCCTTATTAAATGACTTCAAAATCATCAGAACTTCATTCGGGCTTATCACTTCATCTATAGCAGATATGTCCTCATCCTCAAAGAATGCAACGGAACATATCTAGTTCCATGCTCCACGTATAAAGGTCCAAGATAACCCTCAAATATCAAAGTCCAAGCTTCATGAGTCGAGCAAAAGAAATAGTCAATGGATGCGTCTTATTCACAACCACCAGGCTGTCAATATGCAAATTAGCCACTTAAAAAAGGTTACTGTACAAACACAAATCCATTCATATATATATATATATATATATATTCTAGAGGCAGAGAGGTGTTAACATTATAATTATTGTTAGAAATTTGAACAAGATGAGGGTAACATGGAGCAATAATGCTGGGTGCAAATTTGCAAAAAATGATGGCAGAGTGAATAGGAACAAGAACTGTAAGCACCGTTGGACAATATTACAAGCGAGAGAAGCATTGAGGGCTCTCTGATACAGAAGAGAGAATATTCGCCTTTTTTTTTTCTATCAGAAGAGAAGGAAAGCGGTCAGAGATGGAGCACAAGAATAAATGACAGGAAAAGGGAAAGATGAGAATAAAACAATTTGATTGTTTCATAAGAATCATTGGGTAAATTTTTCGGTTATTTTTATTTTTTTTATTATGGGACTGTAGGTAGAAAACTCAGCTTAAAATTTGGTTGACAGAGAATTCAGAATCACATATCTGAATGGTAGAGGGCCCAGGTGTGACCAACTAGTTTTGGTACTATTTTAAAGAAAACCATGACTAAGATTAGATATGAAATATAAAACATGAATTTCCTTTCTATTAATAGATATATACATTTATAATACACTCTTATGACTCTTGGATTCATCTTCCAAGGTCTTTTGGACTTTCTTTGAGTGTTTAACTTCCATACCTTAACCTTTATTGGATTAGGTGTCCAACATAAGTTATAAAATACTTTTGACTCTATTCAGTATTCTTCCATGAATATTTAGATATACTATAACCGCAAACCTCACATCCATATAAAATAACACGAGTGGATATAATCTCAACTTTGTGTTGGCCCTTGGTCATTACTATAACTATAAATCTTCTCCTTTATGCTAAAAATATTGTTCTTTTAGTAATATCCATTATGATGTTTGTAAGAAATTGAGAATCCTCCAATATTTCTTCTCAAATATGGGTATGACTATTAGTACTCACAAAATGAATGTCATTATAATTAAATAAAAAAAAATATCATCTATGCTACTTTCATTTACTTTGAGGAAACTTTCTTTCATACAAATATGGAATCAACATCAATCATAAGCTCAATTGGAATTATAACATTGAGAAAAGGATAAATTGAGGTTGGAAATATTATTGTGGGCATAAAAAATTGTAAATGGATAGATCTTGGTGATATGGGATAGAAAAAACATCTTTTATGTGAATGTGGTTTGATGTTTTTAAAGGTTAAATATGTATTTAAGTTCATGAATATGTAGAAATGAAAGTAAATTTGCATTTAATTCATACATTTTTCATTTGAAATGATTCTCATAATGTTACTATCTAGTACATGTACATTTTACATTTATGTATCTAGAAAGGCTATTATGGATCTATGAGTCAAAATAGTTAAAACTTTTAATAGAAAGTTGTTCATGCACAAACATATTATAAAACATGACCATAAAATTTTCATGATGTGCATGTGGTTTGATGCTTTTAAAGATTTTACACATTTAAGTTCATGAATATGTTGCTATGAAAATAAATCCGCATTTAATTGGTACATTTTGCATTCAATCATTCTTATTTAATGTTAGTAGATGATTCTTGGGTTTTGTTTAAAGTTATTTCAATGTTTCAAAATTTATAATTTAAAATGAATCTATTAAAATTGAAAATTACAAACCATCCAATACATTTAACATTTGAAGATGAATCTTATAATTAGGTACATAGATGTCTAAAACAATCATAAAATTTTAAAATTGCATTAAAAATATGGTATACAAAATTTTGCATTAATTTATAGAAAGGATACTATGGATGTCAGTTGATAGTTAACTTTTAATATAAAGTTGTTTGAATATACACAAAAAAGTACTAGATAAAATTGCATTATAAAACATGGCCCACAATTTGCATGCTGTATGGCCCTAATGCAAAGGTTTCACATATTTAAGTTCATGAATATGTAACAATGAAAGTAAATTTTCATTTAGTTGATTCATTTTACATTCAATCATTCTTGTAATTTATTAGTATATGATTCTTAGGTTTTGTTTAAAGTTTTCTCAATTTATTTAAAATTTGAATCTAGTAAAATTAGAAATTACAAAACATGACACACATTTTGCATTTGAATGGATCTTATAATCTGTTGTAGATGTATAAACAAATCATAACTTGAAATTGCATTATAAAATATGCTAGCTACATAGATTTTTCATTCATGACATAGAATTAACTAATGTATTAAAAATTACATTCATGTATGAAATCGTTTAATACCAAAGAATGTATGTACATATTAATTACTTGTCGTGCATGCAAAAATAATATCAATAGAATCAAATCCTCAATACACTTGTACATAACTGAAAATATACATATAACTTTGTAAATCAATATATTATTAAGAATGTACAACTTAAGAGTGCACAAAAAGAAAGGCTAACAATGTACTTAAACTCTAAGTTCTCAAAGATGAATCCAAGGAGAAGAAATTGTTGGGCGATTCAATTAAAAAAATTCTAATGGAATTCCATCCTCAATGATCTGTTCATGGTCAACTTTTGACATTCTCCATTTCTTAAGTTTCACTTTTTTCTTTGATTGAACTTATATAAAATTTATGTGCGCTGCACACACCAAGTGACTATATCGACAACTTATGACATTAGGTTAATAGTATTGAAAGTAAATATTACTCTAAGTTTGATCAGTTTTTTGGAAAAAATAATCTTTCAGTATAATAAACCATATTTCATATATAAACCCATTATCATCATAGTCTTCCAATAATTACAACTTTCATTCAGTGCACCGCATCAAATAATACTTGACATTTTCTAGGTTGTTAGCGGATGAAACTACAACAAAAACATCTCCTGCACAATAAAACGAGTGTAAATTTAGATCATAATTAACATGGAAAATTAACTTTAAAATTAACATGGAATTGTTTTTATGATCTATTTCTATATATCTATCATTTGAAAGCAATTGAAATGTTATCTTCTCTAACAATATCAGAAACTCGATCACCTTGAGATGATACTATAGTCTCCTCCGATTCCATCTCTTTGAAGTTTGCAACTGAAATTTTCCCCTTTATTTAGTTCTGTATGTTTCCAAGATTTTATATACATAATGTTTTCAAAAACATCATTGGATTGTGTGTCCTCTATGCAAATAGGAGAAAAACATGAATATTTTCTTTTATCAAATGCAAACACATTTCAGTAGCTCATTGTTTTAATTGAATGAAAATTTTGAGTCCCTTTTACTGTTTCAGCTTCATATGCAATCGATCTATCAACATCTTGGACACCAATATGCCAAAAAAACCTATATGGAAATTCAAACAAGAATATAAATATGTTATTTAAAATGAGATTTATATATTAAAAGGTAATCATTCTGATAATGAATGTTTAAAATTAGAAAATTAATAAAAATTAGATCATATATTAAAATTCTATATATATGCAAGTTAATTTGTATATATGTACATGTACCTTTATACTTCCCTTAATGGATAGTCTCATGGCCTAGTACAACAATGCACCATTGAACAACTTGTTCATATGAGACAAGTCGGTTTGCAGGGTGGTCCATTTGATATCTTCCAAGTGCTCGTTTTATACATGCCCCTGCACCATCATGTTCTCCTTTTCCATGACCAGTCTCAAAGAAATTCCAACAATCACTACAAGGAAAAGACCCTATAGAGGATGTTTTTGAGGAATCCCTTATACAAATAGCCCAGATATCCGTTTGTAGCGGAAGTTTCTAGAAGAGGTTGGCGGGTGGAGGTTTTTGCGAATGTTTTTTTTCGGTGCGTTTAAAATCATAAACTGCACCGGTGAATTTAACTCATAAATCACCAATACGTACTACAAATTGGGACACCTAGACACCGTGATCTCCGTACAAACTCGCCTGGTGCATCTCATTACTATAGTGCATCGGTTCGCTATATAGAAATAGGTCTGGTGCATCTTAAAAACCCGTGCTCAAACAGAAATAGGCCCGGTGGGCTTGGAATAAAATGCCCATTCCGCCTCAAAAACTCGCGCACTGGAACAGGGTTAAATAAAAAAATATGACCAAAAAATCCACATTTTCACTTCTTCAGTACTTCAGATCTCTCAAGAACCGATGCAAATTTCCCTTGTGTGAGGCGCTCTTCCATCGGTGCTCCCATTGCACGCTCTACTGCTGTCCATTGCCCACCTTCTGGCGTTCGAATTTTGGAAAATGGTGGGAAAATTTAGTTTTGCAAATTCTTCATAAAATATGCCTCCTCGATGGCCAAATGTACATGTATTTTACTTGTTTCTCCATAATTAAAATTTTTAGCGAATTAGATTTATCAAAAACTTAAAATTTACCCTTAAAAAAAAAAATATCTCCTACGAAGTGCACTCGAGCCATTCGGCTCGCACCGGTTCGTGTTGCTGCCTATAAATTTATAGGCCGCATTTCGAACGGTGCTAATGGAAACCACACCAGTTCCTGTGCGGTACTTAAAACATGCACCATGTTTATTTAAAAACTTATATGACGATGTGGTCATTTAATCGACCACACCGTTGACTATGTACTAGAGTCAGGAGGGCAGTGCACAGACCAAACTATGCGCCCTGGGGCAGATAGTTTAGTCGTCACATCACCCTTTGAACACTGGTACATAGTCAACAGTACGGTCATTTAAATGACCACACCTTTGACCATGCACTAATTTCAAAAGGGTAGTGTAATGTCTAAACTCTGTGCCCCGGGGCGCATAGTTTGGTCAGCACACCACCCTCTTGACACTAGTACATATTCAACGGTGCGGTTGGTTAAACGGCTAACGCCGTTGGCTGCGTGTAGTGATGCCATGAGGCGGTGCCTTGTGAAACTATGCTCCTCGGGGTAGATAGTTTTGTCAACACATTGCCCTCACGGCATCACTACATGGTCAACGATGCGGTCGTTTAGCACGGCCCCGCAGCGGTGACCCCATAGTGTCGGGGAGGGCGATTACGCGACTAAATATCTCCCTCGGGATGGATAGTTTCGTCAATGCACCATAGGAGAAAGTAAATTTCATGTTTGCGGTGAGGATTTTGCAAATTTCCGAGGAGGGACCACCGAGCCCAGGTGCGACAAAACATACCTTTGATGCTTGGCTCATGCACATTTTTTTTAGCGCACTAACTGTTTTTTTCTTCAAAAAAAAAAAAAAAAAAAAAAATTATATATATATATATATATATATATATATATATATATATTTAAATACATGTCTCATTAATAAAATAATTATATTTAATATGTGAATCATTTAGCGATGTCAAAGGAGAGAAGAGAGGGAATAACAGAACATATGGCAGACCAGTATAACGTGGTTCACCTGTGGGAGGCACGAGAGAGGGCGATACTTATGTACCCTCACCCTATTATGGCAACCACCCTGGAGCTCCTAAGTGAGGAATGCCTCCTCAAGTTCTATGAGGAGGCTACATCTCTGAAGGGAAATAATGGGTTATTGCGACAACTTATCTTCAGGTGGAATACCCACCGACAGGCTTTCTGGGTTGGTCCTAACCAGTGGTACGTGCCCACTAAGAGGACGGATATTTGTGCTTGGACTATCCGGGAGAGGGCATGATTTTCACCATTGCCCGGTGGTCCTTTTTGATGGATATGTAGCAAGGATGCTATGTAGCAAGGAGTCAGTTGGGGTACTCCCAAATATACATTAGTGCTGATATACTTTCTCCTGCAGATTTTTAGGTCTCCGGTGGTTAGTTATGTATTGATTCGTTTGGTGGACAGTAGGTGATATGACTCTCACTACTACTGAATACCATTACACACCATACCAGTGATCGACAACACATTAGTTTCCCGCTTTTATTTTATGTTGATTCTTTATTACATGCGCCACAACTTGTAAGGTGGTCTGCGATTTTTTTGCGATAGTTTTGTACAACATTAGATAGATGTTATTCTCAGACACATGGGAGGGTGAAATTCCCTTTTGCTTAAAAGTTATTTTGTTTATTTTTGAGAGGTTTCTGGAGATGAGGCCTACTTTTATTCGATAGCCTCGTAGGCTGATGTTGTACATACAGATGGAGATGTGGGGCCAGATGATGCCCAAGAGGGGCCCGCTTTAATTTTCTGCCAGGACATCTCATGATGCATTGGAGTTTCTATCAGTGTTGATGATCACACCTTCATTCTGGCACCATGTTCGTATGCTGGTTTAGATTGGTGAGGGTGTGCCAACATCCTCTTCACACAGGAAGAACTGTAGGATGAGAGAGGTAATATTAATGTTTTCTTTAAAATTATTCTAACACGTTATTTAACTTGTTTTATTAAATTTTTTAATGAAATTGTCCAATTATTGTTTTGTACTTATATATATTTTGTAGATATTGGGTCATTTGTTGGCGATGAGATGCCTTCGCCACTGAATGATCATGGTGTAGATCCTGCGCCTGACGAGGAGATGGTAGATGTGGAGGATCAGGCCGGTGACAAACTTGGTCCTCATGATCAGGCGCAGGTATCGGTAGGTGTGAGGCATAGGCCTGACACTTGATATAAGATGGAGTTGGGCGACCAACTCTGTTGAATCTTTTTTAAGGAGGGATTTAGGCTAGTCACTATTAGAGAGATACATGCTAATGATAGGTTGACAGAGATATGGAGAGTCATTCCCCGTGATATGTTGACTCTAATGCGGCATATTGTTGGAGCTACTAGATTAACAGCACGGGAAAGGAGGGACGAACGATATAGGCGTGGTGGAGATGCAGTTCGTCAACAATAGAGCAGCGCATCATCTGATGATCATGAGGGGAGTGATCATTGTTCCAGCACTCCACCTCCTCCTCCACATCCCAGCAGAGATGATCATGATGAGCAACCTACAACATCCAAAAATAATAATTATGAGCATGCACCTGATCCTGAGGAGGGCACAGGTCCATCTGATGAGGCAGGTCCATTGACTATCCTGGCCATCACACCATCCACTGATCAATAGGTTAGACCATCCACGAGTCATGATCATGAGCAGGTAGTTCATGATCAGCATGAGGCACCCCCAAATCATCAAGCACGTGATCGACATCTATCTGAGCATGTTGAAGCTGCACCATTGACTGAGCAGGCCTCGACTAGTACTACTATTGATGTACCACCAGCTAATATTTGAAATTTTTATGTAGTTATATTATAGTTGTATATTTTTGACATTGAACATGAACATAAAATACATGGACCATATATATTATGTTCATGTTCAATATGTACTTAATTTACATGTTGGTGTTCATCATGTTGTGTATATTGTTAGGCCATGTTAGATATGCTCATTTAATGTGAATCTTGCAGATAGATATGTATGTGATAGCAGCTATTTGACATGAGATGTATATTTGATGTTTTTTTTGTGATGATGTTATACAATGCCTGTGTTTTGTTAGATGATCATGATCATGATGATTAGATGATGTTAGCGAATTTGAATGTGTTTTTTAGTCAAATATGATGTTTGTACAATGGTTATCATGATCGTGATGTTTATTTTTAATATTAAATCATGGCATTTATTAAATATTATATCATGATTGTAATTGAAATTTTAATTTTAATTGTATGTAAAATTGTAATTGTATTTCTGATTGTAATTTTAATTGTAATTGTATGTAAAATATTTGTAAAATTTTAATTGTAATTTTAATATTTAATTTATTGTGAAATGGTTGTATTGTAATTTTAATTGTAATTGTATATATGTAAAATTGTAAATTAATTGTAATTGTAATTGTATGTGAAATTATAAAATTGTAAATGATTGTAAAATATTTGTAAAATATTAATTATATTAATGTGAAATGATTGTAATTATAATTTTATGTAAAATTCTAAAATTGTTATTGTAATTGTATTGTGAAATTGTAAAATTGTAATTGTAATTGTATGTATTGTCATCATTCAATTTTATTAAAATTTTTAAATTTGTAAATTAATTGTCAATTTTGAACCATAACTACGTAACTAAAATGTATATTGTAAATATTGTTAAGCTACCATAATTATAAAATTGTAAATTTGTATGAATATAAATAATTGTAAAATAATAAATCTATAATAATATGAATTTTTGTAACATAATAAAGTTTAGAAAATAATGCAATTAAATTCATGTACTTTAGAATTATCATTATTTTATTATGATCTTACATACAAAAAATAACAGTATACATTTGGAGATATCATTCACACACATTTAAAGCAATCAAGTAGTTGTATTATTTTAGGAATTGACATTATAAAAAAAAAGGAACTTTATACAGTATGCCATTGTTTTCAATATCAACATAATTGCAAATTATCAAGTGAAATGATTTTAACATTACTGCAATGCAAATTACCAATTAATTCAAAATACATATTATAATGTTTTGAAAAAAAGAGTTTTAGTTATAAGGTAATTAATTCATTTTTTTTAATGAAAACCCATCTTAAAAAGTATAAATGATGAAATAACACATGTACCATATCACTCTCGATTCTCATGATCATCACCCTCATTACCTTCTGGCTCGCTTGGCATGATAACACTATTGTTCTCAAAAATATGTTTTGATATAGGGTCATGTCTCAATGCGAACCACCAATCCCTATCCAACACATCTAGGTAAAAAAAAGCCTGGTTTCAGTGTTTGGGAAAACATAAGGCTCTTTAGATTCATCCCACATATTTCTAGAGTTGATACATATCGGCCTACTATTGTTATCCTCCTTTACATTATTCCGATCAAAGGTGTCCCACCACTTTCACCTAAAAATAACACATTGGAAGGAAGAGAAATCCACTTCAATGATCTCTTGTATCTTTCCGACGTAACCTAACATCCCTCGTACTAGGCTTTGATCACGGTGGCTAGATTGACTAGATTAATCAAACTCGACTTCCACTCCATAGCTTTGTTTCATGTGTCCATCATCGAAATTTTCTATGCGAAAATGGTTTCCATATGCCGACATAGATGGGAACAAATGCACCTATAACAAGGTTAAAAAAATCATAGTGTCATGTGTCTTATAATAACCCAACAATTAAAATATGAAATATAGATGTAATTACATTTCAAAGGTGCATTATTGAGTTTAAAATGTACATAAATAGATTACTACTGAGTTGGTGAACCCAATCCCTACGTTTAGTGCATCCCCTTTAGCACGCAGGTAACGACCGGTTGCACCATATTTTTCTTTGACTTGGTGAGCAACCCAACTGTTGGGGCATATTTTTGGCATATTTTCTTTTAAATGATCAGGATACGACACACTTATACCATTCAACTGTCTAAATTCTTTCCTGTCACTATCCCATTCCATCCTCTTTTGTTCATACAATGCGACCCACGGTTGTGTCACTTCGGAATTGTAAAGAACGAATTTATTGATTGCTTCAATTTCTTCATTCGCTGATGAAAAAAACCAACATATAGTACATATGACATCAAAATATACATCATATTTAATTTCAACATGAATATTTACTTTTTGTAAATTTGAAAAATTATAAGTCACTTACTCTTTATCAAGTGTCGTTTTCCATTCATTTGGAGCAGCCCCCCTTCTATTTTGTCTTCATCCCTTTCATTGTCCCAAATCACTGCACGTGTTTTGTTGTCGATATGCTTGATGTACTCATTGGCATAATCGAAAGACTCATATGATATGTACCCCTCTGCCACAGACCCCTTGGGTTTTTCCCTTTGCCGAACAAAAACTTTCAATTTCTTCATGTACCTCTCTAAGAATAACATCCAACGAAAAGAAACCACCCCAACTAATTCAACCTCATCCACTAGGTGGATTAGAAGATGAACCTGCAAGTCCATGAAACTCGTCAGCAGTTCCTTCTCAAACATACAAACAATCTCAACTATCTCTTGACACCATCATGGAATGCTAGCCACATGTATCTCCTTTGACGTGATCCAACGTACAAATGCAGATAATCTAGATATGGCACGTCCCAAGTCTTGGGGGAATTCATGTTTCACACACCCACGTACAAACACAGGATAATGACATTGCAAAGTTATAAAAACATGCAATGATATACAAAATTAGTTATGTTTTATGATCCTTGCATGGGATAAAATTTATTAATATAAAAAATAATAAAATCATGCTTTTGAAATTATACGTAATCTTAGAAGATTCAAATGGTCATGCGATTTCAAACTCGACAAAAGGTCATCCATGGTGAGGCAACACCGTAGCGAAGACCCATTTGAATATGGCACCCTCACACCCATTATAAATTCCTTTTCTAAAGAAAGATCATATTTTTTAAAAATCCATGGGACATCACCTTCTTTGAAATACCATGAATTATGGGGATCATTGCTTGCCTCTGATCCTGTAATTTCTAATCGTCTTGGCCAATATTTCATTTTAGTTTTTGATCTAATAAGATCTTTCCTAACATCCAATGTGTCACTTTTTTATTATTATATGTGCCTCCATAAAGAATATGAAACATTTTTAAATGTATGCATGGGATATAATAAGTGGGTAATATTAAGATGCTCCCAATATGGGAGGTTATAAAAGATATATTCCCTTTTCATCCCAATCGGCAATTTATCAACATAAGTGTCGAAGAATTATGGATCATTGAACATAGGCTCCCCATTTGAATCGAACATTTCTATGAACTTCTCCTTCTCTCTCTCATATGATCTAAGCAATTCAACTAGTGTCGTTATTGGAGGCCTTTGGGTTCTCTCTCGTTTACCATTGAAAGAGGATGCTGCTCTTCTGTAAGGGTGTTCTTCTGGGAGGAATACCCTAGAGCAGTCATACACTAGCTTTCATAGGTCATTGGACCATCTAGCTTTCAGAGAAGCTCCACAACATTTAGATCCAAAATACCTTTTTGTTACAAGACCTGTGAAATTATTGTATACAATATATATACATGGCACGTTAAATAATATCATGAAGATCAAAAAAATTACAACGAATTAAATAACTAATATGAAAAATAATAATGTTACATATATAAACAAATCAATAAACAAGTAATTTACCAGAGCAAACTCCTAAGCCTAGATACTCATGTGTCGTGTAAGCGCATATGCCATACAACGTAAAAATCCTCTCTGATGTGAGGGGTCTTGATACATCATACAAATTTATCCCATCCCATAATTCCTTCAATTCATCTACCAGTGGTTATAAGTAGCCATCCATATTCTTCACTTGTCTTCTACCAGGTACTATGAGAGCCAACATAAGATGTTCATTCTTCACGGAAAACCATGGGGGGATATTATTGATCAACTGCTATAGACCAAAAATAATAAGCTGGTGTTGCGGAGGGAATATGGGTTGACGCCATCCATGGCTATCTTTGAGTCGTAGACTTCATACTTCATCCTTGAATTTTCGGACATGTATCCTATGTATGCTTCATTAGCTGTGAATCTGTTGGGATTCACATAACTCCCCAACTCACTTAAATTGTGAGGCATGCCATCCCTGCAACATAGCTAATTCTTTGCAATGAAAGAGCCTTTGAATCCTTGGGATTATAGGCATGTGCCTCAATATCTTAAAAGGAGGACCAGTACATGATTTACCCTTCTTTTTTATTTATCATACCTGTCATGCCCACATTTTGGACATATCTCATTGTCTGCAGATTCTCCTCTATATAGAATACAATCATTTGGACATGCATTATATGACATGTACTCAACACCCAACATTTTCAACAATTTCTTTGCCTCTTCGCAGCTATAGGACAAGAAATTATCACTCGGAAGAACCTTATCTTTGAATAACCTGTATTTGGTGATCATGGAAAAATATATTAATAAATGTACATTAATGCCGATATAATTATTAATGTTCATAAAATTAACCATTTGTAATGTTCATTGTATTGTATTGATTATATTTCTCAAAATTATATAGGGGAGGACTTTATGGTAACTTACCTCAAAATTTTCGAGAAACATGAATTCGACAAGCCAAAATTTGCTTTCAAGCTGTACAGTAACATCGTTGTCCCCAACTGGGCAGACATTGACTAACCGTCAGGTCCAAAGAGAGGGGTGGTGGAAGAAAATTTAAGGCTTTCGAAAAAGGTGTCAGCGATGTGAGCATCATCCCCTAGTTGATCATCATTTTGGAATGCATCTAACAACATTGTATCCATGGCAGTCGTATCCCTTAAGTAATCAGCTATACCAACCTCTATTTAATTTCCTCCATTTATAGTTTGTGAAGAAATACTATTGTTATAGTCATTCCTAATTGGTGAATCTGGACGTAGTGGGAATCGAATAGGTGGTTGATTCAACCATAATTGGTATCGTTCCTCTTCAATTTTTTCTCTTAATTCAGCCTTCTCTCGATTCGACATTGTCGTGGGGTGCAACAGAAGATGGTAGGTAGGTCGCTCATCATCACTGGAATCCTAATAATTTCAAAAAATTTATTTGAACATGATTAGTACAAAATCTATGATATCAATTAGTAAGCACATCAACAATGCATGATTAATTAATTTGACGTTGAAATAATTACATTAATATATCAAATAATTATTATTACCATCATTTTCTCAGGATTGTGGCTAGAAGATGTAATGTTACAATTGGAAGGGTGAAGCGACTGTCCATTTTCATCTACCAAATGTGCCTTGTGGTACGCTGCTCCTAATAAGAGCTTCCGACGTTTTGGAGCTATTTGAATATTTTGTGCATCTGAACTCGATTTTGAATCTGCATGAACCCGCAAATTTGTATACATTAATTTTAGTAAGCTAATTGACATGGATAAAAATAAATAAATTCAACTAGATAATGAAAAGATAAATAAAATCTAAAGTAAATATTACGTCTTGATATGTATAGGGAAAACTTCGTGATGGACTTTGAGAAATATTATGGAACGAGCTAGATTTTGAAGAATTTTTCATTCGATATAAATATGATATTTTCTCCCTGCATTGAGAAAAATAAACAATAAATTTTGGTGTACACACCTAAAAATAATTCCGGTGCCTTAAAAATGGACTTATTGTTATCAGTGCTAATGTACAGATAACTGCACTGGTGCATTTTAGTTACTACACACCAGTTTTGTGTTATTACTTGGCACACCAGTGCCAAATAGATGCAAATAAAAAGAGCGCAAATTTATTTTTTTAAAGTGAAAAAAACGGTAAAATTAAAAATGGGTGGCAAATTATTTTCGAAAATCTAATTTCATAAAACAATTCTTTAAATAGTAAAAAATGTTCATTATTTCTTTATTTTTGTAAAAAATTTCAAGGAGATATTTGCACGAGACATACCTGGAGAAAGAGAGCATGAGAGCACTGTGGAGCAGCGAAATAATTTCGAACATAACTATTCAGACAATCAGAATTCCAAACCTTTGGTGATTCAAACCTTGTAGCATAGAATTTCAAACCATCTCGTGATTAAATTTTACTGTAATAATTGTTTTTTTTACATTTTCTACAGTATTTTTTATGCAGCAAGTAATAAAATTAAATTTTACTGTTCATTTTTAGAAGAAAAAAAACAAAAAAATCCATTCTTATGCTAAACCCTTGATTCTTTTTGTTTCTGCCCTTGCTTATTCCTGTTTCTATGACTTCAGAATTAGGGATTTTCATTTTAGATTTATAGGGTTAGTATTGCTATATATATAGGCCTATGACATCTAACCCACGGGATGACTTACATAGTCAGATCCCAATCCATGTCAGCCCTTGCGTAAATTTTTAAAAAACATATTTTTTAATAGGTGCGCCCTGTGTAAAATAACACACCGGTGCACTATTTTATCACAGCACACCACACATGTACTGTTTGATAAAAAAAAAAAAATATAGTTTTTTTTAAATTCATACGCCCTGTGTAGATTAGTGCACCCTGTGTAAAATAACACACCGGTGCACTATTTTATCACAGCACACCACACATGTACTGTTTGATAAAAAAAAATTAAAAATAGTTTTTTTTAAATCCATACGCCCTGTGTAGATTAGTGCACCAGTGCGCTATTTCATTATAGCGCACCGCGCATATACTGTTTGATAAAACCATTTTTTTATTTATGTATTTGTTAATCGGTGCACCGATTAACATATAATTCATCGAGTCTTCTTGTTGACAGAGAGCACCATATGGTGGTCCCCTATTTTTTCGGCGTGTTTATAAGAACATGCTGTACCGCCCCCTCCACGACATCATATGCTACAAAAACTAACACTAGAGGATTTTTGTTAATTTTTCTGTGTTAATCGATGTACTAGTTAACATATAACGCACTGGTTCTCCTTGTTGTCAGAGAGCACCATGCGGTATTTCTACTATTTTGGTGATGCGTTTATAAGAACACGTCACACCGACATTGGTGCGTACTTCTTGAAAGGCACACCGTTTTCTTGAAAAAAAAAATTTACCTAAAAAGTTTGTAACTTATTTATAAAATATATTAATGAATGGTATGGTACAAGTTTCATATTGATAAATAAATGGATGACAAGAGATCAAGTAACAAAAATACTGATAACACATCGAGAAAAGAAAAAAAGACAAGTTCTTTGTAAATTCTTTACAAAAATTATTATTTTTGAACTATATGTAAGTTTAAATAATATGTATTTTTTACTCTATATCATGCAGAGCCACAAAATGATGAATCTCGATAAGATTATTTCTGATCTGGGACCAGAAGAGCGTAAAATCTTGATGGAAAAATTGCAGAAGGATGACTCAGGTGAATGAAAAATACTATCGATCCAATATGAGTTTTTTTTTTAATTTTCATTAATAATATACTTAAAAATATTAGGTAACATGTTTCAAACAATCTATTAATTAACATATGTTTAATGGTCTACAAGGACCAGCAACTCATAAGAAAAGAAAAAAATAGAACATGCAAATGAAAATGAATTTATCCTTAGTTCATATGGAGTGGTGTTGGAGGTTAACGAAAGGGGGAAAAGCTTTTAAAAAACTTTGAGGGATCAAGTGGAATGAATGTATAGACATTCTTTCCACTTACAATACAAAAATCAATCCAATGATTCCAAGAAACAAATTTTATCTAAACTACAGGATGAGTTTCCAGAGAATTGGTTAATGAGACATGTCAGACTTTTAATAGCAAAAACGTACAAAAAAGAAGAAGAAGGAATGAAAAAGTAATATTAATTTAAATGTTTTTCTAGAATTATATGTATATATTACTAGAAAGAAATCATTTACAAATATCACTTTTAATGTTATATTTACTTTTCATATATCAATATAAAAATTAAATAGTTTATTGTCATGTTAAATTTTCAGAAAGATTATGAAAATCTCCAAGGATGAATGAGTTGATATTAGAAATATGCCAGTAGGAATGTCCAAAAAGGTGCACAAGGATATGGTCAAATAAATGGACATAATTCCATCGCACGCGGAGCTATCTCAACAAAAATGTGCTTCAAATGTAATATGTAATCATTAAATGTTTTGATTAGGTACAATAAATAAACAATTTAGTATTAAATATTAGTTTTCAAGTATTTTCTTGCAGAAAAGAAAAGAAAACTGAACCCATTCAGCACATAAAACAAGATGAAAAGGAAGAAAAGGGTTGACACCTAAGTTTGTGAGTAATTGTTACTTCCATATAACAACTTAACTATATTTCATTTTTGTATATTTTGAGTTGTTTTACAACAATCATCATTGGATGTCTTCAAATAAGTGCTAACATACAAAGAAGAACCATCAGACGAATTGATTGGAATTGGGTTAAATATGCGTTGTTAGTATATGTTAGCATATCATAAATTAATTGTGGAATTTGTAAGCATCTATCAATCTTTTTTTACTTAGCTCTGTCTATAATTAATAGAACAAAAATATATTTTATATTAAATATATGATTTGTTATGGGGTATAAAACTTGCAAGAAACAAAGTATGGAACTGCGCCAACAAATGAAATGTTGAAATATGGCATGAAATTTGGCTTTGAAAGAATGTGTATAGTTCATGAGTCAATTCCTACTATGGTACATCATTTCTTTTCAATTTACATTGATGTATATTGTTTAATATTGTAATTTTCATTATTCTCACCAATGTATATACAATCATTATAGTTTATTTTTATGTTTGTAGATGGAATTTGAAGAAGAAGAAAACAATCATCACCATGAAAAAAAAATTCCTCAAAAAAACCCAAGTCATGGAATTAGCTTGAGTAGTGACATCAGTTCAAGCGAAGAATGATGATCAATATGTTTGGGTATCAAAGCAAGGCATTGTATTTTTTGAAATATTTCTATGTGAAATCAGATATTTTGTTTAATGTAATGGACATAGTGTCCCAATTGAAACACAGAGGGATACCAATAACTATCCCATTTTGTATGACAAAGAGTTTCATATTCATATATATAATAAAATACGTTTTAATTTATTCTATTGCATTCTCCATTGTCGCTGTGAAATGTTACACCATTGATTAAATATATGGATGACTAAATTTTATAATAAAGAGACGCGAAATATGATGATATGATATAAAAAATTAATCCAAACATCACATTCAAATGCACTAATAAAAAATTAATTGATATGAATACTGTTATAAGATGTGTCATCTTTTGATGAATAATGAATTTCAAAAAATCACAATAATTGCACTGTCACAGGTTGATGTTTCTAAAAAATACAAAATAAAATCTGGTGCATGTTAGTTACTGTGCCTCGATGCGTTTGTATGATATTGCACACCAATGCATTTCTACAACCTATGGGCACCGCAAAAATACCAATACCAATTAGAAAGCTCGGTGTGTTTGTGTGATACTCCACATCGGCGCGTTTTTATGATATTGTGCACCAATGCGTTTCTACGACCTATGGGCATTGTACAAATACCAATACCAATTAGAACTATCAGTGTGTTTGTGTGATACTGCGCATATGTGAGTTTTTGTGATATTGCACACCAGTGTGTTTCTATGACGTATGGGCACCTCACAAATACCAATACCAATTAGAATACATGGTGCGCTTTATCGATGACTACCACACAGGCGGTCTAATAGGCGTTGCATGCATCGGTGCGGTGTTCCTTTAACACGCACCAAGACGTTGCTAAATGCCATAGGACGTCTGAATTTTGTTTTCTGTCCCAATGCTTGGTAGGTTTATAGTACTGGTGCGTTCATGGTACAATGCCCTAGTGCATTGACACCTGATTAGGGCACCGATGATAAAACCATCCGTAAGAACCTCAAGCCACCCATTTTTTTTTAGTTGTGTTGAAATTCTGTTATAAGCTCCGCCAAAACATCCGTTACCGGAAACATATGTTGTAGCAAATGTTTTTTTGACAATTTTGGCCAATTTTATAAACTAAAAATCTCCGTTATAGCCTCTGCTAGAGGGTATTTTCCTTGTAGTGAATGTTTAATGTGGGTTTTAATATGAATATATTATGAAACCAACTCACAAAATAGAAGAAAAGATAGATCAATGACTTATAAATTAGCCTCTTCGAGGGGGAAACCTCCTTTACATTAAATAAATGAATAATTTTTAGATGATTCAAATGAAAAAAAATCCTTTCTATATATAGGATTCCAAGGGGTCACAATATAATACTAGCCGACATAATAATAACAATATAAGGGCACAACAATAACAATAGTGGGCTTCTATGGGGCATAATAATAACAATATGGGGACTACATGGGCACAACAATAACAATAAGGGGATACACTAGTATTACAGGAACCTAGCATGCCCCTCTCCTTCAATTTTTTTTTTGTTCCTCAACGCTTGAGTAGTTTTGGATTCTTCTGTATAAAATTCTCATCCTCACATGTCAAATCTTCAGCGGGTAAGTTCTTCCACTTGATGAGATACTCTGAAATTGATTGATTTTGTAGCTATCAAGTTCTTGTTTCCGTGACTCCTTCAGGTTCCATTATGATTTTTCCTTCTTCGTAAAGTTCTAGAAATATTGTTTGAACTAGGAACTTGTCACCTATAACCTTCTTTAGGCATGAAACATGGAAAACTAGGTGTACTAGGGAAGATGCAAGAAGCTCCAATTTGTATGTCATAGTACCAATATTTTGCAATACTTTGTAGGGACCATAATACTTTGGTGATAATTTATCATCCTTCTTAGCGTGCTTGAGGGACATTTGTCTGTATGGTTGTAACCGTAAAAATACCAAGTCACCTACATCAAAAAAAATTTCACTGCGATGTTGATCTTCTTCTTGTTTCATTCGATTTTGCGCCAAGGTGAGGTTATCCTTTAAGAATTAGAGAACTTGTTGTTGATGCTCAATATGATGTTCCACTGCTTGAACCTTATAATTTTATCTTAAATATAATGTGATGGAGAGTGTATGATATCCATAAAGTGCCATAAACGGGACCATTTTTACTACCATATGGAAGCAAGTGTTATACCACAATTCAGCGAGAGGTAACCACTTGACCCATTGTGTCTATTTATCAACTACAAAGAAACGAAGATATGCTTCCAAAAATTTGTTCACTATCTTAGTTTTCCCATAATATTGAGGATGATATGATGAGCTATGAGCTAATTGAGTACCCAAACAAGAAACTAATTTTGTCCAAAAATTTCCTGTAAAAATGGGATCTCTATCGTCTACAATAATCTTCGAGTTTCCATGTTGCTTTTAAATTGTTTCCATAAATGTAGTAGCAATTGTATTGGCTCTAAATGGATGAGATAATGAAAAAAAGTGTGCATACTTGGTGAGTCTATCAACTACCACCATGATGAAAATATTTCCTTTGACTTGGGTAAACCTATGATAAAATCCATTGAAACCTCCTCCCAATGTTGACTTGGAATGGATAAAGTTTGTAACAGACATGGGGTCTTAATTGTATCAACTTTATTTTGTTGGGAAACCAAACATTCCACCACAAAATTTTGAATATCATATTTAAGGTCATCAAAAAAAATTCCTTCTTAACCCTGTGGATGTTTTTAAAAATTTCGAGTGCCCTCCTAAGGGAGAGGTATGCAATTCCAAAAGAATATTTTGTTTGAGTTGGGAATTATTACAAAGATATAAGCGATCTTTGTACCATATGAATCATTTTTCCAGCTAAATGTTTTAGATGTACTGGGATCTTGTTGCAACTTTTGAATGAGTGTCTACACCTCTTCATCATTCTTCCATTCATCCCTTGCTTCATTTATCCACTTAGGTTGGATAATATAAATGGAAAAAAGAAATGCTTCCACATCCTCATCATTTTTTGAGAGTGGATCTGCAACAATATTTTGCTTCCCTTTTTTGTAGATGATTTCAAAGTCATAACCCAACATCTTTGTGACACATTTTTGCTTATTTTCTAAAGATAATATTTGTTCCAAAAATTATTTAAGAATATCATGAGCTGTTTTTACCTTGAAGTGTATTCCCATTAGGTAAGGTCACCATTGCTTTAGTGCATGTAGTATTTCAAAAATTTCCTTCTCATAAATAGGTTTCAGTAAATACTTTCCTTTGATTGGATGACTATAAAAAGTAATGGGTCTTTCTTCTTGCATTAAAACAACACCAATTCCATTTCTCGATGCATCACATTCCACAATAAAGGTTTTTGTGAAGTCTGGTGTAGCTATGACCAATGATTGACACATTTCCTCTTTAAGATGTTCAAAGGCCTTAGTTGCTTCTATAGTCCAAGAAAATGCATATTTCTTCAGTAATGATATTAAAGATGCCACTATTCTCCCATAATTCTTAAAAAAATTGGAATAATATCCTGTTAACCCTAGAAATCTGCGAAGATACTTTATTTTTGTATTGATTTTCCATTCCTTAATTGATTTAATTTTGTTAGGGTCTACCTTAACACCCTCATTAGATACAATATGACCCAAATATTCCACCTCTTGTACTCCAAAGAAACATTTGGAGGTTTTTTCATATAATTGTTTCTCCTCCAATAGTCTTAACACCATGCAAACATGTTGAACATGATCCTTCCAAGACTGATTGTAGATTAGTATATCATCGAAAAATACTAACACAAATTTTCTAAGGAAGGGTTTGAAAATGGAATTCATCAAAACTTGAAATGTGGAAGGTGCATAAGTAAGTAAAAAGTCATGACCAAAATTTCACGACCCTCATGAGTTTTGAATGTCGTTTTTGGAATGTCTTCAGTCTTCATTCTAATTTGATGATATCCAGAATGAAGATGCAACTTGGTGAAGTAAATTTCTCCATGTAATTCATCCAATAATTCATCAATGATGGGGATGGGAAATTTATCTTTAATAGTGAGCTTGTTGAGCTCCCTATAATATGGACACATACGCCATGATCCATCCTTCTTGTGCAACAATACTACTGGAGTAGAGAAAGAACTTTTACTAGGTTGAATTATACTAGCCTCTAGCATTTCTGCAACCATAAGTTCAATCTCACTCTTTTGAGAATAAGGATATCTGTAAGGCCTGATTTTTGGAGGAACACTTCCTGGAATAAAATGAATAGCATGATCATGATCAGGAATATGTGGGAGTCCTTTCGGAGTGTCAAATAACTTGGATGATTGTCCAAGGAATTTTGGAGATTTGGAGAAATAGATGATTTTGATGTTTGAACTTGTAGTGAGAATAATTGTGCAATTATGTCTCATTGTTATTTCTTTAGAAGATTTTTCATTCCATTAGAGCTAATTATGTTTCCTGGATTCCTTGCGATACCCCATAATTCCTCTTCCTTTCCTTTCGATTTTTTTTTTCAAGAAAATTTCTTTAAAATTAAAAGCTACCATCCCCAAAGATTGTAACCATTATACTCCTAGTACAACATCATCACCACCCATTGGGATGGAGAGAATTGAACTATTCAATACATATTCCCCCATGGTTAGTTTGATGTTATGGCACTTTCCATAGAAATTTATAGTTCCTCCATTTGAAACCATCACTTGACACTCTGGTGCTAGGTATAGGAAGAAATTAAATTCCCTGGCTACCTTACAATGAATAAAATTATGGGTACTACTTGAATCAATCAACACTATTACATTTTTCTTCTTGATATGTCCTTCTATCTTGAGAGTTTGAGGAGTGGTAATTCCTGCCAATGCATTACATGATATGGTCAGATTCATTTCTTCTTCTTCTAGGGTTGGTTCCTGGTGTATATCCTCTTCTTTCTAAGTTTCTTGTTCCTTTTCTTCCTCCTCTTCACAATCTATGTAAAATAATTTGTTCTCGACATAATTAGGACCTTTAGTGTATTTTCTATCACAACTATAGAGAAGACCATTTTTATTTTTTCTTCCAATTGTTGTGGTGTGAACCTTGTAGGTTTTGGAAGTCTAGGAGTAACAAAACTTCCATATTTATAGTTGTGAGTGGTAGGCTTCCTTGTCGTCATATTTTTTCTTTAAATTTTTATTTCCAACCTAAATGCCTTCTCCAATGAGTCAGGTTCCCAAAGACAAACCTCATGTTGGATATTATCCTTTAATTTCCCTATGAAGACATCAATAATATGTTCCTATGGAATATCAATTACTAGTATATTCAATTTTTGGAAATCCTTATTGTGATCCACCATTGAACCCTTTTGTTTGAGATTTATCAATTGGCTAAAGAAGGCATTTCTCTTTGTATCCTCATAATGTGGTATTGTTTCCTCCATAAAAATTGACCAAGTGACAATTTTTTTACGAGAGAAAAGCCATCGATACCATACAAATGTATTTTGTTATAAATATAAAGTTGCAATGCGTAACTTTTGTGTGTTTTGCACAATATGGAGATCAAAATATTTTCCATCTGTAGTATCGATGTTACCGGATACTTGACATCAAACTTCCTCATATCGATATTTGGAATATGGTGGGTCTTAAATCCAACATTAGAGTCTATGAAATCATGATTAACATTTCTTTTATTCTCATCATGCGTTTAATCTACTATAGTTTCTCCATTAGGAATCAATTCTTGTAGCAACTTTGTCAAACCTTCTTTAAAATTTTCCATGTATGCATTTAGACCATTCTTCATGTCTTCCATGTTTCCCTTTAGTATTTATCCTATACCATCGATCTTAGCTTCCATTTAATTCTTCAATCCATCCATGTATTTATTCAAATGATTCATCTTAGATTCCATTCCTTTCTTCAATCCATCCATGTATTTCTTCAAACCATCCACCTTAGCTTCCATTTCATTTTTTGTTACTCTTTGCGAGAGCGAAATTTGTTGCACTTGGTCTCATAATTTTGATATATCATGTTGCAATTATTCCTCTTCATGAGTCATATTAGATCCTTATGAGGGCTTAATGGGTGTAGAATTTTTTTTTGGGGCATTTTGAGAACCCAATACTGATATCTATGCTTCAATATGTCCTTGGAATAACTTCAAACTCATTTTTTAAACAAGACTTATGTAATTTTTTTAACACAATGCACACATTTTTATTTCTTTTGAGGAGCTCGATATTGAAGCTGATGTATCTATGTAATTTTGGATCCCCAATATTTTATCTTCAGTCCTGTAGTAGCCCTATAAGTCTTCTTTCCAATTCCACAGCTCAGACCTAATTTGGATTCTTCAAGATAAAGTTATGCCCTATCTCCCACAATGAACTAATTATGAAAGCAAACTTGTACATCATGCCATGTGTCACTATTTTGACTTTATACTCTGACATTGATACAAAAAAACGACAGTCCGTGCACTTGTCACCACTTTTTACAAAATTCCAATCCGATGTATGAAACGAAATTTATGACGATTTTCCCTTGGTCACCTATTTGAGATGAAATTATGGAGCCTGTAGAACCCTAACTTCCTCAGATCATATATTTGAAAATATAGCGAACCAAGGTCTGATATTTTTACACGACGTTCCTTTAGGTTTTGGATCAAATGGGTTTCGGTTTCAGCTTCTGATCCTTCGTAGAAAATACATTACAGCACAAATTTCAAGATGACCTTTTTGCAACAATGAAACCATAGAATCCAAATCTCTGATACCAAATGTTATGAAACCAACTAACAAAATAGAAGAAAAGATAGATCAATGACCTATAAATCAGTGTTTTCAAGGGGGAAAACTCCTTTACATTAAATAAATTCACTAGTACATATGGTAAAAATTCCGACACTTTTGTTCAGACACTTTTGACGTATTGTCAGAAATTTCCTCAATTTTGACCAATTTTTTTAATCTCGCTAACAAGTGTCGCTATAGCGACGGTTTGAGAATATCATTAGAAGAAAAAAATTTAGGGAAACCATCGATCATATGACGTTTAGGGACACACCATTGGCATTACGACATTTCGACGCCAACTGTGGGTCTTGTGACATTTCGGTCCCAACTGTCGCTATTGCGACGTTCATGGAAACCGTTGATATTGCGACGTGTAGGGGAAAAATGTCGGTGTTGGGACATTACAGGAGTATGCGTCGGTCTTGTGACATGTAGGAGACACACCGTCGGTCTTGTGATGGTTTAGGAATAATGTTAAGGTTTAGGGTTTAGGAACAATGTTCGGGAGTTAGGGTTTAGGGTTTAGGAACAATGTGTCTGGTCTTGTGATCGGGTTTAGGGTTTAGGAACAATGTGTCTGGTCCCGTGACCAGGTTTAAGGTTTAGGAACAATGTGTTTGAAACTGTCATTGAGTTTAGGGTTTAGGAACAATGTGTCTGGTCTGTGATTGATTTTACGATTTAGGAACAATGTGTCTAGTCCTGTGATCGAGTTTAGGGTTTAGGAACAATGTGTTCGGTCGTCATGTGATCAGGTCATCTGAGAGCACCCAAGGAGACACATTAGACACATTCAGGCTGGCCAGGTTGGGCCTGATCGAGTCGTGTCGTGTGAGGCCACTTGTTATCACTATAAAAGTTTTTTCTAAAACTTGGACAGTTTGCTTTGTTCCTAGTCATGGTTTTTACATAGGTGTTAAGTCATTTTAAGTTTTTTGGGTTAAGTGATAGGGTTAGAGTCTCATTTTCATTCACATAATAAAGTCCAACAACCTTATTTCATACCTTGAGAGTCTCATACCATGTTTAGAGAGTCAATTTTTTAACCATTTAAAAAAAAAATTGATTAAGCCACGAAACCACGTTTTCGTAGTGCAGACAATGTTAAAAATTGCTTTTGCGCTACGAAAACACTACTCTTTTCGTAGCGCAAAACCCTGAAATTACATTAGGTGCGCTACAAAATCGGGGATTTGTAGCAAGTCTTATCAAAGTATCAAATCCATCAAATTCCGTTAATCCTTCATGATTAGGTGTCAGCCACGAGTCTTTTCTCACACATGCAACCATTCATAGCTATGATGACATTCCTTAGAAGTCATTTATCTTAGTCATTTTTCAAATTTGAAAAGGGTTGGTTTTTTGTTTTATTGTCTCATGTAAGAAACAGATGATGCATACCCTTTTCTAAATGGTAAGCTCATGGTAAGTAGAAACCAAAGCTTCTCTCATTCATCAAGTGAGGTTGATTATTACTTTCAAGCGAGGCAGTGTCCCTAATCAAGCGAGGCAATTTACTCTGAAATCAAGCGAGGTTGTTGGTTACAGGTTTTCAAGAAGCACACATGAATTTCAAGAAAAGGATGACAAAGGAAAGAAAGAACCACAGGTCAGGCCACTGTTTAAGGACAGAGCCTGAAATCAAAGAGGCTCTAACCAAGGACAAATCAGTTGAGGAGGCCTTCAAGAAGACAGGATGTTGGAAATTCTGTGAAAAATTGCAGGGAGGTCATAATCAAGTGACAAAATATTTTGCTCTTCATTTTACAGGTTCAAATACAAAGATTGGAGTCTTAAAATTTCCAATTTCCCCTGAGATCATATCATTAGTGACAGAGATTCCAAGGGGAGAAGAAAGATAGTTCAAAAATTTCAAATTTGAGATGGAACCTTGTAAAATATTTCTGAAGCCAGGGTTTGTAGAGACAGACTTAACTAAAGCAGTGCCAAGAAGTTACATCAAGAACACCTATGCCAACCTTATCTACAACATTCAAAGGTATTTCACCTGTGAGGGAAGATACCATAAAGTGTATTCTTATCATTTCAAACTCTTGTTGCATTTTACTGGAATGATTTATTTGGATTTGTCTTTTTTCTTGTTTCGAAGTTTAGCTAAGATGGCAGATAAAGTGCAAAGGAAAGCTCAATACTGTGAAACTTCACTTTTCCATCATGGTCTAGTTAAATTGATAGTTTTACATGAACTTCAGAGGATAAACAGAGAATGGTATACATTTTTGTTTTTGTGTCGATTTGGGTGGAAACACAAGGAACGAGTATTAGCCCTAGGGCCAGAGAAAAATCACCATCAGAAACCAGTGACCCTGTAGAGACAAGATCAAAAGATTTGTCAAGTTGAAACCCAGAAAGAAAGTGAAAGATTCAGAGATCAAAACATCAGTGATCATTCAAGAGACTCCTCAACCTGCACAAAAGAAGACAACTAAAGTTAAAAAAACAATACAGGAATAGTCAACCAGCAAATTAGCCCAGAAAAGATTGAATAGAAGTCAAATAGCAAAGGAAAGGGGCAAAACAGTGGTTTCAAAGAAAGTCCAGGTTTAAAGGGTAATTTGAATGATATTTTACAGGCTATTGATATTGAAGAATCTCCTTTAGTTCAGGCAGACTTTATAAAATTGGATGAAGGGAAATCTAAGAAGATGAAATCTTCCAAAAAGCTGGATTTTGATGATGAAATTTCAGAGTTTGTGTTCAAGCCCAGAAGGCCTTTAACTAGGAAATCGAAAAAGTTGCAAGAGCTGGATATGGAGTTAGATAAAGCAGGGGAAGTTTCCAATGTTTATGAAGAGCCCATAGACCTATCATCACCAATGCCTGAAGGTGACAAAAACAGAGTTTTCAACACTCAAAGAGAAAAGAGCAGTTATGAAGAAATTAAAGAAAAGTTGAGACTAGCTAATCTTGAAATTTCTAAGCTTAAGAAGAAAGCAAGAAGACATGTTGTTGAGAAGACAAACTTCAACAGAATAAGGGCTCTGTGGGAGGTTGAAAGAGTTTCAAAACCTGAAACAGTCAGCAGTGAAGCTCAGTACTTTACCTGGACTGTCCCTGCAATCAAAGAGGCAAGATTTATGAGAATGATAAATGTTAAAATGAGGGCTACTAACAGGAGATTGAAGAGGAAGATTGAATATCTTGAAATTTAATTGACAAAGTCTGAAGGTTAGCTACATCAGAGATAGAAAAAGAGCAGTAAGTGACAAATCCTTAATACAATCTTGTTTTTGGGAAGGACGTCACTTTTTGAGGACATTTCAAAGTTGACTTATTTTGATTGTTAAGGTCTATAGACATCATGGGAAACATTAAAAGTTGCAAATATTCCTGAAGTCTGAGAATTGTGAAAAAAAAAAAACTGTGTAAAAAAGACATACACAGCAGTTTCGTAGCACACTACGAAACTACTGTAGGTCCATTTTTGAATATTTTTATAAGGATTTTGAGAGGTAAAAACACTTGGTTTCTGAATATTGTTGCTGCTAGTGGATGGAAAGGGCTCACAGATGAAATTTTAGGTGTCAAACCAAAATAAAGTGGATGGTTAAGAGATGTTTACAAAGATACAGATTATGCGCTACGAAAACAGCTGCTATTTTTGTAGCGCAGCCATATCATCTCTCTTTATACTTTTTCAAAGGCTTAATTTTTGTATAGGTGGAAAGGCATGGTTCCATGGAAATGATAACACATGTCACTTATCTCAAAAAGTCAATATTTCCAGCAAAATGGTTCGAAGATCATCAATGAAGGTAAAAGCTAAATTACATGAAACATGTTCCATGTTTTGTAGGGCAGATAAGACATGAATCAGTATGATTGCATAACAAGATTAGAGGCATCATCAAGATCGAAGATATGGAGAAGCAGCTGTCAGAGATATTATTTAAGTCTTAGATAAGGTTGTTTTAGACATAATAAGGAGTTTTACTCCTATTTGTATTAGGACTTCTAGAAGAGACAGTGAACTGTCAGATGTAATTAACACTCTGTTATAGGAGAAGATAGGTGTCAAACTTAGAAATTTTAATTCTCTTCAAGATGGATAAGGGAATCCAAGATTGTAATGATGACTCTATAAGAGACATGAAGTCGAATTTCTAAAGGTTGGCAATTTTCATTAACAAACAAACTATGTTATTATAGCAGACTGTGTGTTTTCATCTTAATACAAATATTGGCTTTACTACTCAGGATTCAGAAAGAGTTTTTGGGGTTTGATCTTCCTATGGATTTCCTCATTTACCTATTTGTAGTGGTATGAACATGTGTTACTTAGAATTCATTGGAAAATGCTCTAACTTCCTTCATATGTTTGTAAACTGTGTTTTATTCACTGTCTTATTGTTTTGTTGATACATCTAAAACTCTAAAATGCCCTGACTTCCATGTTAAGCTAATTTTGATGTTTTGTTGAAACATACATTGACTCCATAGCCCAATAGATGTTTTTTTATCAGTAATTCAACCAGTTGTACACTTTATATCCAATTTATTCCTAGAGTTAGCCATCTAATCCTTAATTCAAAATCTTAACCTATTGAGAGAGCCCTCTCAGGTTGAGGAGGCGAGACCTCGACTAAAAGTCTGGTTTGAAATAGTTACTCAGAGTCTACTTGATCAGCAACCTATCAGGGTCAGATTTTGTGATAACATTTTGGTGCGTCTGTCGGGAGCCTGAAGACTATTCACTCCCGAAATCAAGAAAGTTGAACTTCTAAAGGGAGCAGGAGCCTGGAAAATTTTTCGAGGCTGCATCTACCTTGGTGACTCCATACATTTTCAAAATTTTAAAGGTGGCTTCGAGAAGCAGATACACATGGAGAAATCCTGATCCCCATCCACCTACCATTGTGGACAATCCAAACACTATTTCAAGAGGTAGTCAAAGAATTTCAGAAATATCAGGTACTCCATCTCATTCGAAATATTTCTCCTCTGAAATATTAAGAAGTCCTGAAGACAAAAGAGTTGATGATAAAATTCATGAAGTGTTGTTTAGATCGGAAAGTGAAAAGGAATTCATTAATATTATCTTAGACTTGCAAAAGAGAGGAATTGACACTTCATCCCTAGTAACACAAGAAGACAAAGAGGAATTTTGGGAAGTTGTTACCTCTGAGATGTTGTTAGAAAAAGGGTCTCTCGATAAACTTAAAGAACTTGACCCTTTCGAAGTCTTACTGAAATCCAAAGTTGGTTTGCCCCTTCCAAATTGGAGCTAAATTGTTAGTGGCTTGCAGAAACCAAGTAGTCCTCTTCATATCAGTTCTTCATCTTCTGTTTCTGTCATTCCTAAAACTACTTTTCATCCTTCAAGCATGGTTTCTCCTGCTAGGTATGCACCACTTGTACTTCCTGTTGTTTTGCATGATCTTCGTAGTAAATATGCTGCTAGGATCCCTACTTGGGGTAGTGATGACGAAATTACAGCAGAGAAATATGTAGATAGATTTAATGATTTTATAGACAGGGAAGAAGTTGATGATGAAGATGTGAAATTAAGGTTTTTTGCACAGAGTTTTATTGGTGAAGTTAGAAAATGGTTTAAATCTCTTGCACTAGGAAGCATTCGAAATTGGGATGAGTTTGAACATAAATTTTTAAAGAAATGGAGAAACAGAACCAATCCAGTTCAAGCACTTACTGAATATAACAGCCTTAGAAGGGCAGTTGATGAGTCTGTCCAAAACTTTTCAAAGAAATTTAATAAATTTTTTTACTCAATTCCAGCTCATTTAAAACCTCTGGAAGCCTTAGCACAAATGAGATATGCTGAAGCATTTGATTATGAATTTTCTATCTTGTTAAGAGAAAGAGAATCACCTACACTTGCTGAAATGCAAAGTGATGCAGTAAAGGTGGAGGTAAACGCGATAGCTACTAAAAAGTCAAAAATGGGAAAAACTAAATTGAAAGAAGAAGAGAAACCTTCCACTTCAACTTCTAAAGATAAATTTGATTCAATGATGAAAACCATGGAGAAGTTGATGGATAGGTTGGCTCTTGGAAACACTTCGGCTCCTCCTGTGCAACATGAACCTCAATTTAGAAATCCTCAATCCAGGAGACCTCAGAACCAACAAAGGCCAAGAGAAAATAGAAATCAGCAACCCGATCCTCCAGTGAGACCTCCTTTTTAGCAGAATTTGGTAGATATAATATGAGCCCGAAATTCCTGAAGAATCCATCCATTTTATTGATGAAGAGATGTCAGGAATTTTCTTGACTAAGGAAGAGCATGATGAGTTAGATTTGGCTAATCAAGGAGGAGAATCGCAGATTATTTTAAGAGATATAAACATGTCATTTTTGAGATGCAAAAGCAATATAATCTCAGAAACATAAATGTACCTATCATTGCAAACAAAACACAGCCTAAGAAATATGCTCCGAAGGTTTCTGAAGCTAGAAATGATACCCCAAAGGTTGCTAAAGGTAAAAAGGACACTCCACTTGGTAAGAAAGATACTCAACTTCCTCCTCTTATCAAAGAAGTTGAAAAATCTGCTTTTGTTTTTAACCTTGAGAATGAGATTTCAAAGATTAAGATATCAGTCCCATTTAGCGAGATTCTCAAGGTAAATGAATATAGAAGCAAGATTGTCAAGTTGTTAAACTCACAACCAGGAGCTGCTGATATTTTGAATGTTCAAGAAGATAATCCTACTATATATTTGTGTCCAAGGATAGAAGATGAAAAAAATGAAGAGTTTCCTCTTTTTTATGTAAGCATTAGTATTCATGATATGACTTTACATAATGCTATGTTGGATTCAGGGGCTTCACATAACCTTATGCCCAAAGTAATCATGGAAAGGATGGGATTACAAATCACAAGATCATATAAGGATTTATTTTCTTTTGATTCAAAAAGAGTTCAATGTATTGGTCTAATCAAGGATGTTGTTGTTGGTCTAACACAAATCCCAGCAAAGATAGTTGTTATGGACATTGTTGTGGCTGATGTTCCACCAAAGTTTGGTATGCTATTGTCAAGTTCATGGGCAGCAAAAATCAAAGGCACAATGCAGATGGACCTTACCTATGCCACTATTCCAGTTTTTGGTGAACAAAGGAGATTGTATCGGGAGACTAGAATGGCTTACATGGTAAGTGCAAAGATAAGCCTCAGAATTTTCCTATTTATGCCTTTGATACTAAGCTTGGATCTGTCATTCTTTTCAATGAATCAGCTGATAGTGTTGATGAAGAAATAAGAGCATAAAATCAGCAAACATAAAATCAATAAGTAAATGAAAAACGGATGGAAGAATGGTAGTCACTGTACTTTGATGGATCAACAGGAAAAGAGGGGGCAGGAGTAGGGATTTGGATTACAATTCCAACTAATGAAAGTAAGTTTTACTCTTACAAACTAAATTTTGATTGCACAAACAACATGGCTGAATATGAATCTTTGATTTTGGATCTAGATCTTCTTACAAAAATGAAGGCTCGAAATATTTCTGTTTTTGGAGATTCAGAATTGGTTATTAGACAAGTTGAAGGTGTTTATCAAACAAAGGATGTAAGAATAAAAGCTTACAGAAATTTAGTTTTAGACATATTGGAGAATTTTCAAGCTTTTTCCTTCATAGTCAAATCTAGAGATCAAAATTCCATTGTTGATTCTCTTGCTGTCTCTACAATTCTCTTCATCATTCCTATACATTCTACTGAAAAATATGAAATTGAAGTTCGCCATAGACCAGCTATACCAGACAATATCATCAATTGGCAAGTTTTTGAAGATGATCAACAGGTTAGGAATTTTATTGAGCTAAAACAAGAATTTGAAAGCACTCAAGTTGATCAACAAAACATGCTTGTTGAATCAAAAGGAAATTCTGAAGTTTTGCAACTAAAGAATAATTCAATACCAAAGGGTATTATTCCTCTTGAGAATATTTTTGACCAGAATGATGTTTTCAAATCACCAAAGATACAAGTTGATGAAGAGGAAGTAGAAAGTTGTAATATTGGTACATTAGCTTTGCCTAAAATGATCAAAATTTCAAAGTTTCTTTCAGCTGATATGAAATTCAAATATATTGAGATGATGAAGAAGTTTATTGATGTTTTTTCTTGGAGTTATGTTGATTTAAAAAATATGATCCTTCCATTATTCAACATACTATTCCTATCAAATAAAATGAGAAACCATTAAAACAGAAGTTGAGGAGAATTAACCCTCTTCTCATGTCATTGATTGAAAGGGAGATTAAGAAACTCTTTGATGCAAAAATCATTGTCCCAATCATATTCTCCAATTGGCTTGCAAATTTGGTACCAATTAGAAAGAAGAATGGAGAAATCAAAATTTGTATTGACTTCAGAAATTTGAACAAAGCATCACTAAAGGACAACTATCCTCTTCCCAAGATGGAATCAATTCTGCAAAATATTGTTGGTTCTCAAAGAATGTCTATGCTTTATGGTTTTTCAGGTTACAATCAGATTCTTGTGCATCCGGATGATCAGGAGAAAACAGCCTTCACAACACCATGGGGCACATTCATGTATGCTAAGATGCCTTTTGGTCTTATGAATGCAGGAGCTACTTTTCAAAGGGCAATGGACATTGCTTTTTCTGAAGAAAAGGATAAGACTGTGGTTGTTTATCTTGACGATATAACAGTATTTTCAAAGAAAGAAGAAGATCATTTGAAACACTTAGAAAGGATTCTGCTAAAATGTAGAAGGTTTGGTATCTCTCTTAATCCTACTAAAAGCATATTTGCTTTAACTACAGGAAAATTACTTGGTCATATCATTTCTGAAGATGGAATTAGGATTGATCCTAACAGATTTAATGCAATTCAAAAATTAGATTTGCTAATAAATAGGAAAGAGATTCAATCATTTCTAGGAAAAGTGAATTTTGTTAGACGCTTCATTCCAAACTTTGCTGAGATTGTCAAAGATATAACAAAGATGTTAAAGAAAGGATTTGATATTAAATGGAAAGCTGAAGCTAAAAAATCTTTTGAGCAAATCAAGAAGGCACTCACACAAGCAGCGGTACTCATCAGCCCAGATTTTTCCAAAGAATTTCTAGTTTTTACATTTGCTTCCGAAAAAACAATTGTTGGAGTTTTGTTACAAAAAGGAAAGCAAGGCACTGAATAGCCTATTTCTTTCTTTAGTAAAACACTAGCAAATTCTGAACTGAAGTATAATATTCTAGAAAAACAGGCCTATGCTTTGGTGAAAGCTATTAAAGATTTCAGAATCTACATTCTGCATTCTCATATTGTGGCATTTGTTCCAAGTGTTATGGTAAAAGACATTCTAACTCAGGCAGATCCCGATGGCAAGAGGGGAAAATGGATTGCAAAATTGTTGGAATATGATATAGACATCAAACCAACAAAGTTGGTGAAGGGACAAGGCTTGGCAAAGTTGATGACTCAATCAAACTTGGACTATCTTGATATAAATCTGAATGCAGAAATATCAGAAATTTCTAATGATGAGGAAGAATTGGTTCAAATTAATGAGAAAAACATCACTTCAGAGTGGTATATGGATGTGGTTTTTGTTCTACAACATCACAAATCTCTCGCTGATCTAACAAAGTCCAAAGCAAGGTTTGTTAAGCTGAAATATTTAATATATTTTGTATTTGACAGAAATATGTTTTGGAAAGATACAGGAGGAATTTTGTTGAATTGCTTACTTGAAGAAGAAGCTGAAAAATTCATTGAAGAATTCTGTAAAGGTGATTGCGGAGGACACCATTATTGGAAGGCTACAGCGAATAAAATTCTAAGAGCTGGATATTTTTTGCCAACAATGTTTAAAGACATTTACAAAAAAATCGTTGCATGTCATGAATGCAAAATTTTTGAAGGAAAAAGAAAGCTTGTACCTCTACCTTTGGTTCCTATCTATGTGGAAGCTCCTTTTCAGCAGTGGGGGTTAAACTTTATTGGAGAGATACATCCATCATCTTCGGGGCAGCATCGCTAGATTCTCACAGCAACAGACTACTTCACCAAATGGATAGAGGCGATACCAACAAGGCAAGCTAATGACTCTGTAATTATTTCTTTTCTAGAGAATAATATATTGTCTAGATTTGACTATCCCATGAATATTATAACAGATAATTCTCAAGCATTTAAGTCCAAAAAAATGATAAATTTCTGCCATCAATACCATATCACTCTTGGACACTCTACAACATATTATCCGCAAGGGAATGGTCTTGTTGAATCATCAAATAAGAGCATTGTAAGAATCATCAAAAAGGTATTGCAGGAGAACAAGAAAGCTTGGCACTTAAAGCTAAAGTATGCCTTATGGGTTGATAGGATTTGTACAAAGACGTCAATTGGGACTTCCCCATATGAATTAGTTTATGGTGCTGAAGATGTTTTTCCATCATCACTAGGGGTACCGGTCATAAAGTTAATTCAAGGACTTGAAGAAGAACCAAATGTCATTCAAAGGAGGATCAACCAAATGATAGCCTTGCAATAAAAGAGAAATGAAGTCTACGACAGCCATCAGCAAGTTCAAAACATAATCAAGAACACATTTGATAAGAAGATCAAAGAAGACAGTTTCCAGCTACAAGACAAAGTGCTAAAATGGGAGGCCAAAATTGAGGAAAAGGGCAAGCATGGTAAGTTTGAGAATTTATGGAAGGGTCCTTTTAAGATTACTGGTTTTCATGGGAACAACACTTATATATTGCAGGATATTGATGGAGGATCATATGCTGGAGGGCCTGTTAATGGCAGGTTCCTAAAGCATTATGCTTGCAGAAGTTTTACCAGTCACTCATGACATTGTACATATTCCATCTTTGTCAGTTTTATTGTTAATAGTGACAAGCTAAAACAGAGATCTTAAGCCCGAGGTGAAGGCCCAAACAGTTTTAAGAAGATGCTTGTCAACACAAATTTCTGTTTTTACCAAAAATGGATAGCACTGGAGCTGCGGGTTCTTAGTGTACCACAGGGGCACACTATCCCAAGTGGAGCCACTGTTATCACTATAAAAAAAAATTCCAAACATGGACAATTTGCTTTGTTCCTAGTCATGGATTTTAGATAGGTGTTATGTCATTTTAAGTTTTTAGAGGTTAAGTGATAAGGTTAGAGTCTCATTTTCATTCACATAATAAAGTCCAACAACTTTATTTCATACCTTGAGAGTCTCATACCATGTATAGAGAGTCAAGTTTTTAACCATTTTAAAAAAAATTGATTAAGCCACGAAACCACATTTTCGTAGCGCAGACAGTGTTAAAAACTGCTTTTGCACTACGAAAACGCTTCTCTTTTCATAGCGCAAAACCCTGAAATTACATTAGGCACACTACAAAATCGGGGATTCGTAGCCAGTCTTGTCAAAGTATCAAATCCATCAAATTTTGTTAATCTCTCATGATTAGGTGTCAGCCACGAGTCTTTTCTCACACATGCAACCATTCATAGCCATCATGACATTCGTTAGAGGTCATTTATCTTAGTCATTTTCAAATTTGAAAACGGTTGTTTTTGGTTTTATTGTCTCATGCAAGAAACACATGATGCATACCCTTTTCCGAATGGTAAGCTCATGGTAAGCAGAAACCAAAGCTTCTCTCATTCATCAAGCGAGGCTAATTATAACTTTCAAGCGAGGCAGTTTCCTCTGAAATCAAGCGAGGTTGTTGGTTACAGGTTTTCAAGAAGCACACAGGAATTTCAAGGAAAGGATGACAGAGGAAAGAAATAACCACAGGTTAGGCCATTGTTTAAGGACGGAGCCTGAAAGCATAGAGGCTCTAACCAAGGACACATCAGTTGACAAGGCCTTCAAGAAGACAGGATGTTGGAAATTCTGTGAAAAATTGCAGGGAGGTCATAATCAAGTGACAAAAGATTTTTCTCTTCATTTTACAGGTTCAAATACAAAGGTTGGAGTCTTAAACTCACCAATTTCCACTGAGATCATATCATTAGTGACAGAGATTCCAAGGGGAGAAGAAAGATAGTTCAAAAATTTCAGATTTCAGATGGAACCTTGTAAAATATTTCTGAAGCCAGGGTTTGTAGAGACAGACTTAACTAAAGCAGTGCCAAGAAGTTACATCAAGAACACCTATGCCAACCTTCTCTACAACATTCAAAGGTATTTCACCTGTGAGGGAAGATACCATAAAGTGTATTCTTATCATTTCAAACTCTTGTTGCATTTTACTGGAATGATTTATTTGGATTTGTCTTTCTTCTTGTTTCGAAGTTTAGCTAAGATGTCAGATAAAGTGCAAATGAAAGCTCAATACTGTGAAACTTCACTTTTCCATCATGGTCTAGTTAAATTGATAGTTTTACATGAACTTCAGAGGATAAACAAAGAATGGTCTACATTTTTGTTTTTGTGTGGATTTGGGTGGAAACACAAGGAACGGGTATTAGCCCTAGGGCCAGAGAAAAATCACCATCAGAAACCAGTGACCCTGTAGAGACAAGATCAAAAGATTTGTCAAGTTGAAACCCAAAAAGAAAGTGAAAGATTCAGAGATCAAAACATCAGTGATCATTCAAGAGACTCCTCAACCTGCACAAAAGAAGACAACTAAAGTTAAAAAAACAATACAGGAACAGTCAACCAGCAAATTAGCCCAGAAAAGATTGAATAGAAGTCAAATAGCAAAGGAAAGGGGCAAAACAGTGGTTTCAAAGAAAGTCCAGGTTTAAAGGGTAATTTGAATGATATTTTACAGGCTATTGATATTGAAGAATCTCCTTTAGTTCAGGCGGACTTTATAAAATTGGATGAAGGGAAATCTAAGAAGATGAAATCTTCCAAAAAGCTGGATTTTGATGATGAAATTTCAGAGTTTGTGTTCAAGCCCAGAAGGCCTTTAACTAGGAAATCGAAAAAGTTGCAAGAGCTGGATATGGAGTTAGATAAAGTAGGGGAAGTTTCCAATGTTTATGAAGAGCCCATAGACCTATCATCACCAATGCCTGAAGGTGACAAAAACAGAGTTTTCAACACTCAAAGAGAAAAGAGCAGTTATGAAGAAATTAAAGAAAAGTTGAGACTAGCTAATCTTGAAATTGCTAAGCTTAAGAAGAAAGTAAGAAGACATGTTGTTTAGAAGACAAACTTCAACAGAATAAGGGCTCTGTGGGGGGTTGAAAGAGTTTCAAAACCTGAAACAGTCAGCAGTGAAGCTCAGTACTTTACCTGGACTGTCCCTGCAATCAAAGAGGCAAGATTTATGAGAATGATAAATGTTAAATTGAGGGCTACTAACAGGAGACTGAAGAGGCAAATTGACGATCTTGAAATTCAATTAACAAAGTCTGAAAGTCAGCTACAGCAGAGATAGAACAAGAGCAGTAAGTGACAAATCCTTAATACAGTGTTGTTTTTGGGAAGGACATCACTTTTTGAGGGATTTCAAAGTTGACTTATTTTGATTGTTAAGGTCTATAGACATCATGGAAATCATCAAAAGGTTCAAATATTCTTAAAGTCTGAGAATTGTTAAAAAAAAAAAAATTGTGTAAAAAAGACATACACAGCTATGAAACTGTTGTAGGTGCATTTTTTAATATTTTTATAAGGGTTTTGAGAGGTAAAAACTCTTGGTTTCCGAATTTTATTGCTGTTGGTGGATGGAAAGCGCTCACAGATGAAACTTTAGGTGTCAAAGCAAAATAAAGTGGATGGTTAAGAGATGTTTACAAAGATACAGATTCTGCACTACGAAAACAACTGTTATTTTCGTAGCACAGCCATATCAGCTCTCTTTATACTTTTTCAAAGGCTTAATTTTTGTACAGGTGGAAAGGCATGGTTCCATGGAAATGATAACACGTGTCACTTATCTCAAAAATTCAATATTTCCAGCAAAAGGGTTCGAAGATCATCAATGAAGGTAAAAGCTAAATTACAGGAAACATGTTCCCTGTTTTGTAGGGCATATAAGACATGAATCAGCATGATTGCATAACAAGATTAGAGCCATCATCAAGGTCGAAGATATGGAAAAACAGCTGTTAGAGATATTATTTAAGTCTTAGATAAGGTTGTTTTAGACATAATAAGGAGTTTTACTCCTATTTGTATTAGGACTTCTAGAAGAGACAGTTAACTGTCAGATGTAATTAAGAGTCTGTTTTAGGAGCAGATAGGTGTCAACTTAGAAATTTTAATTCCCTTCAAGATGGATAAAGGAATCCAAGATTGTAATGATGACTCTATAAGAGACATGAAGTTGAATTGCTAAAGGTTGGAAATTTTCATTAACAAGCAAACTATGTTATTATAGTAGAATGTGTGTTTTCATCTTAATACGGATATTGGCTTTACTACTCAGGATTCAGAAAGAGTTTTTGGTGTTTTATCTTCCTATGGCTTTCCTCATCTACCTGTTTGCAGTGCTATGAACATGTGTTAGAATTCATTGGAAAATGCTCTAACTTCCTTCATATGTTTGTAAATTGTGTTTTATTCACTGCGTTATTGTTTTGCTGATATATCTAAAACTCTGAAATGCCCTCACTTCCATGTTAAGCTAATTTTGATGTTTTGTTGAAACATACCTTGACTCCATAGCCCAATAGATGTTTGTTGATCAGTAATTCAACCAGTTATACACTTTATATCCAATTTATTCCTAGAGTTATCCATCTAATCCTTAATTCAAAATCTTAAACCCATTGGGAGAGCCCTCTCAAGTTGAGGAGGCTAAGCCTCGACTAAAAGTCTAGTTTGAAATAGTTACTCAGAGTCTACTTGATCAGCAGCCTATCAAGGTCAGATTTTGTGATAACATTTTGGTGCGTCTGCCGGGAGTCGGAAGACTATTCATTCCCAAAATCAAGAACGCTGAACTTCTAAAGGTAGGAGGAGCTCAGAAAATTTTTCGACGCTGCATCTACCTTGGTGACTCCATAAATTTTCAAAAGTTTAAAGGCGGCTTCGAGAAGCAGATACACACGAGCAATCCTGATCCCCATCCACCTACCATTGTGGACAATCCAAACACTATTTCAAGAGGCAGTCAAAGAATTTCAGAAATATCAGGTACTCCATCTCATTTGAAATCTTTCTCCTCTGAAATATTAATAATTCCTGAAGACAAAAGAGTTGATGATAAAATTCATGAAGTGTTGTTTAGATCAGAAAGTGAAAAGGAATTCATTGATATTATCTTAGACTTGCAAAAGAGAGGAATTGACACTTCAGCCCTAGTAACACAAGAAGACAAAGAGGAATTTTGGGAAGTTGTTACCTCTGAGCTGTTGTTAGAAAAAGAGTCTCTCGAAAAACTTAAAGAACTTGACCCTTTCGAAGTCTTACTAAAATCCAAAGTTGGTTTGCCCCTTCCAAATTGGAGCTCAATTGTTAGTGGCTTGCAGAAACCAAGTAGTCCTCCTCATATCAGTTCTTCATCTTCTGTTTTTGTCATTCCTAAAACTACTTTTCATCCTTCAAGCATGGTTGCTCCTGCTAGGTATGCACCACTTGTACTCCCTGTTGTTTTGCATGATCTTCCTAGTAAATACGCTGCTAGGATCCCTACTTGGGATAGTGATGAAGAAATTATAGTAGAGGAATATGTAGATAGGTTTAATGATTTTATAGACAGGGAAGAAGTTGATGATGAAGATGTGAAATTACGGTTGTTTGCACAGAGTTTTATTGGTGAAGTTAGAAAATGGTTTAAAGATCTTGCACTAGGAAGCATTCAAAATTGGGATGAGTTTGAAGATAAATTTTTAAAGAAATGGGGAAACAAAACCAATCCAGTTCAACCACTTACTAAATATAGCAGCCTTAGAAGGGCAGTTGATGAGTCTGTCCAAAACTTTTCAAGGAGATTTAATAAAGTTTTTGACTCAATTCCAGCTCATTTAAAACCTCCGGAAGCCTTAGCACAAATGAGATATGCTGAAGCATTTGATTATGAATTTTCTATCTTGTTAAAAGAAAGAGAATCACCTAGACTTTCTGAAATGCAAAGTGATGCAGTAAAGGTGGAGGTAAACATGATAGCTGCTAAAAAGTCAAAAATGGGAAAAACTAAATTGAAAGAAGAAGAGAAACCTTCCACTTCAACTTCTAAAGATAAATTTGATTCAATGATGAAAACCATGGAGAATTTGATGGAGAGGTTGGCTCTTGGAAACACTTCGGCTCCTCATGTGCAACATGAACCTCAATTTAGAAATCCTCAATTCAGAAGACCTCAGAACCAACAAAGGCCAAGAGAAAATAGAAATCAGCAGCCCGATCCTCCAGTAAGACCTCCTTTTCAGCAGAATTTGGTAGATGAAGAAGATGAGCCTGAAATTCCTGAAGAATCCATCCATTGTCTTGATGAAGAGATGTCAGGAATTTTCTTGACTAAGGAAGAGCATGATGAGTCAGATTTGGCTAATCAAGGAGGAGAATTGTCAGATTATTTTAAGAGATATCAGCATGCCATTTTTGAGATACAAAAGCAATATAATCTCAGAGACAGAAATGTACCTATCATTGCAAACAAAACACAGCCTAAGAAAGATGCTCCGAAGGTTGTTGAAGCTAGAAATGATACCCCAAAGGTTTCTGAAGGTAAAAAGGACACTCCACTTAGTAAGAAAAATACTCAACTTCCTCCTCTTATCAAAGAAGTTGAAAAATCTGTTTCTGTTTTTAACCTTGAGAATGAGATTTCAAAGATTAAGATATCAGTCCCATTTAGCGAGATTCTCAAGGTAGATTTAAGATATAAGAGATTCAATCATTTCTAGGAAAAGTGAATTTTGTTAGACGCTTCATTCCAAACTTTGCTGAGATTGTCAAAGATATAACAAGGATGTTAAATAAAGGATTTGATATTAAATGGAAAGCTAAAGCTAAAAAATATTTTGAGCAAATCAAGAAGGCACTCACACAAGCACTGGTACTCATCAACCCAGATTTTTCCAAAGAATTTCTGGTTTTTACATTTGCTTCTGAAAACACAATTGCTGGAGTTTTGTTACAAAAAGGAAAGCAAGGTACTGAACAACCTATTTCTTTCTTTAGTAAAACGCTAGCAAATGTTGAGGTGAAGTATAATATTCTAGAAAAACAGGCCTATGCTTTGGTGAAAGCTATTAATGATTTCATAATCTACATTATGCATTCTCATATTGTGGCATTTGTTCCAAGTGTTGTGGTAAAAGACATTCTAACTCAGGCAGATCCCAATGGCAAGAGGGGAAAATTGATTGCAAAATTGTTGTAATATGATATAGACATCAAACCAACAAAGTTGATGAAGGGACAAGGCTTGGAAAAGTTAATGACTCAATCAAACTTGGATTGTCTTGATATAAATCTGAATGCAGAAATATCAGAAATTTCTGATGATGAGGAAGAATTCGTTCAAATTGATGAGAAATACATCACTTTAGAGTGGTATAAGGATGTGGTTTTTGTTCTACAACATCACAAAGCTCCTGCTGATCTAACAAAGTCCAAAGAAAGGTTTGTTACGCTGAAATAGTTAAGATATTTTGTATTTGACAGAAATCTGTTTTGAAAAGATACCGGAGGAATTTTGTTAAATTGCTTACTTGAAGAAGAAGTTGAAAAAGTCATTGAATAATTCCATAAAGGTGATTGCGGAGGACACCATTATTGGAAGGCTACAGCAAATAAGATTCTAAGAGCTGGATATTTTTGGCCAACAATGTTTAAAGACATTTACAAAAAAATTGCTACATGTCATGAATGCCAAATTTTTGAAGGAAGAAGAAAGCTTGTACTCTACCTTTGGTTCCTATCTATGTGGAAGCTCCTTTTCAGCAGTTGGGGTTAGACTTTATTGGAGAAATACATCCATCATCATCAGGGCAGCATCACTGGATTCTCACAGCATCGGACTACTTCACCAAATAGATAGAGGCGATACGAACAAGGCAAGCTAAGGACTCTATAATTATTTAAGTCCAAAAAAATAATAAATTTCTGCCATCAATACCATATCACTCTTGGACACTCTACAGCATATTATCTGCAAGGGAATGGTCTTGTTGAATCATCAAATAAGTGCATTGTAAGAATCATCAAAAAGGTATTGCAGGAGAACAAAAAAGCTTGGCACTTAAAGCTAAAGTATGCCTTATGGGCTGATAGGATTTGTACAAAGAGGTCAATTGGAACTTCGCCATATGAATTAGTTTATGGTGTTGAAGTTGTTTTTCCATCATCACTAGGGGTACCGGTAATGAAGTTAATTCAAGGGCTTGAAGAGGAACCAAATGCCATTCAAAGGAGGATCAACCAGTTGATAGCCTTGCAAGAAAAGAGAAATGAAGTCTATGACAGCCATCAGCAAGTTCAAAACATAATCAAGAACACATTTGATAAGAAGATCAAAGAAGACAGTTTCCAACTACAAGACAAAGTGCTGAAATGGGAGGCCAAAATTGAGGAAAAGGGCAAGCACGGTAAGTTTGAGAATTTATGGAAGGGTCCTTTTAATATTGTTGGTTTTCATGGGAACAACACTTATATATTGTAGGAAATTGATGGAGGATCATATGCTGGAGGGCCTGTTAATGGAAAATTCCTAAAGCATTATGCTTGCTAAAGTTTTATCAGTCACTCATGACATTGTACATATTCCATCTTTGTCAGTTTTATTGTTAATAATGACAAGCTGAAACAGAGATCTTAAGCCCGAGGTGAAGGCCCAAACAGTTTGAAGAAGATGCTTGTCAACACAAATTTATGTTTTTATCAAAAATGGACAGCACTGGAGCTGCGGGTTCTTAGTGTACCACAGGGGCACACTATCCCAAGTGGAGCCATTGTTATCACTATAAAAAAAAAATCCAAACTTGGACAGTTTGCTTTGTTCCTAGTCATGGTTTTTAGATATGTGTTAAGTCATTTTAAGTTTTTAGGGGTTGAGTGATAGGGTTAGAGTCTCATTTTCATTCACATAATAAAGTCCAACAACCTTATTTCATACCTTAAGAGTCTCATACCATGTTTAGAGAGTCAAGTTTTTAACCATTTAAAAAAAATTGATTAAGCCACGAAACCACGTCTTCGTAACACAGACAGTGTTAAAAACTGCTTTTGCGCTACGAAAACGCTACTCTTTTCGTAGCGCAAAACCCTGAAATTACATTAGGCATGCTACGAATCCCCGTAGCAAGTCTTGTCAAAGTATCAAATACATCAAATTCCATTAATCCTTCATGATTAGGTGTCAACCACGAGTCTTTTCTCACACATGCAACCATTCATAGCCAGCATGACATTCGTTAGAGGTCATTTATCTTAATCATTTTCAAATTTGAAAAGGGTTGGTTTTTGGTTTTATTGTCTCATGCAAGAAACACATGATGCATACCCATTTCCTAATGGTAAGTTCATGGTAAGAAGAAACCAAAGCTTCTCTCATTCATCAAGTGAGGCTGATTATTACTTTCAAGCGAGGTAGTGTCCCTAATCAAGCGAGGCAGTTTACTCTGAAATCAAGCGAGGTTGTTGGTTACAGGTTTTCAAGAAGAACACAGGAATTTCAAGGAAAGGATGACAAAGGAAAGAAAGAACCACAGGTCAGGCCAATGTTTAAGGACGGAGCTTGAAAGCATAGAGGCTCTAACCAAGGACAAATCAGTTGAGGAGGCCTTCAAGAAGACAAGATGTTGGAAATTCTGTGAAAAATTGCAAGGAGGTCATAATCAAGTTACAAAAGAATTTTCTCTTCATTTTACAGGTTCAAATACAAAGGTTGGAGTCTTAAACTTGCCAATTTCCACTGAGATCATATCATTAGTGACAGAGATTCCAAGGGGAGAAGAAAGATGGTTCAAAAATTTCAGGTTTGAGATGGAACCTTGTAAATATTTCTGAAGCTAGGGTTTGTAGAGACAGACTTAACTAAAGCAATGCCGAGAAGTTACATCAAGAACACCTATGCCAACCTGCTCTACAACATTCAAAGGTATTTCACCTGTGAGGGAAGATACCATAGAGTGTATTCTTATCATTTCAAACTCTTGTTGCATTTTACTGGAATGATTTATTTGGATTTACCTTTCTTCTTGTTTCGAAGTTTAGCTAAGATGGCAGATAAAGTGCAAATGAAAGCTCAATACTGTGAAACTTCACTTTTGCATCATGGTCTAGTTAAATTGATAGTTTTACATGAACTTCAGAGGATAAACAGAGAATGGTCTACATTTTTGTTTTTGTGTGGATTTGGGGTGGAAACACAAGGAAATGGTATTAGCCCTAGGGCCAAAGAAAAATCACCATCAGAAACCAGTGACCCTGCAGAGACAATATCAAAAAGATTTGTCAAGTTGAAAACCGAAAAGCAAGTGAAAGACTCAGAGATCAAAACATCAGTGATCATTCAAGAGACTCCTCAACCTACACAAAAGAAGACAGCTAAAGTTAAAGAAACAGTACAGGAACAGTCAACCAGCAAATCAGCCCAGAAAAGATTGACTAGAAGTCAAATAGCAAAGGAAAGGGGCAAAACAGTGGTTTCAAAAGAAAGGCCAGGTTTAAAGGGTAATTTGAATGATATTTTACAGGCCATTGATATTGAAGAATCTCCTTTAGTTGAGGGAGACTTTATAAAATTGGATGAAGGGAAATCTAAGAAGATGAAATCTTCCAAAAAGCTGGATTTTGATGATGAAATTTCAGAGTTTGTGTTCAAGCCCAGAAGGCCTTTAACTAGGCAATCGAAAAAGTTGCAAGAGTTGGATATGGAGTTAGATAAAACAGGGGAAGTTTCCAATGTTTATGAAGAGCCCATAGACCTATCATCACCAATGCCTGAAGGTGACAAAAACAGAGTTTTCAACACTCGAAGAGAAAAGAGCAGTTATGAAGAAATTAAAGAAAAGTTGAGACTAGCGAATCTTGAAATTTCTAAGCTTAAGAAGAAAGCAAGAAGACATGCTGTTGAGAAGACAAACTTCAATAGAATAAGGGCTCTGTGGAAGGTTGAAAGAGTTTCAAAACCTGAAACAGTCAGCAGTGAAGCTCAGTACTTTACCTGGACTGTCCCTGTAATCAAAGAGACAAGATCTATGAGAATGATAAATGTTAAATTGAGGGCTACTAACAGGAGACTAAAGAGGAAGATTGAAGATCTTGAAATTCAATTGACAAAGTTTGAAGGACAGCTTCAGCTGAGATAGAACAAGAGAAGTAAGTGACAAATCCTTAATACAGTCTTGTTTTTGGGAAGGACGTCACTTTTTTGAGGACATTTCAAAGTTGACTTATTTTGATTGTTAACTATAGACATCATGGAAATCATTAAAAGGTGCAAATATTCTTAAAGTCTGAGAATTGTGAAAAAAACACTGTGTAAAAAAGACATACACAGTAGTTTCGTAGCGCGCTACGAAACTGATGTAGGTGCATTTTTGAATATTTTTATAAGGGTTTTGAGAGGTAAAAACACTTGGTTTCCGAATTTTGTTGCTGCTGGTGGATGGAAAGTGCTCACACATGAAATTTCAGGTGTCAAAGCAAAAGAAAGTGGATGGTTAAAAGATGTTTACAAAGATACAGATTCTGCACTACGAAAAAAGTTGTTATTTTCGTAGCGCAGCCATATCAGCTCTCTTTATACTTTTTCAAAGGCTTAATCTTTGTACAGGTGGAAAGGCATGGTTCCATGGAAATGATAACACATGTCACTTATCTCAAAAAGTCAATATTTCCAGCAAAAGGGTTCGAAGATCATCAATGAAGGTAAAAGCTAAATTACAGGAAACATGTTCCCTGTTCTGTAGGGCAGATAAGACATGAATCAGCATGATTGCATAGCAAGATTAGAGGCATCATTAAGGTCGAAGATATGGAGAAACAGCTGTGAGAGATATTATTTAAGTCTTAGATAAGGTTTTTTTAGACATAATAAGGAGTTTTACTCCTATTTGTATTAGGACTTATAGAAGAGACAGTTAACTGTCAGATGTAATTAAGAGTCTGTTTTAAGAGCAGATAGGTGTCAAACTTAGAAATTCGAATTCTCTTCAAGATGGATAAGGGAATCCAAGATTGTAATGATGAATCTATAAGAGACATGAAGTCGAATTGCTAAAGGTTGGCAATTTTCATTAACAAACAAACTATGCTATTATAGCAGACTATGTGTTTTCATCTTAATACAGATATTGGTTTTACTACTCAGGATTCAGAAATAGTTTTTGGTGTTTGATCTTCCTATGGCTTTCCTCATCTACCTGTTTGCAGTGGTATGAACATGTGTTACTTAGAATTCATTGGAAAATTATTTAACTTCCTTCATATGTTTGTAAACTGTGTTTTATTCACTGTGTTATTGTTTTGCTGATACATCTAAAACTATGAAATGCCCTGACTTCCATGTTAAGCTAATTTTGATGTTTTGTTGAAACATAACTTGACTCCATAGCCAAATAGATGTTTGTTGATTAGTAATTCAACTAGTTATACACTTTATATCTAATTTATTCCTAGAGTTAGCCATCTAATCCTTAATTCAAAATCTTAAACCTATTGAGAGAGCCCTCTCAGGTTGAGGAGGCTAAGCCTCAACTAAAAGTCTGGTTTGAAATAGTTACTCGGAGTCTACTTGATCAGCAGCCTATCAGGGTCAGATTTTGTGATAACAGCTCATATCCTCAAAATTTGTGCCCATAATTTTGCCTCGAAAATTGTGCTAAATGTGCCTCAAAATCTGCATTGAAGGTGTGACGGTATGCCTCGAAATTCATGCTAACAGTGGATGTTGTCCCAAAGTTTGTGCCTCGAATTTCGAGCCATACAACAGCAACTCTCTCCTCGAAATTCGGGCTTGTTCCTCTCCTTGAATTTCATGCAACGGCTCCTCAAAATTCATGCATCCTTGCCTCAAATTTCATGCCTACTATAGTTGATGTTCTCCTCGATTTTTATGTTGTTGCGGTTGCCTCCTTATCCTTGGAAATGAGCCCTTCTCTAGTTGCAAGCTCTCTCCTTCATGAAGTTTCTCCTCTCCTCTCTTCTCATGCTCTCTCAAGTGTGAAGTGAAGAAATGAGATCCATTTTCCCTCTTTTGTCTCCTTGGAAAAGATTGAATCCCCAAACCTAGGATTTAATGGTTGAGATTTAATCTCAAGATGAGTGGTTGAGATAATTTCTCCCAAATGACCCCCCTCATACATTGGCCCATCACTTAAAAGTCTCCTAGTACCTTTTCAAAGTTGTGTACCTTTTCTATTTTCTCTCATAAAGTGATTTTTCAACTCACTTTAATATTAGAAAAGTACACTTAGTACTTTACACATAAAGTCACTTTATAAAGTACAAGTGACTTTAATATTAGAAAAAGTACATGGTACAACACTTCTAAGTACCTTTTCCACCCATGAAAATAATATAACTCATAAATGTCATTGAGACAAAATTAGTTAATGTGCTTACTAGGCTAAAAGGGATAAAAGCCTAGCAACGCCACACCTTGGTACTATTTTCAACATAGACTAGCCTTGCGCGTGTGAGATCTAACCAGTTGGTTAGGGTTGAAACCGTCAATTAGGGTCCAAACCAGCCAATTAGGGCCCATTTGTACTAGTTAGGTGTAATATTCCAAAATAGGAAAAACATTAATATAGAACATAAAACTGCAAAATGTAATAAACATCAACACATAAAATACATGAACAAATAAATTGAGCCATTTTATTATATGCAATAGCAGAAATGAAGTACAAGTGCTTGAGAAAGAGACACTCAAGCTAGGCAGAAAAAGCCTGAAATGACACTAAACATCAAGACATAATATGTTGATGTTGCACCAACTGCTGGGAGGCTGTGACGGCACAATCCTGCTGGAAACTAGGATTGCGTAGATCTACTGACTGGGTGCTCAGAAATTGTCAAGCTCAGAGATCTGGGCTTTCTAGCACAATTCCAAGATAACCCAGAAAGGGTTTTCGAAAATGACAATGATAAAAAAATGCAGCCCTAGGGCTGAATTACGCACTGCAACTGTGAGACTATTGGGAGGTGATTGATCTGATGATAAAATTGTTGCTACTCCTCCCCATTGACTTTATGGATGAAGGGTTGCTCCCCTCACTGGATGATAAGCTCAAAAACTTGGGATATTATCCCTCCACTAGATCCACCCTCCTAGATTCCGCAATTCCAGAAGGGGACTGCACTGTTGAATATTGGCTTGATGACGGATGATGAAATGCAGCTCAAGAACCTCTCCTGAGTGGGCACTCAAAGTCCCTCGAGGATGAGGGTGGGATTTCTGCTCGAAAACACCCTTGTGCTAAACAGCGCAGCAGACTTCGCTAAATAGCTGAAGCATGCAGAAAGTCATAAAAGAGAATACATAAACAATATTCAGAAAGCTTTCTATGGTTGTCATACCCTTCCTTATATGCTTTGTGAGACCTCACCCCCTTGGCCCCACACAATAATGATGCTACTCTCATGGCTACTCCCCTCCATTATGACTGTGTTTTCCTCCACTATCTCCACTACCTCCATGACTGCGTTGTTGATTTGGTCAAATTGACCTCATCCACGTGCATTGACCCACATTCACACCAAGGAGTGGTTTATTCATCTTGATCCTATCTAGATGCATTGATCCACATTCACATTAGAAGTGGTTTTATTCCTACTAAAGGGATTTATGGGTCCCTCTACCCTCTTATTCATCTATCTTATTGACAAAAACAAAATTTAATATTCTAACTAGCTAAAAGCTAATTAGGAATATTACATTAGGTACCGAACCGGCCCTATCTGCCTGCTTCCAACCCCAGCTGATTCAATACCGCACCATGTCCAACCAGTGGATTCAACCAATTCTGATTTGGAACGATCTAGCTTTGAAAACTATGGCCAAGACTGCTTTTCAAAACAATAGGCAGTAGGCACATATCAAAATGTATTCTTGATCTGATCGATTAAGATGTGTGCGGACCTATGTCATCAACTTCACTAACAAGTAATATTTGTTATGCTTCATTTACTGATCACACCTCTAGAAAGAACTAAATATTGTGTATGAATGCCAAGGTTGAAGTCCTTGGTGAGTTCCAATAATTCAAACTTCAAATTGCTTGTGCAAAACTAGACAAGTAAGAAGATTAAGATGCTAAGATCATATAAAGATCAAGACTCAAGAGTACCTCCAAGGAGTTTGATTCTTTTTGCAGGATGTGAGGATCAAGGAACTAATAGTACCTTACAACCCTCCACAAAATGGAGTTGCAAAGACAAAGAACAGGTCCATCATAGAGACAGCTAAGGCTATGATTCATGATCTAGACCTATGCATGCTTCTTGAGGCAAAAGCATGCAATACAACAAACTACATTTTGAACAGTTGTCCTCGTGGCATCTTAAAGGATAATACACCAAAAAAGCTTTTACTGGTTAGAGATTACAAGTATCTCACTTTCAAGTTTTTGGTTGCCCCATATATATTCATATTTTTTTGTGAAAAGAGATCTAAGCTTGAACCTTCTAGAATGAAGGGTGTTTTGTGGAATACAGTAAGAACCCCTAGGCTTACAAAATTTAAATTCCAACACAACAAAAGACAATTAAGTTGATATGTGAATAGATTGTTGTCCCAAGTGTTCATTTGGGAAGTATGACAAAACTAGATGCAAATAAGCCAAGTTCAAGTGCAAGAACAAATACCTCAATACCTCCCAGCTCAGGAACAAGTAAGAGCTTCAAAGACCTTTTCGGGTGAATCTCGCCACCCTAAGAAATTTCCTAGTTATTGCTAAAATTTGATAGCGCAGAGATGAATTTCTCCTAGAAGAAATCATATATTTCAATTTTGTTTGAACCACCTATAATAAAATTTCATTTCTAACAATTCTAATATGACTTTCCAAAAATTGTAAGTCACATCTCAATTTGGAAGTGACTTTCCAAAAATAGAAATTCATGTCTAAATTATCAAGGATGATCTCGACATATGGAATCCACTTTAAAATCAAATCAATCATGATTATACAAGTCAAG